>MU223821.1:147715-219044 GCA_018584345.1 Thuja plicata | reverse complement strand
AATTCCACCTTTTTTGTGGAATTTGCCAAATTCTCATTTTGGACCAAAATGGGAATTTGGCCGTACAAAAATACATCTTCCCGTTTTCAAATTCCAGCCATCTTCCAACAAACAAACGGGCCCTTAGTCACTCGGAATAGCGCTAAGAGAGTGAAATTGGAGGTGCAATGCAAGTGGGTCCTTTATGTATTTTAATTAAGGAAATAATTTAAGAATAATCTTTTAAGTTGACCCAATAACTTCAGAAGGCCTCATGTCATGGATGGACGAAGACAGATGGACGAAACTAGAAGACATTTTTGTTTATTTAATATGCCCAAACTATGTTGAATCCGGCTGGACCCAGATCTGGATTGAACCCTGCCCTAGTTCCAGCTTCAGACTGTTGAACCTGGTAACTGAGGTTGACTGTAGATATTAATTACCTTTTCTACTTTTTGTGTTCTTGGTGCAACTTCATAATGGTTCTTCTAGTCAAATGTGTGCCTATTTCTAACTTATTTTTCTCCTTCAAGCTAGGCATGCTTCACTAATAGTATTACTGATATTTGGTGAGAGAAACAAGTGACAAAACTGTAGAACATAGATTTGCTACTGAGGGGGGTGGGGTAGGGGTGGGGGGGTTAATGAGTAGTAAATAAAACTTAAACTTTTATCCAATTAAATCCTTTGATAAATTACTTCTAACTGAAAACTGAAATGAAAAACTGAAAACTGAAGAGAGGCACCACAAAATAAAGACAATTCACAAGAGTTGATGTGGAAATGCAAGATGAGAAAAACCACGGTGAGAAACGCTGCTAGGATCTACTGTTCCAATCCAGCCTCACAAATTAATTCAGTTACAATATTTAAGGGCACCACCCCTAAGGAGTCACCAAACCCCTGTTCTAAGAGCACCAACTCTTTCAAATATGAGCACCGGCTCCTGAGCACCAACCCAACACCAAATTACAAATTTCAATATGTGGAATGTGTAAACAAACAACTACAATCTAAAGATAAACAAGTTTCAGATACTCTGTACAATGTTATACTTTTTCAACTATAATCTGAACATAAACACCTTTCAGGTATCTGTATAATGTTATTCTTTTTAACATAAAGATCTTCAATAACCTTTGCAAACTGAAAGATTAAACAATAAAAACCTTGAATTGAATTTCAACAAATTTGTTACCAATACACACTAGCATCACACAGGGCCTCCTTTATAACAGCAGCATATAATCTACATCTGTGATCCTCATACGATATACATTCCACATCAGATATAGCATTCGTTGTCAATGATGCACACTCGAGACTCCTTCAGTGAACTTGTGTTATCTACTTTTAGTCAGCAAATTGCGTTCATACTCTCTGCTCTCCCCACACACATCTTCAACAAATAATATATTTCTGTGATACAAATTCACTCACAACATTTTATCGGGTCTGTATAATATTTCTTATTCAGCGATACCACATTTCTATCACCACTTTACAAATCCTTCAGACTTATAAATACTAACCTCTTATTCGGTAGATAGTTAGAGGTGGCTGTAACTACTCAACCCTGTAACTACTCAACCGACAGTTATAACCATCAAATAAACAAAATGATTAAGCAGATAATCATTGCATCACCAATCACGTTTAAACAGAAATATTGTATAGAGTTCCCTTTGTTCACGGAATTAATGTGTTTTCCGTAGTCTTTTCTTTGATAATACTTTGCCACGTGTATGACGATGAATTCCTCAGAATACCGTTTCTATGCAAACAGCGATCATTGATAAAATTAAATTATCATTGTTGTACAGAGTTTTCCACGGCATTAGTTCTGACGTTTAGCACTAAACACAATGAGAATATAGTAATATTTCCCCATATTACACCTGTCACAATACCTTCATTGTCTTCCAACCAAACAAAAGAGTTACACATAATATATCACTCCCTTCATGCGGTCCAAGGAAAATGTTAGTATTTCGTACACGTTTCTAGAGACTACTACAAATACGCAAAGCAGTAATAATAACTTCCAATCAAAAAGATATTGTGCCGATATTTTTCCGATAGTCTCCAATAAATGTATTCTTGTAGCCGTGTATTCCAATAGTGTACGGTTTTATGAACAAACACAAACGGTTTTTTGTCCATGCAATAATAACGACAGTGATGACACCATGTATCAAAACTGAACGGATATTTTGTCAAAATCACTGAAACATTTAGCCTTCCTAATGTGGCATCATTCACACAATATTCAGGAATGCAGTACAGAGAGGAAATGATACCAACCGGAAAAATATATATATCTGCAACAAGTTCTAATCGCTGGCTTAATCTGGGAGACACTGAAATATAAATAAGTATTGCATTTGTTGAACAGAAGAGGTCTCCCTGCAAATACCACTACTACTGCATGTCTCCTATAATGAAAACCTCCATTAATATCTTGCTTTTGACATCAATGACAAAAAGATTCTAACAATGTCCCCCTTTGTCATTGATGGCAAAACTGCAATATCAACAATCTCAAACTGTGTTCAAATCAAATCTGACTCTCTGTGACTTGCATCAAAATCAAATCAAATCTGAATCTCTGCAACTGTACATCACTGAATTCTCTCCCCCTTTGACATCAATGACAAAGGTTTAGGGATAACATATTTTGACATTAAGTAGATGCTTGCCCTTTAAATGAATTAGAAAGAATGAGAAGCCAAAACCCAAAGCTTCCATCTATGCTGAAGCCAAATTACATCAACCTGCAACAACACACTGAAATCCGCCACATGTTGAAAACTGAAAGCAAAATTTTATTTCAATGTCAGTCTGCAATACTCAATCTGCAATTCAACATATCTGGATACATCAATATCATTCAAACTAATTATCAAATTGCAATAATCAAGCTACAGCATCTGATAATATCAAACTTTCTCCCCCTTTCTGTAAGGTTCCTTTTTCTTGGATGACTTGATCCTGTCCAAATCTGAAACATCAAAACACCGAGTCTGAAATAACATCAAAATTCTGAAACAACATTAAGTCTGAAACCCAAATCTAAAACACAATCACAATGTCAACCCGCACATCTGAAAAATGAAACATTACCAAATCTGAAACAACTGAAACATAGCAGCCAGCAAATCTGAAATGTAAACACCAAATCTGAAACATGAGCACATAAACCAAAACATCACCATGCCTGCAAATATCAACGCACAACAACCATCATCTATAATTTCTTCATTGGTATAAAAGATATTATCATACTTAACTCCCCTTGAAAATTTCCTTCTCTTTATTATTTAGGAGATGTTACTTGTGCATGGGTTGCATAGCGCATAATCATAAATTCATCCTTTTTACTCTTCTCATTGTCTTGAAACTATTTCCTTCTCCATACCATTGTAGGTCTTTGTTTGTTTTTGGTTTCCTTTATCTTGTATTATTTACATGTTTTTACAAAACCATATCTGCAATGTCGAGTTATGTGCCCATAATTATTGCACCTACAACATACAATATTATCATTTCTACTTCTCCATCTATGAAGGTTTCAATTTTGTGTTTTGCACTCTCTTGCCTTGTGACCATAGTGATTGCATGAGTAACAATATCCATAGAAGGTATGTTGTAACCTAGACACATTTGCTTGCCTCAGAGGGAAGGTTTTTCTAGAATGTGTCCTTAGCTTTTAAGATGTGCTTGATTTTGTGGGTCTTGATCCTTCTTGCTATCTTCTCTTTTGATAGGACTTTCCCTTGCTTGGCTACATTCCCCTATCTCAACATAGCTTCTTGCTTTTCTTTCTTCTTTCTTCTTTTGTTCTTCTTCATAACCTCTTATTGTCTTGTTAGAAGGTGGACTTTCTCTATCAATGATACCACTTAGAATTTAGGATCTCTTTCCAAAGTTCAGACTAGTATTCAATTTGACAGTAGTTTCCTCTAAATTCCTTTTTAGAGAGGCAATCTCAACTTCTAGCCTTTCACAATTCTCTGCCTTGACTTTTAATTGGGTTCTCATTTCTTTTTCAACTCTTTTCCTTTCTTCAATTTGAGTTTTAGAAATATGACTATATTTTCGGATTCATCAAGATTTTGTACTAACACCTTATTAGCTTCAACAACCTCTTGAAGATGTAGCTCTAGTTTCTTGTTCTTCTTTCCAAGCTTTTCAATCTCATTTATGGCACAATATGGTTCTTCTTCAAAATTATCCTCACCATCATCTTCATTATTTATGTCATTATTCTCATCAAATTGTTTTGACTCCTCTTCTTTATTCTCAATATGGTAGTCATCTTCTATTTCCAAGAGTGTTCTATTTGTCTTTTCAACAATTGTACTAGGTGTTTTGTTAGTAATACCCTTCTTGGCACTTTTTCCTTTTTTCTTTCCCATAGTGTTCTCTTGATCTACCTTCAAGTGGTTAGACTTTTTCGAAGGCACCGGCTCTAATACCAATTGTAGAACACAGATTTGCTACTGAGAGAGGGAGAGGGGGGGGGGCGTGAATCAGTAGTAAATAATACTTAAACTTTTATCCAATTAAATCCTTTGATAAATTACTTCTAACTGAATACTGAAATGAAAGCACCAAACTGAAAACTGAAGAGAGACACCACACAATAAAGACAATGCACAAGAATTGATGTGGAAACCCCAAGATGGGAAAAACCATGGTGAGAAACGCTGCTAGGATCTACAGTCCTAATCCAGCCTTACAAATAAATTGAGTTACAATATTTGAGGGCACCAACCCTAAGGAGTCACCAAAGCCCTGTTTTAAGAGCACCAACTCTTTTAAAATGAGCACCCACTCTTGAGCACCAATCCAGCACCAAATTACAAATTACAATGTGGAATGTGTAAACAAAACAACTACAATCTGAAGATAAACAAGTTTTAGATACTCTGTATAATGTTATACTTTTTTAACAGAGTAGCCGGAAACTTCCCTGCCCCTCCTGCATGCATATCCCCATATCCGTATCCATATCCGTATCGGATACAGATACAATATGGCATGGATACACAATGGATTTCGTACCTACACGTGCCAAAAAATCCTTAATTTTCTGACTCTGCCAAATACTATGTTATTTGATTTTTTTATCCAATTAAATCCTTTGATAAATTACTTAAACTTTTATCCAATTATATCCTTTGATAAATTACTTTTAACTGAATACTGAAATGAAAGCACCAAACTGAAAACTGAAGAGAGACACCACACGATAAAGACAATGCACAAGAATTGATGTGGAAACCCCAAGATGGGAAAAACCATGGTGAGAAACGCTGCTAGGATCTACAGTCCTAATCCAGCCTTACAAATTAATTGAGTTACAATATTTAAGGGCACCAACCCTAAGGAGTCACCAAAGCCCTGTTTTAAGAGCACCAACTCTTTTAAAATGAGCACCCACTCTTGAGAACCAACCAAGCACCAAATTACAAATTACAATGTGGAATGTGTAAACAAAACAACTACAATCTGAAGATAAACAAGTTTTAGATACTCTGTATAATGTTATACTTTTTTAACAGAGTAGTCGGAAACTTCCCTGCCCCTCCTGCATGCGTATCCCCGTATCTGTATCCATATCCGTATCGGATACAGATACAATATGGCATGGATACACAATGGATTTCGTACCTACACGTGCCAAAAAATCCTTAATTTTCTGACACTGCCAAATACTATGTTATTTGATTTTTTTAAAAATTGACATAAATCATCCTTAATTAAAAACAAACTTTAATCATGCAACTTTCTTTTGTTGGTATAATTGAAAACCTTCACCAAATGAGGAAGACAAATGAAATGTTTTTCTATTTCAGCTACCCATTTTTTTGGATTATCTTCTAGAGCAAGTCTATCATTTTGTAATATTTAAATCAACTTATAATTATGTAGCAATTACATGTCTATATTGCTTTTAAAGTAATGAAAATATCCTGCAAAACTTAGAAAATTGTGTGAAATATATGTGTATTTGTTTTTTATGAATGTTGTATCCAATCGTATCCATATTGGGGGTCTTAAAAAATGGCTGTATCCATATTCGATAACGTACCTGTATTTGTATTTGTATCCGTATCCTAAACAATTTTCAGGTATCTGTATAATGTTATTCTTTTTAACATAAAGATCTTCAATAACCTTTGCAAACTGAAAAGATTAAACAATAAAAACCTTGATCTGAATTTCAACAAATTTGTTACCAATACACACTACCATCGCACAGGGCCTTCTTTATAGCAGCAGCATATAATCTGCATCTGTGATCCTCATACGATTATACATTCCACATCACATATAGCATTCGTTGTCAATGATGCACGCTTGAGACTCCTTCATTGAACTTGTGTGATCTACTTTTAGTCAGCAAATCGCATTCATACTCTCTGCTCTCCCCACACACATCTTCAACAAATAATATATTTCTGTGATACAAATTCCATCGCGCAACATTTTATTGGGTCTATATAATATTTCTTATTCAGCGATACCACATTTCTATCACCACTTTACAAATCCTTCAGACTTATAAATACTAACCTCTTATTCGGTAGATAGTTAGAGGCAGCTATAACTACTCAACTGACAGTTATAACAATCAAATAAACAAAATGATTAACCAGATAATCATTGCATCACCAATCACATTTAAAGAGAAATATTGTATAGAGTTCCCTTTGTTCACGGAATTAATGTGTTTTCCGTAGTCTTTTCTTTGATAATACTTTGCCACATGTATGACGATGAATTCCTCAGAATACCGTTTCTATGCAAACAGCAATCATTGATAAAATTCAATTTTCATCGTTGTACAGAGTTTTCCACGGCATTAGTTCTGACGTTTAGCACTAAACTTGATGAGAATATAGTAATGTTTCCCCCTATTACACCTGTCATGATACCTTCATTGTCTTCCAACCAAACAAAAGAGTTACACAGTAATATATCACTTCCTCCATGCAGTCCAAGGAAAATATTAGTATTTCTTACACGTTTCTGGAGACTACCACAAACACGCAAAGCAGTAATAAGAACTTCCAATCATAAAGATATTGTGCTGATATTTTTCCGATAGTCTCCAATAAATGTATCCTCGTAGCCATGTATTCCAAGTGTTCACATTCATGAACAAACACAACCGATCCTTTGTCCATGCAATAATAACGACAATGATAACACCACATCAAAACTGAACGGATATTTTGTCAAAATCACTGAAACATTTAGTCTTCCCAATGCGGCATTATTTGCATAATATTCAAGAATGCAGTACAGAGGAAATGATACCAACCGGAAAAATATATATATCTGCATTGAGTTCTGATTGCTGGCTTAATCTGGGAGACACTGAAATATAAATAAGTATTGCAAATGTTGAACAGAAGAAATCTCCCTGCAAATACCACTACTGTATGTCTCCTATAATGAAAACCTCCATTAATCCCTTGCTTTGACATCAATGACAAAAACATTCTAACAAAAACTAGTCAAATTGTTTACCTAGGAGAAGGTTTTCATGAGTCGAGCCAAAGGGAGGATCTTTTAGAGGACTTTGCCAACCACTTAACCAAAAAGTGGAACTTTGTGATGGTTTGGCTATAGAAAAAGAGCATCGCCTTTTCTTTTGAGTGTGTGTCAGAAATTTGGACAGGAAAAGACATTGGCTTAACCATCCCTCATTTGTGACAACAAAGATCACTTATGGTATTGCCAACAAAAGAGCACACTGTTAGCGGCTTTGCTAGGGAAAAGTGCACAAACACAGATTTGGGCAGAAAAAGGCATTGGCTTAACCATCCCTCATGTGCGACAACAATGATCACTTATGGTTATGCCATCCAAAGCACATGCTAGTAGTGGCCTCACAAAGGGAAAGTGCAGAAGACTTGTTCAATCTCTTTCAAGGTTTCATGCTTTCATTAATTCATATTTCTTCTTCCATCATGACCATCATCAATCAGGATCCTCACCAATTGTTGTCTTGGAATAGTGTATCATCCTACAAAAATTTTTAGTTGAAGTTCATAATTTTTGATAGGATGATCTTACAAATTGACTAGGAGAAAACATGATTGATTGGTTTGACACACGATCAAGAGTCAAATGACAACAAATCTGATAGAAGGGAGCATGAATGATGAATTTCATATAGGTAACAACAAGGCACAAAGAAGCTTCCTTTTAATTTGTAGCCTAATTATTGTATCAATGCCACATCCCATTATAAGAATGTCTACTGTTGGGTGTCTTATGATAAAATAAATCAATAAAAAGTGAGGACTTTTCAATTTAATGTTGCTGGAATGGATGAAACAAAGACCAAAAACAATGCACTTGGGCATGGGTTACCACGTTGTTGGCCTACTTTTGGTATGCCCCAATTTCGAAACTTTTACCATGTTCCCTTGGGTACCAAAGTGATCTCACCTCCGCAGTTTTATGTTACCCACCATCAAGAGTAATTTTTTTAAAAAAATGGTCTTGTTGATGTGTACCAAGCTTTGAAAATCTCCATTATCGGCATCTCAATAAACAAACGTTCACCTTGGCCAGCAACAGTAGTAACTTAGCAGGCCCGATTGGAATTATTCAAACAAATTTGAAAAGATTTGTTAGTTCGGTGGTAGTTCGTGAGTTCCAAAGTCTGGCGACTCCCCGTCAATACCATACATGTCGATCCCCTTGCATAAATACAAAATCTTATAATGGAATGATATGTGGACTGCACTCGGTTGAAGACGGTGGACCCGGTCAACATTTTAAAATAGTGTTGAAAAGCCTTTGGAGTCCGTACAAAGTCGGAGCAACGACATCTTCCCATAATACTGAATCAAAAGGCAAAACGGTTAAGGAGTTCCATTTTATCGCGACTTGCCTATAGTGAAGCAACAAATATGGTTTGTCGAGCATCATATATGGTTTTGAAATCCAAACACCTCTCCGACATCCCTGACTTGTTCCAAATTTAGTACCGGACCCGACTAACAAATTAAGGGGGTTATGATGAGTTTGAAATCCAGTGGGAGTCAAAAAGTCAGGCATTTCTTCAAACCAAACCCGACGCGGTTCCAAATAAATCCCAAGCCCCGACATACACTCATCCCCTTAACGACAAAAAACAATGTCGGGAAATCGGACATGTGATTAAATTTAACGGTATGCAGGTGACCAAATGATCTCATTTGGTGAACAAGCATTTCCATATACGGTCAAATTCTAAATTGCAAAGTGAAGAGTTACGACCATTAAAGGGAAATTGTTAAACATCGACACAGGTTGCACTTTCATCCGGTAGTGTGAAGATGTATTTGTAACCTTTGATAATCAGACATGAAGAAATATCGAGCAGAAAGCTCTTACATTGAAGAAAGAAAGGTCGTAGTATAGTAGTAAAGAATCCATGGTGAACTATGGCGTATAACCAACCTCTGCACATTCCTTTCGGGCTATTTGTTATGGTCAAAGGATAAAGTTGGTGGATTCTTTAGAAACATAGTCTATACTTGGACTTAATCAAAATATTCTTGTAAAACAAAAAGGCATGATAGAGCGATCATTTTGATTTTAAGAACAATAAGTTTGGTTCCCAAATCACTGTTGGGCCTGACTTAAACTCACAAACTCAATCTGGAGGTCCGGGATTAGAGACGAGAAACATAATGATTGCAAATATATGTGTTAATGTTGTAGAAGAAAACAAGAACCTTCTCCCTTGACCTGCGACATTGACATGAGAGGAATTATATGATAATGAGAACAAAGCTATATGGTCAGTGAGTTTGAGTGAAATGATCAGCAAAGTAGTAAATTGCAGTAAAGGGGTACAAGAAATTGGGTCACACAAAGATAATGCGGGTATGATAAGTTTGATCTTCAAAGAGCTTTAAGGTGCATTGATACTAGTGGAGGCCATCAGTTATGAGATTAGAAGTGCGTCATTAATGAACCTTAGCCTATGACACATAGACTTGATGAGTATTCAGAGAATGTAATGTTCCTAAGGGCGTCAGATACTATACTGATGGTGTACGACACCCTATTCTCAGGCAACCAGCGTCACTTCTTTACTTCGCATGACCTTTCTAGCTGTCGTAAGGTCAAATTTGGGTATTCAATCTTACTCGTACAGTCAAGAATTGCTTCGTACGGTTTCAGAATGTTTGTTTATTTGCCTAGCCTGTACGTTGTGACCTCTTGAATATATCCGTACGACAAATGCAGTATGACCCTCTGCAATTCCGTACGGTGATCTCGTAGCTGTACGATCACTTGACTTCCTCCCACTCGTGATCTTGAGTACGAACTATTTTTGGCAGCAAACCACCGTACGGTGGTTCTGGGATGTACGGGTAAGAAGTGGCCGTACGGTCACTCGCTTTGCGTACGAACCTAAATGGCCCTCCCTCCGAGCGGTTACTCTAGTCGCCGACACACACAAGTATGAATTAGATACGCAGAACTATAATTTGATGCACAAAACACAAGTTTGTAAATTGGCAGAGGCAATAGGAAATTATCTATGTTACCCGGGGACGTGTTTCCAGCAAAAATTGACCCGTCCCTGTTTCCGGGACGTCTCGGAAACTCAGAAACTTCCGGAAACCTTTCCCTTGGCTGTCCCATAAAATTAATGTTTTAGTTTTGATAGTTTGTTTGATTTCCACTCATGTGAACTCTAAAGTTGAATTATTTAACACAAACATTATATGTTAAGGTTCTATAATTTATATAAGCATGCTTTATCCATGTTTTTATATGAATATTCAAAATTTCCCTATATATTTTAAATTTTCCCTATTTTTTATATAGTTGTTCCCATTGCCGTCCCCTGCCCTAAGAAAAAAAAATCCGTCTCGGAAACCCATTTCCCCGTCCCCGCGTCCCCCCATCCCAAAAACTTGGGGTAACATAGGAATTTAGGTTAATAATGATAGCACTTCAGATTACAACAATCTCAGACTAAGAGTAGAGCAGAATAGGGTGAGGAGTTACTCCCACCGAAACTACAAATACTAAGTAGGGAGGATCTTTCACCTCCGAAATGACATACAACAGAACTCCAACTGGAATTCTCAATCACAAATAAAATATCCAAATCGCCTCCCTACAACTACAACAGACTCGACCTTATATATGGCTTCGGGGAAACGTCCCGATGGATTACAAATGATGCCGACACGGCCAACACGCTAAACAAATAAAAGGGTTCGAGAGATAATATTAAAGTCGGGGCCAAAAATGATTAAATTAATTTATTTAATAATATCGGGGACATCACAGTCCTCCCGACCCGAAAATTGCTTTGTCCTCAAGCAAATCCAAGCTTGGATGCTCTAGAATCTCTTCGCCTTCTCAGGTGGCATCCTTGATCGGAAGATCTTTCCATCGCACAAGAAATTCTTCTGATAGTGCGCGACCTTAGCCTCTTCTCTTGGACGTCGATGATCTCGGCTGACTCTAGAATTAGTTTCCCTTCTTCGTCAATGGGAGGTAATTCCCTCAACACTGTGACACGCTGCTTGACGACCTTCTTCAGACACGACACATGAAAAACATTGTGAATCCGACTCCCCTCAGGAAGTTCCAATTCGTAGGCAACTTCACCTACTCTCCGAACCACTCTGTAGGGTCCGTAGAAGCGTGGCCTCAACTTCTCCTTACCACAAGCCTTCAGGGAGTATTGCCTGTACGGTTGAAGCCGGAGGTATACCAGATCGCCGATCTCAAAACTTCGCTCAATCCGGTGTCGGTCAACATACATCTTCTGTTGGTTCTGAGCCCTTTGTAGGTTATCCTTGAGAGATCTCAAGATGTCCAAACTCTCTTGTAGCCAGTCTTTGGCCCTCGGTGTGCTGCTGTCACCTAGGGCCAAATCCAAGAATGACGAAGGTTCATAACCGTACAATGCTTTGAAGGGCATCATACCTATCGACATGTGATAGGTGGTTTTGAAACAATGCTCCCCTAAATGTAACCAACGGATCCATGCCTTCAACTATGCTGAAACATAGTTCCTGAGATAACCCTCCAGCCATTTGATTACAATCTCCGTTTGCGGGTGGTAGCTCGTGCTTGGCGACAACTCTGTCCCTGCCAACTGAAATAACTCCATCCTGAAAGTGTTGAGAAGCCAACTATCCCTGTCGCTTACTATGTTCCACGGGAGACCGTGCAAGCAGAATACCTCACAGAAGAACAACTCAGCTACCTGAGTTGCTTGGCATCCGGTGGAGATGGCAAAGAAATGGGCATATTTGTCAACTGATCAACCACGATGAAGATGCAATCTTTTCCTTGCACTTTGGGAAGCTTGAAAATGAAATCCATGGTGATGCTATCCTACTTCTAGTCAGGGATTGACAATGGTTGAAGCGGTGCTGCAGGTAAGGTGTGCTCGGATTTGTTCTGCTGACAGGTAGAGCATCCCGCACATACTACAAAACATCTTTCTTAAGGCCCCCCTTCCAAGAAAACCTTTCCCGGATTTGTTTGTAGGTCTTCAGGTATCCTGGGCGTCTGACCAAGGGTGAGTCATGCATTTCTTTTAGAATCCTTTCCTTCATCTTGGACTCAGGTACTAAATAGATTCTGCCCTTGTAGTAAATGGCGTTGTCAACCACCGTGTATCTATCATCTTGCACTTGACCGTCCATCAACTGACACGCGAAAGTATTCTTGGAGTACTCAACCAACCAATGTGCTTTCCAATCTGTCAAAATCTGGGATAGAGAGCATATGGTAGGTCTTCTTGATAGAGCGTCAACCACCACATTATTTTTGCCTTTCACATACTCAATATCGAAATCAAATGCTTGTATTTTGCTTACCCACTTCTGTTGCCTTTCGTTCAAATCCCTCTGCTCCAAGAAATATCTCAGGCTGTTGTGGTCTGTACGAATGTCAAATTTAGCTCCGACCAAGTACTGCCGAAACTTTGTTAGTGCATGCATGATGGCGAGCATCTCCTTGTCGTAGACGGAATACAATCGCTCTGCTCCCGAGAGCTTCTGACTCTTGAATGCATTGGGGTGACAGTCCTGCATCAACACCGCCCCAATGCCTTCTCCGTATGCATCACTCTAGGATGAAGGGCCGAGTGAAGTCTAGTAGTGTCAGAACTGGACAGGAACTCACAACTTCCTTCAGCTTGTCGAAGGTGTGTTGTGCTTGTTCGTTCCACTGAAAAGATCCCTTCTTCGTCAGATCCGTCAGTGGTGCACTGAGCTGTGAAAACCCCTTCACAAACCTTCTGTAATAACTGCACAATCCGAAAAATCCACGCAGCTCCGATAGAGTCTTGGGAGGCGGCCAGTCCAAAGTGGCTTGGATTTTCTCCTGGTGTACCTGAACCCCTCGGGCACTGATGATGTGTCTTAGATACAATATCTCCGTCATTCCAAACTCACATTTGGACCTTTTGGAAAATAATGATTGTGACTTCATGATTCCCAGAGCTTCGTCCAAATGCCTCAGATGTTCCTCCCATGTCTTACTGTATATGAGTATGTCATCAAAGAACATCAACAGGAACTTGTGCAACTGCTTGTTGAAAATGTGATTCATGCACGACTGGAAGGTGGTCGGAGCATTGGTCAACGCAAATGGCATAACCAAGAATTCATAGTGTCCGTAATGGCAACGAAAAGCTATCTTCTCTACGTCTTGCTCTCATGCGGATCTGATGGTAGCCAGAGTGGAGATCTATTTTGGAAAAATAGATTGCACCATGTAATTTGTCCAACAACTCGTCGATCCTGGGGATGGGGTACCTGTTTTTGATAGTCTTTTTGTTCAATGCCGGTAGTCCACGCACATCCGAAGGGATCCATCCTTCTTCGCCAGCACTACTGACGACGCGAAGGGACTAGAGATGAGCTTGATCCATCCTTTGTCGAGTAGTTCCTGGATCGTTTTTTGTATCTCATCCTTAAACTTCTTAGGATGGCGGTAGGGTGTGGTGATGACAGGCTTGGCTCCTTCCTCCGACTCAATGGTGTGCTCAAAGCCTCTATGTGGAGGGATACCAGGTGGAATGTCGGCAAAAGCCAAACTGTGTTTGTTCACTACCGCCTGAAGCTTGTCATCATGGTAGTATGCTTGTTGACTCCTCAAGGGTTTTGTGGATATGAAGCAGTGTGCCGCCCAGACTACATCATAGTGCCTAAAGATTGCCTCCATCTGTCGTGCCGAGATTTCCTTCAGGCCGCCATTCAACATTCCCCTCAGAACTACTTTTTTGCCATCCACTTCGATGGAGAACTCCATCCTTTTGAAATTGTGTACCCGTCAAGAGTCTCCATCCACTGAATGCCCAGTACGACCTCCATGTCATCCAAATCTACTACAAAGAAGTCATCTGTCACCGTGTGGTTCCCCATGATAATGCTCAGTTGCAGGACCAGATGGGTACATGACAAAAGGTTTCCTCTTGCCACCTTGACTTCAAACCCTTGGTGCGCCTCTGTACGCAAACCCCTTCGGTTCACAAGTGATGAGTTGATGAAGTTGAGCATGGCCCCACTATCAAGCATGACCACAACTCGCTGTCCTTGGAGTGTACCCCGTACCCGGAATACAATGCACCTCGGAGTACCAGCAAGTGCTGCGATGGCACCTCCTCTCCGTACCAATGTGGCAATCCTCTCCGCGCAGTTTATGCCAACCTCCTTAGAAGCTTGCTGTCCATCTCCTTCGGTTTCAGGTTCCTCATGCTCCTCACCGTCGAACATCACCTCAATGTAGTGAATTTTTCCTTTGCCCAAGCATCGGTGCCCTGGTCCCCACAACTCCTTACAGTTGAAACAAAGTTTTCTCCTCCTGAGCTCCTGTTTGGTAGCCTCATCCAATGATGGCTTCTTTGGTGAGAGTTTTTTGTCTTTCTCCTTCGGAGCAAGGGGTGTGAATAAGTCTTGGAGGAAGAAGAAGATGTCGCCATGTCACATGCGTTCTTAATTGATTCCGTGAGCGTGATGGGGTTGAATCCTTTCACCCAACCTTTCAGAGGTTCCATCAACCCATCTATGAACAACACATCCAATTGTCTCTTCGAGATATCAATTACCAACGCAGATAGTCTCTGGAATTCTGCAATGTAATTGTCAACTGATCCGGATTGCTTCAGCTGCGCCAACTACTTAAAATTAAGTTTTGGATCTTTCCGTCGAACAGTCTATCAATCTCTCTGTGAATTCAGCATAGGTGGTTATTTGATCGTGGCCGAGGGTAACCGTTCCATGATGCCACCATTCGTGAGCGATTCCCTCTAGGTGAAGCGCTGCAAATTTGATTGCTTCATCCTCCGGCATCAGTTTAAGCTGGAAATATGTGTCTGCCTTCTGTACCCATGCCCGTGCGGATGTTGATCCCGATCCATCAAAGGATGACAGGTTCACCTTGCTTATCTTCCGTTTGAGGTCATCGTTATAATAGCCACGACTGCTATCGTCTGAATATCTCATTCGTAGATCCACATAATCTCTGAAGGATGTCTCCTTCGAGATTCGCGTTCCTCCAGTCTTGCATTAGTTGCTCTTGCATTTCTTGGAAGGTGGGCTCTCGCTCTCTTCGAGGTGCTTCAGTTCTTGGCGGGAATGTCGACATTGATGGTCGAGAGCGTGAATGAGGGTTTGCTTTCCCTGTTACAGAATTATCACCGTGCCCATTTTTTTCTTCGTTCGTCTTCCCTTCCACCAATCTCTGCATCGTCTCCTCCATAAGCCGTTGTTGTTCTTGCCCTCATGGTTTCATTGAGTTGCGCCTGGCTTCTAGTTAGTTCCCTTAACAATGCCATGACTTCCGTGGCATGATCCTGTGGTTCCCCCATTCTGTTGGCGGAACAGTACCTCGATCTGGTATAAACTTTGAGCGTGTAATGCATCCACAACCCGACAGGCTGGCTGGCTCTGAGACCACTGTAATGTTCCTAAGGGCGTCGAATACTATATTGATGGTGTACGACACCCTATTCTCAGGCAACCTACGTCACTTCTTTACTTCGTATGACCTTTCTGGCTGTCGTATGGTCAAATCTGGGTATTCAATCTTACCCGTACAGTCAAGAATTGCTTCGTACGGTTTTAGAATGTTTGTTTCTTTGCCCAACCCTTACGGTGTGACCTCTCAAATATATCCGTACAACAAATGTCGTACGACCCTCTGCAATTCCGTACGGTGATTCCGTAGCCTTACGATCACTTGACTTTCTCCCACTCGTGATCTTGAGTATAAACTTTTTTTGGCATAAAACCGCCGTACAATGGTTCTAAGATGTACGGGTAGGAAGTGGCCGTACGGTGACTCACTTGGTTTGCGTACGGACCTAAATTTCCCTCACTCCAAGCAGTTACTCTAGTCGCCGACTCGCGCAAGTATGAATTAGATACGCAGAACTATAATTTGATGCACAAAACACAATTCTCGAAATTCACAGAGGCAATAGGAAATTATATTAATAATGATAGCACTTCAAATTACAACAATCTCAGACTGAGAGTAGAGAAGAATAGGGTGAGAAGTTACTCCCACCGAAACGACAAATACCAAGTAGGGGGCATCTCTCACCTAAAAAATGGCATACAACAAAACTCCAATTGGAATTCGTAATCACAAATAAATATCCAAATCGCCCCCCTACAACTACAACATACTCGACCTTATATATGGCTTCGGGGAAACGTCCCGAAGGATTACAAATGATGCCGACACAACTAACATGCTAAACAAATAAAAGGGCCCGAGAGATAATATTACAGTCGGGGCCAAAAATTATTAAATTAATTTATTTAATATCGGGGACATCACAAGTAACTTTTTTTGATAATCCTATTAATGGTGATTCAAGAATAATGCAATATAATGAGAGAATGGGAGAAGAGAAATGCATTAGTTCTAATTTCAAACTAATGGTTTTAGGGACATAGATACAAACAATGCAATCTCAGTGATCCTGGTCATAAATTGTTGAAGATGCATAAATTAGTTGAAATCTTGAAAGCTTCGTAAGATTATCAAAAGATAAAATATGTGCATGCTAGTGTGTGCATTCTAATTTCGACGATTCACTATAATGAAATAATCATGTAGAGAAGAAGTGACAGTAAGGAAATTGCATTGCTTAGGTCATGTTGTATTTCATGATGAGGATATGAGGAAGCAAAGAAGCATTATAATAATGCTTTAATTTATTAAACATTATGATTGTGTTTGTGGGAGTCTTAAAAGAATTTTATTTCTTTATAAAACTATATAAAACTCCAAAAGGAATGGTTGTTCTTTTACCAAGAATCAATTACGAAGTTGAAGAGTCAAGTGGGAAGTAATTCCTTAAAATGGAGGATTTCTTTTCTTGGAGGGCCTATGCCCAGAGGGAGGGAGATTTTAAGTTTGTAAAGAGAAAACATTAGTATTTTTTGTAGGAGAGATATGATTTGTTTGTACAGGGTTGTGGAACCTTTGAATTCTCTGTTTTTGTCTGAGGATTTGTAATGTCCCTATTTTAGTGAGCATCAACTTGTAGAGGATTAGCCTATTTCTTGACCCTCATAGGCTAATGGAGTTGTTCAGAGGGTCCAGTTGGTAGAGCCAATGACCGATTCCCACTCCAATGGTTAGGGATGTTCAGGATTGCTCTTCGTTTGAGTCAGATCAACACACTTACTATTTATAGTGACTTTTTTGGGAAAGTCAGGATTTCCATCTTTAGCAAGGCGCCTGAATAGCTTGGTAGCAGTGTTGAGATTCAATATCGTTGACTGGAGCAGTTATTTAGACTTACTATTTATAGTAAGTCATTGTGGAGGAGTTGCTATATCTGGCAGTGGCTCCTAAACTCATAGTATGCACAATGATTGACTCATTCGTCAATTGGCTCAATTTGAGAGACTTACTATTTTATAGTAAGTGAATTATGCCTATGTTGCTATTTTTGGCAGTGCACCTGTACTTGGTATTAACATAGTTCATCAGTTGATTAAGTGGAATAAGTTATTGGTTCAAGTTCAAGGTATTAATTATTAATAAAGGATTCTTTATTAATAATTAATTATTAAAAGTTATATTATAAAGTTTTCTAATGAGGGGCCAAGTGACTTTAAAAGTGCATTAAATGATTATAATATTAAAGGGGCCAATTATTTAATGTTTTCCTAAGTCGACGTGAGCACATGAAAATCAAATATCATTTAATGATTTGTGAAGAGGAAATATTATAAAAGCCTTCATATGAGAATATCAATTCATTCTATGACTTGTGCATTGGAGAATTTGGTATTTTTTGGGTGTTGAGTTTGAAACCAAGGGTTTCAGGAAATTGGTTTGAAGAATTGAGAATTCTTTCAGATTTTCATGCACTTTGAGCTGGTTTAATGCCCAACGAATTGTGCCACAGCTATGGTTTCAACCAGAAACCATGATTGGGTTTAATGGTGATTGATTTGGTATGTGTCTCAGCGTTTTATCTCAGGCATTGTTTGCAAGTTTGGGGTGAATGATTTATAAGTGTAGATCGCAGCTCATAGAGGTCTGCGTTTGTCATAAATTAAGCAGCTGATCAGATTATAACAGCCATGCTAGTCTATATTAGGTTGCCGTTTGTGTTGCAAGGCATTGTTTTGGAGGATATTTGAAGTCAAGGTTCAAAGATTATCAACGTCCAAGGGAATTGGACCTACAGCTGAGGACTGTGATCAGACAGGGATGTTTTTTCAAGGCTGCATCATTACCAGGTTCTTAATTTGCAATGTAATCAGTTGCCTTCCATGCTGATTGTAATTTGCATATAATGTAATGATAGTTGTGAAGAACAAGGAGTTACAAGGTTGCACAACAACCATTTGATAAAATGACTTGGTTGTAGTAATTCATTTTAGTTTATACTAAATCACTAGTGTGCATGACATTTGTTTGTTTAAATGCCTAGTGGCTGTAGGTGTACATTGGGATGCATGGCAAGTGTTTGTCTCTATGTCAACTAGCTGTACTAGTTTCAGTCACATATATGTTTGTCAAAGGTCTCAAACAATTAGTATATCATTTCTATAACAACCTTGCATTGTTAGAAGCATTCAATAACTTCATTTGCAGCCTACAAACTTAAAGAAGACTGTCAGAATTTATAACAACAGTTTTAGACATTCTATGCCAAGTGTTTGACAATATTCCTTGAGTGGTTTAGCAATCCAGTGTTTTGTCAGAGATAGAATCACAGGGGGTTCTTACAGTGGTATCAAAGCGGTTTCCTGCCATCCTGTGGGGGGAAGCCTTACATTCAGGACAGAGGGTTTGTGTGAATCATGGTTAAAACAAAATTTATACAGGATCTCATGCATGCCTTTCAGGATTATAATAAAAATTTATCAAGACTTCTACAAGATCCAAAGATTCTAGATCCTTTGTTTGCAAAGAAAAAAGAGGCAAACACTAATTCAAATAATTTTATTAGTTCAAAGGAAACAGTGGAAAAGAAGATGAGTTTTGAGGAGAATGTTGGTACTTTCATCACTCGAGAAGTTGTTTTCTATCATGATAACAATTCTGATTTCTATGACGCCAGTGAGTTGTGTTTGCATCAGCATGAGATGGCAGAGATTTCACATGTGGTTGATGTTAGTACTCAAGATTTGGGTACTAATGATGCAAATTATGATGGAAATTCATGCTACAGTGAGTCTGATTTTTCATATCAGACCTTAGAAAATGAATAAGAAAATTCATTTATGGGTAATGGGTCCGAGGATTGTGACTTTTAGGGACTTGCAGTTACATGGGAAGTGGGAGTGTGCGAGGAGACTGTTGTAGCAGTAGCTTCCACTTTATCAGATGAGCCATTTGTGGAGGTGCTTAGCAGCAGTACCTCGGTTGTTGATGTGTGTAGAGATGATAGCACACATGATGTTACTTGTCATGAGGTGAGCGATGTTGATACAACCCCATATCAGAGTGCAGATTGTGGGTCTGAGAGCTTGTCTGGGAGTCATGAATTTCAGAGACATCAATTGGCTTGGCAACTAAAGGTGAGTGGCAGTCAGATTGTCACAACCATTGAGCATTTTGATGCTGCTCGTCAGATGTTGGCTACCTATGGTTAGGGTGGTCCTGTGACAGATGAGCATTGTGATGGCAATCTTTCCCCTACAAAGTTTCATACACTTCGAGAAGCCATCGAAATAATGAAACAAAACTATTTTCAGTTATTGGCTGACAGAGACTATCTTCTCGTGTGGGGCTGCACTTGCTATGATGCGCTGAGGGGTAGATGAGATCACTCGCGAGTTGGGGATTCTTTGGAGAGCACCTAGTTGGCCCTTTAGGAGTCACAATTATGGTTAGATGAGGTCACCGTGGAGTTGAGCCAAGCACAACTTTCACCAGCTGTAGTTACAATACCGTTTCCTACAGTGGTTGTTGGTGATGATTTGACATCCACTGGTTGTGGTGATGGTTGTAGTGGGGATGTGGCTACATCCATTACAAATACAGGTGTAGTACTTTTAGATGGGATGAGTGCATCTGTAGAGAGCAGTGCAGAACTACATGTTGCATCAGGTTCTCCCTTGGTTACATCCACTGCAGGTATTGTTGGGGATGAGTCAGATGATGGAGGTTATATTCAATACTATGACAGTCAACACTTGACTGAGGTGGAAGCTTTTTTTTGTGACTGCATAGGGAGGACTACTCATCACTACTTTATTGATCCACACAGAGGATCTGATAATGCATCAGTGTGGATTGGTTTTGAGGTTGTACCATCCTTTGGGGGATGAGTATTTGCCATCTGCAGTAGATGGGATCAGTGGCTGCAAGTAGGATTACTTGCAGAGTCAACACATCCATGGGAGCCTTGCAGAGGATGGAGATAGTGGTAGTGATACAAACACTTTCAGATGTTCTTATCTCCATAATACAAATGGATGTGAGTTCAGTGTGCTTTGGGACCCGAGTGATGGCAGGGCTAGCACTGCAGTTTGGGTGGGTCCCATTGATTGGCTTCACCACTTTGGGCACGGTGAAATTGAGTTTAGAGTTGAGTAGCAGAAGTCTAAGAATGTTCTTTTTGGCAGGCTTTTGTACATAGTTTGGGATCCTTCTAGTCCATTGGGATTTCAGAGAGGGCTCGCAGAGGAGTTTTGGGATGTGTACATGGTGTTGAGTACATATGGCTTTACTTTTGACCCTCATGTGCATGATCTCTTTCAAGTGCACAGTTCAGTTGCGCATGTGTTGGGTAGTGTGCATGACAACTCACCTTGCGCAATTCTGGGAAGCAAGCTTTGTCAACCTTCCGAGTTGCTTCGCTATGAGATGTTCACTCTTGCAACATCTACAGTGGGATTCCTTTCAGTTTGGTAGGTTATGTCAGTTAGGTTGGTGATCACAGGGACAATTACAGGATTCTACCTTTGGGATCCAGGTGGACTAGTGTGTTTTTTGTTTTTGAGATTGCTTGGGGATAAGCAATTTCAGGAAGGGTGGACTATAATATCCCCATTTTAGTGAGCGTCAAATTTTAGAGGATTAACCTATTTCTTGACCCTAATAGGCTAATGGAGTTGTTCAGAGGGTCTAGTTGGTAGAGCCAGAGACCGATCCCCACTCCAGTGGTCAGGGATGTTCAGGATTGTTCTTCATTTGAGTCAGATCGACACACGTACTATGACTCAAATCGACACACGTACTATTTATAGTGACTTTTTCGGGAAAGTCAGGGTTTCCATCTTTAGCAGGGCGCCTGAATAGCTTGGTGCCATTGTTGAGATTCAATGTCGTTGACTGGAGCAGTTATTTAGAGACGTACTATTTATAGTAAGTCATTGTCTAGGATGTGCTATATCTAATAGGGGCTCCCGAACTCATGGTATGCACAATGATTGACTCATTCATCAGTTGGCTCAATTTGAGAGACTTACTATTTATAGTAAGACAATTATGCCCATGTTGCTATTTTTGGTAGTGCATTTGGATTTGGTATTAGCAGACTTCATCAGTTGATGTGGAATAAGTTATTGGCACAAGTTCAAGGTATTAATTATTAATAAAGGATTCTTCATTAATAATTAATTATTAAAAGTTATATTATAAAGTTTTCTAATGAGTGGGGCCAAGTGACTTTAAAAGTGCATTAAATGATTATAATATTAAAGGGGGCCAAATTTTAATGTTTTCCTAAGCCAACGTGAGCACATGGAAAGCAAATATCATTTAATGATTTAAAACAAAAAGCCAAGTAGTATCTCATGTGAGGGGGCATTTAATGAAAAAATATAAACGGTGAAAGTCAACCTACATCAAAAGCCAATGCATTTAAGTTATGTGAAAAGTGAAAGAGAAGCTACTTGGTCAATTTGTGAAGAGGAAATATTATAAAAGTCTTCATATGAGAATATCAATTCATTCTATGACTTGTGCATTGGAGAATTTTGTTTTTTTTGTGTGTTGAGTTTGGAACTAAGGGTTTTAGGAAATTGGTCTGAACAATTGAGAATTCTTTCAGATTTTCATGCACTTTGTGTTGGTTTAATTCCCAGCGAATTGTGCCACAACTATGGTTTCAACTAGAAACCATCATTGGGTTAAATGCTGATTGATTTGGTATGTGAGTCTCAATATTTTCTCAGGCATTGTCTGCAAGTTTGGGATGAATGATTTATAAGTGCAGATCACAGGTCATAGAGGTCTGCATTTGTCATAAATTAAGCAGCCGATCAAACTATAACAGCTACGTGAGTCTATATTAGGGTGCCGTTTGTGTTGCAAGGCATTGTTTTGGAGGATATTTAAAGTCAAGGTTCAAACATTATCAACGTCCAAGGGAATTGGACCTACAGCTGAGGACTGTGATCAGACAGGGACGTTTTTCCAAGGCTGCATCATTACCAAGTTCTTAATTTGCAATGTAATTAGTTACCTTCCATGCTGATTGTAATTTGCATATAATATAATGATAGTTTGGAAGAACAAGGAGTTACATGGTTGTGCAACAACCATTTGATAAAATGACTTGGTTGTAGTTATTCATTTTAGTTTATACTAAATCACTAGTGTGCCTGTCAACTATTTGTTTAAATGCCTAGTATTTGTAGGTGTACATTGGGATGCATGGCAAGTGTTTGTCTTTATGTCAACTAGCTGTACTAGTTAATTTCAGACACATATATGTTTGTCAAAGGTCTCAAACAGCTAGTATATGATTTCTATAACAACCTTGCATTGTTAGAAGCATTCAATAACTTCATTTGCAGCCTACGAACTTAAAGAAGACAGTCAGAGAATTTATAACAGCGGTTTCAGACATTGTATGCCGAGTGTTTGACAATATTCCCTGAGTGGTTTAGCAATCCAGTGTTTTGTCAGAGATAGAATCACAGGGGTTTCTTACAGGAATAAAGGAGAACTTTAAAACTTAGTGTTTATTTGTTTTCCTCTATGATTGTTATTTTCCTACGATAATTGCAGTCATCCGTAAATGATTTTCTCTGTATATTTAGTCTTAAGCATGGTTATTTTATGAACTTTGGGTCATTAATATTCATGCAATCTCCAAAGGAGTTGTCATTTTCCCGGTTCTCTATTGTGAGTATTTGAAAAATGAACTTTGCATCATTTGCCCTTGTATCCCTTTGTTAATAAATTTGTAATCGCATATGTACCATAGCTATGTGCAAATGTTAGTTTACTTTTACTGCTGTATCCCTTTGTTAATAAATCTGTAATCGTATCTGTACCATAGCTATGTGTAGATGTTAGTTTACCTTTACTGGTTTTTGTTTAAAAGCACACCCCATATAATTACCCATATCATTAGAGGTAGTTGTACCTCGAAAATTCAGAGGAAGATCATTCGTTGAATGGAGATCTATCTGTTGGAAATCTTATGACTGAGAGGGGAGGGTGAATAAGTACAAACAGGTAATGAACAAATTCAACCACCGATATGATTATCTTTACTAACAACTTCCAAACCACAAAGCATATAACTTGAAGTAAACAAATAACAGTAAACAATATCAAGCATCCACAACCTTAACACACATAACACAGGTATTTTATCGTGGATACCCTTGTTAGAGGGAAAAAACCATGGTGGGGATGACACCCACAAGCCCAATATTGCAGTAAATGAGTTTTCCCTGTTAGGAGCTACAAATACCCTTTCTGAGGGTTCAGTCTGTTAGGAGTGATTAGTACACTGTTAGGAGTACAAACAGATCAGCTATGATTTACCTCGCTAGAGGATTTCAAACCTCAATAGAAGCTACTCTGTTAAAGGATTTACAAATAAAAACCTCTTAAAGTTCACCCTGTTAGGGGATTTGACCTGCTACAACTGTTAGGGAAAAACAAGATTATTGATCTGTAGAATGACATTGATTGCCTATCAGATCCTTTCTGCTCCTTTCCTTCTTGACGCTATACTGATCTCTGCTCCTTCAATTTGAAAATACGATCGCAACCCTAAATCAAACGATTTAGTGCTCCTTATATAGACTATCATTAGGTCATACAAGACCTAGAACTTCCCACCACAGTCGGCTCAAAGGATTAGCCAACCTCCTCGAAATCAGTGTCAACAACATCCAATATGTCATCTTCAAAACGTATTACCAATATTAGAATTAATGTGTCGGCCTCAGATCCACCGCCTTAATCAAATTAATATAAAACTCTGATCGGTGATCACATAGGCAAACTGCCTTCACACTCGAAACATAATTCAATCAAAACTTGAGATAAACTGTTGCTGTTGGAGTCATGGATTCCACATACCATATACATATTGTATCTCTGATCGCAACATTTGAATATTTCCTCAACTCGATCGCTACCACAATTTGTATCTGATACTGTACTTCTTGAACCCCAGTCAACATACATAGTTGATCTTTCCTTTACCGATCATGTACAGTTCTTACCGATCGCTGTAATCATGATAACTGAATACGTTGCCATCAAGGACAACCAATTATGCATCCACTCATGACCGCTCTGTATATCTCCTTCAAAACTATCATAATGCCAACAATCACCTCCTTTGGCATTGATGTCAAAACTTCTGATAACCATCTCAAAAATCTTACATTGCATACATACTACAATATCATCCTCAAATCATACTCCCCCTTACATTATGCATGCTATCGCACATCATTACATCATTCTCCCATACAATACAACACACATCATTCTCCCCCTTTTTGTCAACAATGACAAAGGATTATAAGTACTTACCAAAATTACATTCTGTCAAAAACATCCTTGAAATTTGACTTTGCAGTCTCCAATGACTTTTCCCATGACTCTTGTAAGCGTTCCATAGATAAAATCTGTCCATGTATAACCGATGTTGTTCCTTCTATATCATTCACAGTGCTCACCTCTTGTAGACTTAGTATTGATTCTGCAACACTCACATTCTGTTGCATGAGATCCATGGTGGGAGCTAGATAGGTCTGCAGCTCCATAAGTGATAATATTATGTTATCTTGCTCTGCTTGAAACTTCTTCATGTTGTATGAAATCATTTTCACCTTAGCAGTGTATGCTGAAATTGAACTAGTTAGGGGATCAAACTTTGTAACCAAATCATCAAGCTCTTGTTTAGCTTCCTCTCTCTTCTTCTCCAGATCTTGTGTAAAAGATGTAACCTTTACAAGTATCTTTCCTATTTCCTGTAGAATTTCCTTCACTTTATTCACTAGAACTAAAAGTGACTCTTTTTCTACTGATACGATCTCTTTCAACTTGTCAGCTTGTTGCTTCTCATATTCTTTCATTGCTAACTCCATAGGTGCATTCTCCAAGTTAGGTACTTGATCAGAAACAACCTCGACCAATATACCCAATTGATCAATAGGATTATCTTGTTTGTCATATACCACATTAGGTACTAAATTCCTGATGATGTTTCTGGCTACTTTTAGTATTCTGACCTTCTTTTTCTTTCCCTTCAGTTTGTCTCTTTCTGCTTTCTCCTTGAGTTTATTAGACATTTTCAATAGCTCTTTAGGGCTCGTCTAAGTAATATCAATATTTGTTTGCATTTCTTCATCTTCAGATTCTTCATCTTCTTCAGAATTAGTTGGATTCTTTGTTTTGCTCTTCACTGTGCTACCTTCACCGGTTAGATTTAGTTTCCTCTTTACTGAAAGTATGTCCTCATCATCCTTATGATTTGTCTCTTCCTCAACAATTTGTTCTTTCGGTGCTTCAACATGAGTTTGAGTTTCAATGTTCTGTGTCTGCTCCGGGATATCAGAGATAACATTATCTATGACATCATTAATCTCTTCTGTTGCTCTCTCTTTTGCTTTTCTTTCCTCTTCAACCGATTTGACTTCTGCAGCAGTCTCAGACTTCACAAACTTTGTTAATAAATCCACTGTCTCATCTCTTACTGATTGTGAATCTCCAGTGAGAATTCTTGTAACTCTGTTCCTTGTCTTAGATTCTTCTCTCACTGTTTCAACTGTTAACTCTATTTGTTCGTTAGACAATTCAGGTTGTAAAAGTGCAAGTTCTTGTTTCATCAATACTCTGTCAATCTTCAAAGCTTCTCTCCATCTTTTGTCAACTGCATTAAATAATTCTTTAGGTACAACTTTGTATAGTCTACTAGGTGATTTGCAAAAGGTATGTAGACTTTCTACAACTGCATCTTGTATCTTTCTTTTCTCTTCACTGTCAAATTTGTCAAAGTGAGTCCACACTTCTGTCATTTTTCCATGTTCTTAATGTCTTTAACAATGTTCTCACGAATAACAATATTGTCAGTTTTATTAGTTTCCATAGTAATAGACTTCTTCTCAGACTCAGTGTCAATCTTTTCTTCTTCAACCTTTTCTTTACCTCCTTTCTTACTCTTTGACTCTTTATAGCCTAATGTCATTGCTTTCTTTCTTTTGTAAGTTCTCTAAATAGTCTCAGGTGTCTCCTTTTCTGACTTAGACTTTATAGGAGTAGCAGACGTAGATGTTGTTTGTCTCAGTACTGAACTCGTTGTAACTTTCTGAGGTGTAACCTCTTCCACTTCAACTTCAATATCCTTGATTCCGACAACAGATGTGCCTGCTTCCTTACTCTCCATTTTCTTTCTAAGTTTTATCATCATTTCAGGTGTTATGCCACTCATTTTGGCTAGATTGTCAACTTGTTTCCTAATCTTTCTTTGGATTACAGGTGCTCTTAATTCATCATGAATTTTTAATGATGACTTCATAAGTTCCAAACCTAGGTGTTGAAGTATGAAAAGGTTTTGACAATAAAACATCAACATTAATAGTGACTAGATCACCATCAACTTCATAACCCATAACAGATATACAACTTGTTCTAGCTTGCACTGCTTGCAACATACAGGTATCTGTATCTACTAGAAAACATATATCATTTTTGTACTTCTCAACAATACCGATTGGGATTCTTTCTCTTAAGTGCATTTTGCTTTGAAAATCTTTAAAGTAACCCCACATAATTGAATTAAAATCGTTTCCTAAAGTCCTTATGCATTGCTTAATCTGCATTACTACCGGTCTATCCTTTGACCATGTAATAGAATCTATTCCAGGAAAATGATTCTGTAGGTAAAAGAACATACATACCAGGAGTGATCCATATTTGAATGATTGCTTCTTATCTTTCTTGATCTTCTCCATGTTCACTAAGAATTGACTCCTCAACATCTCACAAAGATCATATTTTGCATCTAACTTCGCCATTCTGTATGCAACATGAATAGCTCCACCAAGTACACTGTTCAACTTACTAGACTGATATATTTTGTATCCTATCACCATTGAAGCGAATCTCACTTCCTTGTCAATTATATCCTTGATAGTCATGGCTCGGTGATCTTGTTTGGATTCGGTTAAATGAGTACCCAAATTTGCAGCAATAGTTCGTAGAGTAGGTGCTTCACCAGTCGCACAAAATCTAGTAACTCTGTTGATTAACTCCTTTGTAATCTTGTGAGGCTTGTCCAGCCAAATGAATTGATCATGTACTCAGCTCAAAACATATCTTATCCATTCTGGATGAAAATCATCAGCTATCTGAGCCGCATAAGTGAAACCTTTATGAACCAAATGCATATGCTCGTTTTTCACCTTCACATCATCGCTCAACTTAAGGAATTGATTATAGATGTCATCAGCTCCAAGTTCTTCCAATTTACAGTGAATGAACAAACAAATGTCTTCAGTTAACAATACACCATAGGGTATCGAAGATAGGGCACCCATTGGATCATTTTCATTTGCCTTCATCGGGTGTAACTTGAATACGGGTCTTGGCTTATCAATGATGTCGACCGTAACTGGAGTAGCCATAATGTCAACCATCAACAACAATTCCTGTAAATATCTTTTTGCAATTCAAGCTATAACCTTGACTTCACCGATTAGTGCACTTCGACAACCGATAGAATTTCCTGCACGAAATCTTAGTCCACAAACACAAATAGTTCTTGCTATGGAATGTAATCAAATGCTCTTCAGTAAACTTCGTTAAGATGTAAAGTGATAAAAGAGTTTACTTTCTCATCTTTATAACGTTTGAGAATGTAGTCGTTAGCCATAACGGGTCAAATAGTGCTTTTCACCGACCACAACGGTTAAAACATAACACTTGTTATATGCACACAAACACATTATCTTCACTAACCATCATTAACTCACAAATAGGCATCTCAAAATGCATATGAATCTTACCGCTCATGAATTAAGGGGATCGGTAAATGATTTGACTATAAGTGCTCCCCCTAAGCAAATAAGGTGCTTAGTTCACCGATGGATTCTCCACATTTCCTGGACTTGTGGAGTTCTCAGCTAACTTTGACGAATTCAATTCTCCTTTCCTCACCCATCTCTTCTTCATATAATTTCTTACTTCATCAGCATTGATAGTTTCCTTTCCTTAGGCATTTTCAGCTTTGTTCACCGGTTGACCTCTAGTATACTTTCTTGCTCTACATGACCTAGCAAGATGACCAACCTTGTTACAAACATAACAAACCATACCTGTTGGATTCCAGGGTCTAGCATTGTCTCTGAATGACCTTAATCTGCAATTCACAGCCACATGTCCATAGTTGTGACATTTAGAACAAGTAACATCTAACCGGTTACCTTGGTTGATAGGTCTCGAACTGTTGTAATCATATGATCACTGGTTGTTGATTCTTGCCCTGCACTCATTAGCTCTATGTCCAAACTTGTTGCAACAGTAACAAAATCCATGAAATGTATTAGATCTAGCATTGTGGTTATTAGTTCTACCATAGGAGTTTTCTGATCTAGCAGTTAACCTCTAGGTCTAATATTTGGACCAATCGGTTTAAACCAACATACATTAGTAGTATGACCTTCCTTATGACAATTAAAACATACTGGTTTATACCTTCTCTTGCCAGTATTATTGTTCACCTTGGGTTTTGATTTGCTTTCTACATTGATATCCCTAGTGCCAAAAGATTCATCAGCTTCAAAGTTTGAAAAACCTAAACCTTGTTTCTCTCCATTCATCCTTCCAAGTTCATCAAGTTTAGCAGAACTCTTTCTGAATTTATCCAACATATTGTTTGCAGCATTCAACTCTTCTTTTAGCTTTTCATTCTCTTTCCTTATCCCCTCATTCTCTCTTTCAATATCAGCTTTATCTTCATCTGTATCATGTAAGTTTTCCTTCAATGTAGCAACCTCTTGCTCCGATCTGAATAGTTGCTCCAACTTTTCTGTTAGGGTTTCATCTTTAACCTTTAGGGCATCCTCAACAATTTCCTTGGCATCATCAACAATTCGTCTTTTTTCAAGTTCTTCAACCATCCTAACATACTAACTTTCAAGCTCTCTTTTCAGATTTGCCAGTCCTCTTTTGAGTCCACTATTTTTATCCATCAGATCTGCAAGTACTATCTCTGATTCATCAGATATACTACCTTCAGACAATTGTTCAATGTAGTATTGACTTTCACTCAATTGCTCAGTAAAGTCTCTTCTCTTAGCAAGGGAACGCCTCAGCTTTTCCTTCAGTCCATTGATAACTTTGCTTGCATCCTCAAGTTGCTTTTCATACTTGTATCTATCCATGTTGACTTATAGGGATCTTTTCCTCAAGCGGTTAGGCTTAATATCAGGAGGATCTAAGAGCTCTGATACCAACTATTGGAAATCTTATGACTGAGAGGGGGTGGGGGGATGAATCAGTACAAATAGGTAATGAACAAATTCAACCACTGATATGATTATCTGTACTAACAACTTCCAAACCACAAAGCATATAACTTGAAGTAAGCAATATCAAGCATCCACAACCTTAACACACATAACACTGTATTTTATCGTGGATACCCTTGTTAGAGGGAAAAAACCACGGTGGGGATGACACCCCCAAGCCCAATACTATAATAAATGAGTTTGCTCTGTTAGGAGCTACAAATACCCTTTCTGAGGGTTTACTATGTTAGGAGTGATTAGTACACTGTTAGGAGTACAAACAAATCAGCTATGATCTACCTCGCTAGAGGATTTCAAACCTCAATAAAGAAGCTATCCTGTTAAAGAATTTACAAATAAGAACCTGTTAAAGTTCACCCTGTTAGGGGATTTGACCTATTGCAACTGTTAGGGAACAACAAGATTGTTGATGTGTAGAATGACACTGATTGCCTATCAGATCCTTTTTTCTCCTTTCGTTCCTGACACTATTCTGATCTCTGCTCCTTCAATTCGTGACCGCCCAATGTGAAAATACGATCGCAACTATAAATCAAATGATTTAGTGCTCCTTATATAGACTGTCATTAGGTCACACAAGACCTAGAACTTTCCACCACAGTCGGCTCAAACGATTAGCCAACCTCCTCGAAATCAGCGTCAACAACATCCAATATGTCGTCTTCAAAACATATTACCAATATTAGAATTAATGTGTCGGCCTTAGATCCACCACCTTAATCAAATTAACATAAAACTCTGATCGGTGATCAGATAGGTAAATTGTCTTCACACTCAAAACATAATTCAATCAAAACTTTAGATAAACTGTTGCGGTTGGAATCATGGATTCCACATACCATATACATATTGTATCTCTGATCGCAACATCTGAATCTTTCCTCAATTTGACCGCTACCACAATTTGTATATGATACTGTACTTCCTGAACACTAGTCAACATACATAGTTGATCTTTCTTTTACCGATCATGTACAGTTCTTACCGATCACTGTAATCATGATAACTGAATACATTGCCATCAAGGACAACCAATTATGCATCCATTCATGACCGCTCTACATATCTCCTCCAAAGCTATCATAATGCCAACACTATCCAATTGTTGGTTCAGTTTTGTCTTTCAATTATGGGAATTTGTGAGTCGTTTTTAAAGCTATTTTAGAAAGGCAAAAATCTGAACTAACAAATATTTGACGATTTTACTGGGGAAAATAGAGAAAGACTAGTGTGTGCTCTTGTGGTGCCTTCCCAAATTGAAGGTTGACAACTCTATTTAAGATCTTGGAAAAATGGTTTGATGCCAGGCCCAACCAATAAACCAATTCAGAAAAAGATTCGCACCATCAATCGAAGGAATAATTGCTGAAGATGATCAAGTACTTCAATCTTTTTGGGATGCTTTCAAGGAAAGTATCTCCGAAGCTGAAAGAACAAAGTTAAATCTGTCTGAAGATTATAGATCCACATGGCTATTAAAATGTGTGCACCAAAGATCTTATCATCTCAAGAATCTTGAACCAAAGATAAAGTCTGTAGTAAAAAGATCGAAGGAAGAATCAGGAAATAAAGAGCCAGTGCCTTATAATTTCTCTGTTTTTAGTGAGCAAGATGTTTTGCAAACACCAGCTGAATGGAATGATTTATTAGTACCTCGGGGTCATAATCACCAACAAGAAATAACTTTGCACCATGTTGAAGGTGAGAAGCCGAAACCTTTTTTGACATGCATGACTGAACAACTGCTTATTTCTCCTGATGAAGTATTATCGGATGAACACAAGGTTGCCTTTGTTCCAAGTTGGTTCTTGAAGGGCTCTGACGATGACTTCCAGTGTGGGATTGTGGATGAGAATGACCATGTTACAGAAGTCCAAATAGATGCATTCGCTAATGACTTCGGCGATATTGAAAGAGGTATGAATCTGCCATTATTTTAATCTTTTGATGAAAGACTCGAAGAAAAGAAACTACCAAGGAATGAAATGCATGCATGCGAAAATGGTTTAAGCAAACTTGTTGAAGATATGAATGTTTCCCAAACTGCTTGTATTCCTAATGATAATTTTCTCTATGTGAAAGAAGGAGAAGATCTTTCAGTTAAGTTTGATCCCATGCTTTTAGAATGTAATGCCCAGAGGTCACTGTTGGCAGTATGCATAAGTTCTCTTGACAAGTTCCAGGAAGAACCTTTAATTTCTGATGCTTCCTTTATGTGTTCAAATAAAAGCACAATTAATATTGCATTTGAAGAAAATGTTACAGCACCAACCAAAATGGAGAAACAATTGGAGGAACCTGAGAACAAAATTAGTTGGGGCAAATTCAATGCATTATATGTCCTGACAGAGTATTGTGAAGATTCGAAGGTTAGAGACAATCCCCTTTTCGAATTTAATGACTCTGAATCAGCTGATGAAAACTTGTTTTCTTCCCATGACAATGATGAACCTGAAAGATTCTTGAGAATAGTTTTGAAAATGATTGTTATGAAATCATGTTGCAAAAAGGGGAGAACCATGTGGGCACTAAATCTGATATTTCAGACTACTGTAAGCAAAGGGAAAATGGTCATAAAGTTGACATTTCAAATCAGTACTTGAAGGTTCCTATTAATAATGGTTTGCTGAAAAGTGAAATTGTTATACCATGCTTCCAAACTGTGGTGGATGTTTTTTCAGCTGATGAAGTTGAAGATATTGAATTGGTGCTGAAAAGAGACAAGCTGGCCGAATTCATTGTTAAAGAAAAAGAATTGGCTTCTTCATTGGATGATGATTGTGAGACTGGCAAAGCTGATAGCAATAATGATAAATCTGATATTTGTCAAGAGGAAGCTGATTTGAACCAAGGCACAAAATTTAACTTCTTTCAGGAAGATGGTTCTTATTTATCTAAAACAAATTGGAGAAGTAAGGCTGGTTATATTCAAGAAGCTATAATGGTGTATCATGAAAAATGGCTTTTCAACTGTGAGCTTATACACAAGACCTTATATATGGTGAGTCGCCATTGGACCTGCATGTTATTGCTGAATTTGCAGGCGTTTCATAAGCATACATCTGTTTTCCATAGTGGGTCTTATTTCTCCCAGCCTGTTGATGGCTTCACATAATTCATCTGGGGGTTTTTCAAAGGTAAGGGGCTCACACCCCTGTACATATTTGTAAATAAAGTTTTTGATGTGCTGTAGGTTTTAGTCAGTTTTGGCTTGTGCCCAATTCCCCTCTGCGCTCCAGCTTGAGCAACTTCCTATATTTTGCCGACTCTGTACCCAATGGACAAGGCACTAGTCTGTTTTCTGAGTTCTGGGATTCTCTTTGTCCTGCTTAGTCCTTGTAGGTTTTAGTCAGTTTTGGCTTGTGCCCAATTCCCCTCCGCGCTCCAGCTTGAGCAACTTCCTATATTTTGCCGACTCTGTACCCAATGGACAAGGAACTAGTCTGTTTTCTGAGTTCTGGGATTCTCTTCGTCCTGCTTAGTCCTTGTCCGCATTCAGAGCCTATTGTTGGCCTACTTTTGGTATGCCCCAATTTTGAAACTTTTATCATGTCCCCTAGGTAACCAAGTGATCTCACCTCCGCAATTTTATGTTACCCGCCATCAAGAGTAAATTTTAAAAAAAATGGTCTTGTTGATGTGTACCAAGCTTTGAAAATCTCCATTATCAACATCTCAATATACAAACGTTCACCTTGGCCAACAACAATAGTAACTCAGCGGGCCCGATTGGAATTATTCAAATAAATTTGAAAAGATTTGTTAGTCCGGTGGTAGTTCATGAGTTCCAAAGTCTGGCGATTCCCCAACAATACCATACATGCTGATCCCCTTGCATAAACACAAAATCTTATAATGGAATGATATGTGGATTGCACTCGGTTGAAGATGGTGGACATAGTGAACATTTTAAAATAGTGTTGAAAAGCCTGGTCTGTACAAAGTCGAAGCATCGACATCTTCACTACCAAACCAAAAGGAAAAACTGTTAGGACTTCCATTTTCTCCTTACTTGCGTATAGTGATGCAACAAATATGGATTGTCGAGCATCATATATGGTTTTGAAATCCAAACACCTCTCCGACATCCCTTGTTCCAAATTCAGTACCAAACTCGACTAACAAATTAAAGGGGGTTCTGATGAGTTTGAAATCCAGTGGGTCGTCAGAAAGTCGGGTATTTCTTCAAACCAAACCTGACGCGGTTCCAAATTAATCCCAAGCCTCGACATACTCATCCCCTTAACGACAAAAAGCATTGTCGGGAAATCAAACATGTGATAAAATTTAATGGTATGCGGGTGACCAAATGATCTCATTTGGTGAATAGGCTTTTCCATATACGGTCAAATTCTAAAATCCGAAGTGAAGAGTACCGCCATTAAAGGGAAATCGTTAAACATCGGCATAGGCTGCATTTTCATTTGGTAGTGTGAAGATGTATTTGTAACCTTTGATAATCAGGCAGGAAGAAATATCGAGCGGAAAGCTCTTACATCGAAGAAAGAAGGTCGCAGTATAGAAATAAAGAATCCATGGCGAACTATGGCGTATAACCAACCTCTGCGCATTCCTTTCGAGCTATTTGTTATCGTCAAAGGATAAAGTTGGCGGATTCTTTAGAAACATAGTGAACAGATGAGAAGTGTAGTCCATACTTGGACTTAATCAAAATATCCTTGTAAAACAAAAAGGCATGACAGAGTGATCATTTTGATTTTAAGAACTGTAAGTTTGGTTCCCAAAACACAGTTGGGCCCGACTTGAACTCACAAACTCAATATGAAGGACCGGGATCATAGACAAGAAACATAATGATTGCGGATATATGTGTAAATGTTGCAGAAGAAAACAAGAACCTTCTCCTCCCCTGACATGCGACATTGACATGAGAGAAATTATATGATAATGAGAACGAAGCTATAAAGGTCATTGAGTTCGAGTGAAATGATCAACCAAGTAGTAAATTGCAGTAAATAGGTACAGGAAATTGGGTCACACAAAGATAATGCGGGTATGATAAGTTTGATCTTCAAAGAGCTTCAAGGTGCATTGATACTAGTGGAGGCCATCAGTTATGAGATTAGAAGTGCATCATGAATGAACCTTAGCCTATGACACAGACTTGATGAGTATTCAGAGCCAGTAATTGCATTTTATAATCCTATTAATAGTGATTCAAGAATAATGCAATATAATGAGAGAATGGTAGAAGAGAAATGCATTAGTTCAAATTTCAAACTAATGGTTGCAGGGCATAGATACAGACAATGCAATCTCAGTGATCCTGGTCATAAATTGTTGAAGATACATAAATTAGTTGAAATGTTGAAAGCTTCGTAAGATTGTCAAAAGATAAAATATGTGTATGCTAGGGTGTGCATTGGAATTTCAATGATACACTATGATGAAATAATCATGTAGAGAAGAAGTGACTGTAAGGAAATTGCATTGCTCAAGTCATGTTGTATTTCATGATGAGGATACGAGGAAGCAAAGAAGGATTATAATGATGCTTTAATTTATTAAACATTATAATTGTGTTTGTGGGAGTCTTTAAAGAGTTTTATTTCTTTTTAAAACTATATAAAACTCTAAAAGGAATGGTTGTTATTTTACCAAGAATCAGTTATGAAGTCGAAGAGTCAAGTGGGAAGTAATTCCTTAAAAAGGGGGATTTCTTTTCTTGGAGGGCCTATGTCCGGAGGGAGGGAAACATTTCTGGTTTTAAGTTTGTATAGGGAAAACATCAGTATTTTCTGTAGGATAGATATGATCTGTTTTTACAGGGCTGTGGAACCTTTGAATTCTCTATTTTTGTCTGAGGAATAAAGGAGAACTTTGAAACTTGGTGTTTATTTGTTTTCCTTTATGATTGCTATTTTCCTACGACAATTGCAGTCATCCTTAGATGATTTTCTTTGTATATTTAGTCGTAAGCCTGGTTATTTTATGAACTTTGGGTCATTAATATTCATGCAATCTTCAAAGGAGTTGCTGTTATTTTACCGGTTCTCTGTTGTGGGTATTTGGAAAATGAACTTTGCATCATTTACCCTTGTATCCCTTTGTTAATAAATCTATAATTGCATCTGTACCATAGCACTATGGGCAGATGTTAGTTTACCTTTACTGCTTTCTGGTTAAAAGCACACCCCATAAAATTAACCACATCATAAGAGGGAGCTGTACCTCTAAAATTCAGAGGAAGATCATCCGTTCAATGAAGATCTATCCAATTGTTGGTTCAGTTTTGTCTTTCAATTCTGGGCATTTGTTAGTCATTTTTAAAGCTATTTTAGAAAGGCAAAAATCTGAACTGACACACATGAAGGTTATGGGTGTCCTTCACTTTATTGAAGAGAGCCTCTTTGAGTAGAACCACAATTACAGAACAGAGAACATGGGCAAGCATTCTTGTCTCCGGCATTAAAAATGACTGCTTTAGAAATGAAGAGTATTCGATAGAAATAAAATTTGAGGTTTACATGAGAAAAGGAAGGTAGCTTCTTTCATAGGCTTGTATGTAGAATGTGGGAGCATCGTCAACACACATGAATTCCTTGACAGAGTGTCTAAAAGAAATGTAGTCTCCTAAAATTCAATGATAACAGGATATGTAAAAAATCGTATGTGTTGAAAGGCTTTAGAAATTCTCAGGCAAATGCAATGGGAAAGGGCATTAAGGCAATAGGAGAGGAGAGGAAAAAGAAATGTTTGAGGAGTTTAGACAATAAAAATGGGACCAATAGAGGTCGATAGGAGAAGGAGAACATGAGAAGGGAAGATGGATGTGCAATTGAATAGAGCAGGAAGAAATGAAAGAAAGACATGCTAGCAGAGTCATTTTAGAAGACAAAGGAGGAAATTTTTAAGTAGTTTTAGAGGCATAAAAACCTCTGAATGTAAGTGACTGGAGGGAGAAGTTTTTGAGGGAATTTTGAAGGCAGAAAAAAAAATATAGATGCATTTGGGGGAGAAGGAAAAGAAGTTGGACAGTTTTTATTAATTTCTACCTATTTGTAGTAGTAGCAGCAGTCACGTTAATGATTGGAAGGAGATTCAAAGCTTGGCAAAGCTGTTTCCTGAGCATTGAGCCTGAGTGTTTAACGTCGCTTCAAGGAATGCAAAAGACCGCAAGATATGCACAAAATGAATTTTTCCAAAGACTTTAGAAACCTTCAAGCAGGTGCAGTTTGTTAGAGATCACGGAGAAAGGAATTTGTGGGGAAAAAGGTAAGGGAGTGACCATATAGAAAGGGATTTGCAGGCTCTACTGGGAATATTCTTTGAAATGAAAGGAGCAAAAAATAGGGAAGGTGGAGGCACAGGGAAGATCCTCAAGGAAATGTGGACTTAGGGAATTGACTTTTTTTCAGAAATTGAGTGCATAGGTCAAAGTACCAGATTGGACACTTTTGATGGCTTCTTGTTTTCCTGCGATGAAATGGAAGCCTTCCAATGGGCTATGAGCATCATTTAAAGCATAAATGATAGAGAATATTTATCGGGTTTATGTAGAGAAGAGTTATTCTGAGAGATATGTTCCAGAGATTTATAACGAGGAGCTGGTGAAGAACAAGCTGCGAGAGGTTGTTTAGTGGTGGCAAGGAGCCATATGAGATATACTACTTTGTGCTGGGATGCTTTTGTTCAAGACATGGGAATGTGTAACCAACAAATTGATAAGGCTATATTAGAGGTTGGAAATTCTTGATGCAATCCTAATTGGTTTTACATTTTAAATGTTGAATGTCTCAAAGATTTATGATTTTATGGTTGTCAAAAGTTTGGAGCTGGTGACCAAAAAATCAAGTTTGAAAGTTCTCCAATCTGCTGCGTACTGATGAAATTGTGCCAAAATTAGCAAACAAAGTATCTGAACATTAGTTGGCAATGAATGATGAACAATGGATTTTGATTTGGAAATCATGTACGTTTCAGTTGATAACAACCTCGAAGGAGTGCTGACTATGTCAAATCACACATTATCATTATGAAATATCATACTTAGCAATCCCTTATTTTTCATCAACCCTTCAACAGACTCACATGCTCATTCAAATTTTCCGCTATACCCAAGCTAGCAAAAACTTTATGTATTATGAGCTCCTTCATTGTCATAATCTTCGTAGCAAGGAAAAATTAACCCATTGTGAAAAATCATACCTATGTGGAAGCTTGGATCCATAAGTACAACCTCATGCTTAGCCATGTAATCTCGAGTCAAACGATGCTTCATACCACAATCATCCGTATACAACTAAGTTGCCGGTTCGAATTCGGGTTTGAAATTTGTTCAATTTTTTTTGGGGTGGATTTGAATTTGTTTTGGGTTCATTTGTACAAAATCACACACACACACACACACATATGTGCAACAACAAATAAGCTCATACACCACTATGCTAATAGTAAAGCAACATAGCAAAATACACCACCATATATATTAATGTTTTAGTCCAAATAACATATGTTTTACCTTTTTGGCCTTTTTAGTGGTGTAGTTTAGGGAGGGTTAAATTGACTAAAATAGACCCAATTTTTTTTTTAAAAGTAAAAAAAATCCATTTTTGGCCAAATTTGGCTTAGGTCTTGATGCGGATTTGCAAATTTGCTGTAAAAACGACAAAATTCGTGCCGGGTTCATATGACGGAATTTGGGCAAACTTTGAAGGTCTGCAACAAACTTTTGGAAGAACTGAATCCAAACCAGACTTTGGGGTTGCTAGGGAAGAATTTGGCAACATAGGTATTACAACATATCTGTCAACTCATGATGAAGGAAATTATATGGAGATAATGGTCTGCTGTTCGCAATCTTAAAATCAACATTTGCCTCATACCTTTCCTTGATAACTTCATAAAACTCATGCATCTCTTCATGTTGCTCATCATCATTTAAGATCCCCTATAGGAAGCTTGTCCAAATTAACACTTAGCCTATAATATCCCTTGCTGTTATATTCAAATTTGAGACTCTTCCACTGAACTTTCCAATGATTTAGTATTCAGGCATCTTGTCAAACAGATGGCAAGTTGAACATTACAACAAACAGTTTGCAAGAGGACAGATTTAGTGAATAGTTTCAGATTTGTATTCAATGACTTTTACCAGTTTGAGTTTGCCAAGTTCTAAGATTACAGATGTTCATGCATTAAGAATACATGGAACAAACGACCTGAACTGAGACATTCTTTCATGAACTGTAAATATCAGAACAATAAGCAGGCATTATTTAAATAATACGACACTTGGTAACTATGGCTGCAGCCCCTTGACTATGTGGTTCCAATCTTGCCCCTTGAAAGATAACACTTACTCAAAATTTCTGGAGATGCCTAGAGATTCCCATGCTTCATTCCATGCCGCATATGCTCAATGACAAACTCTGCCGTTGATGGGTGCCAGGCATCGATGATGTAATTGCTCAAGATATCCTCCTTGAACAGGTGCTGACCCACTTCAAACTTATGTAGTGATTCCTTCTGTAGCTTCTAGCCGGTTCTACAATGTCATTATGCCCAACCCACAGAAACCAAAATACTCAGTGAGTGCATCACATGCAAGGAGATTATGGACTCGATAATGACCTGTGAGTTTTTTTCTGCATTCACGACAATATTAATAAACGACCATGTTTTATTGAAGCCCGTTAACTTTAAAATATTTATTCCCAGACTTCTGAATATGTCCCCTTCGACTATAGTTTGGAAACAAATATGTGTCCAGACCAAAGTAACGAGAATCAGAATCGGATCGGAATCAAACTAAAATAGAAGATAAAAGATATTAGTTTCATACATAAGAGACATCTTTTATTTGAATTTTCTTAATTGCCGATTCATGCCGGTTCACGCGATTTTTTGGATGAATCGCTTGAATCGGCGATTCATGCCAAAAAACCGCCGATCTGATTCACCGGCTCCAAAAAAATCGAGGGTGAACCGAATCGCTGAACCGGCGATTCAGTGGTGATTCTCGTTACTATGGTCCAGGCACAACAATGAATCTCCAACAAAGATTTCCAATTAAATGATATTTGCCTTTACTCGTTTGAAGTCCTCAACACCAATACAAAGAATGGACCCCGCAATGACTTAAAATTTTAGCATTAATAAACCCCTTTGATATATCTGCACAACAAACACAGGCTTCAACCTCCGTGCAGCTATTAATAAATTTTAATACAAATCACATAGTCGACAATATAGTGGAAGAGCGATTATTTGTATAACTCTGGAACGACCATTCCAAGCTGAATCTGGACCCACTAAAGCTTAATGTTGTGATTGATAATCATTTGTGCCGCAATACAAATGTCCAGAAATATTATATTCATGAAATATTCTAAATAGACTCCTATTTGAAGTGACAAGCTCACGCCAAATATATATAAATATATTATAAATCTCACACAAATTGCTTTAATTCTGAAACAATTCTTAAAGCCTTACAGAGACAACACCAATCTGCTCAATAGTGTCTGCCGCTTTGCAAACACTCCATGTGAAGGAATGGGGTTTCGTCCACACCTTCAAACCTTTGAAGGTTTTTATCTCCAGAAGTTGCTTCATATAAAGCTTCCAACAAATTATCAATATAAATATCATCTCAACATCCTCAAATGAATTGCAAAACCCTGCTTTTATAATAATTTGGTGAAGCTTCTAGAATTCCCCTCATAACATAGCTTCTTGCAATAAGCCGGAGGACTTATAATTAAAGTGACTTTTATAATATAATTTATTTTAGTCACTTTTTAAATTAAATAAATTAAAATAAAGTCATTCTTTTAATCATTAATTTATTTGGACAACTTTAGACTAATTAATTTAATTAATTTATTTTGTCAAATTTTGGGGACATTACACACCAATTGCTGATCTATCAAGTGTACCCCTCTTAAATCTGCCTGCATAACTGGATATAGCAGCGATCCCATGGCTGCAAGCTGCATCGTCATGTGAAGATTGGTCCTCCAATTTTAAGATTTCAGATTCATGATGTGGTTCTCAATCCCTATCAATAGATTGGATATCCTTAGTATGTAAAATGTTTGAATCATTGTGCCCCATTTCATGCCTAAGGAATTCATCAATCCCTTCTACTATTTGACTGATCTCCAACACCCTTGTACTTGCTCCTTGTTCCTTGGTTGTAGCTGTAACTAATATCTGATCGCCAACTTTATTTTCCTTGTCTTTTGCGAATTTGATAACAAGATCCCTATCCATTAACAACTGCAAGTAATCTCGTTTCATCTTTTCAAATGCTTCTTTGATTGTGTGCTATTGAGTACTAGTGACTGCACTTGCAATTCCTTTTTGCCTCTCTTGAATTTGGGTTTTCCAAATAAGATCTTCTATGTATTAATGAGAATCATCTACCTTAGAAAATACTTGCATAATCTTCTTTTCTGTGACCAATAATTTGTCTTTCAAATCCTACAATGCTAAAGGCCTTTGTTCAAATTCATGTAGAGAACATGGACTGTCGCACATTAAATTTTCTGATTTGTTCTCAACTGCAGGAACATTATCACCATCACACTCAATTGTCTTTCTAGTTGATGTCACACACTTTTCATATAGAAATAATGGAACGACATTATGATCATGCATGGATTCATCAAATAAGTTTTTCTCTTCATATGTTTTATCAATAACCATCTGCAGGTCAACAATAAAGAGTTTTGAGTACCCCTCACCTATAGCGATTGATTCTTCCTCCATAATATCAACCTTAGCTGATTGGAAGCCATTATCTTTTTTGCTTTCATCATATCCAGTAACAAGTGTATTCAAAGCTGTTGTTTTAGCTTGTTCCTCATGAGTCAAGGCACCATTTACATTTGCATCTTTGTCCTCATCACCACTGTAATGAGCTTGACCCGACTCTGCTATAACTTAATAGATTTCTCAACCATAAACAATAAACTTTGCCGAAACGAAACTCTCTATTTATCGAAATGCAATTACCATTTTCAATTTATTGACATAATTGTTTCCGGCATTATTAATTACTGAGAAAAAAGCGTCTAGAAATTACATACATCAATTTAGATTAAGCAATGAGGAGGTAAAACCTGGTTCGCTATTTAATTAACCATTGTTGAGATGACTGCCAACCTTTCATCCACCTCTGTAAAGGTAATGAGAATATCCTCACGCGAAGTTCTGCCAGAAGGTCACGCGGCATGCAATGTTTCCATGTCGGTGAGCAGCCCGCATAGCAGGTTCTCCAACACACAGTAATTACTTCACGCACGGCCAACAATACATTCTTCCAGCCACGGTCCAGCTTGTTCTGCCCACATGGCAGAATGGTCAATACAGAGCCCACGACTTCCAATTCGATGCAGGGTAGTAATTCACGCCGTTTCTTGTAGGTGTGATTTGGCTGCGATACTTCGATTCCTAGCGGCCAATAGCAATGTCAAAGAGGATTCCACCTATCACCACCCACGGCCAGTATAACAACACTCCAGCTATTAATCTCCTTCGATGAAGGTAATGATATAGACCTCTTGTGCAGGTCACAGTTCAAGAATAATTCCAGAATTCAGAGTTACTATCTTTTCCTCCAAGTTATAGACACACAGTACAAAGGAAGAGAAATTGGTTATACAACAACAACCAATTATAGCTTAGCTCCAGAAGAATCAGTCTTCCAAAACTAAAACAACCCTTATACTTCAGCAAGGGCACAGATCAGCAAATCGGGAACAATTCCCAAGACAAGTTTAATATATAAAATTCAATATGCAGCTCCACAAATGAATCCATATTTATAATTCTTCGGTAGCCATAGTTTCCAAAAAACGAGCATCAGTTAACCACTCTCCGGGATAGCAACTTCTAAAACATTATAATAATAAAGTATTATTATTATAATAATATGGCCTTATTATTAATTAATAACATAACAACAATTAATTATCAAATATGACTCACGTGATAATTCTTGCGTCCACTGCCGGTAATGACTGATCAACATGGCCATCAACTGCACTGCCAGAAATAGTAATCGGCCCAAACTGACTTACTATAAATAGTAAGTCAAGACTTGCTAAAAATGGCAAATCTGTCCACTGAGACCCTCAAGAGTCAAAACACACTGTCAACTCACGAGGGTCGTGATGATGCGCTGACCATAATCAAGCTCCCAGAACCTGCTAATTTGGGGACATCACAACCACTTGGCTGCAATAGATCTTTTTCCTTATTATCTACACAATTGTGATAAAGTGTCCAAACCTCTTGACATGTGAAACAAATCTGCTCTCTTCTCATTTGGTTCCTGCTCTTTTTTTGCAGATCGCGTAACCTATAATCCCAATAAATTAATTCTTCTTCAACCAATTTTTTTTTAACAACTCAATTTTCCGCTCACATTGTTTGAGCACCTTGTTGACCAACTCGTAAGCAGATTTAGAAGCATCTTGTTCTTGCCTTGAAATTGCTAACAACATATGCATAAGGGGCTGGAAAATAGCATCACTCATCAATTGACATAACCGTAATAGTCTTCATGGCTGCAGTAACATCCTCATTGTGTTCTTTCCTGATTGTGACTAAGAAATGTTGAAACGTGCTATGTATTAAATCATGCAATCCCCAGTCTACCACAAGATTACTCATTTATTCTTGCAAATGCTTTTAGCATGACAGCCCTTCTAGAGAAATGATGATTTCTGATGTCACCAAGATCTAGGAGACTATCAACGATTAGCTGAAGCACCTCTATTGTATTATCTTCATAAGGTTCTTGAGTCGCTAAGATTCTTATGATCTCCATCAAACAAGTAGTAATCAATACCCTTATCTCACTATCTAAATGCCTCAACCACTTGTGACCAATACCCTTATCTCACCATCTAAATGCCTCAACCACTTGTGTTGATTCAAAGCAGTCACTGTAGGATCAAGAGAAATTTGCAACCAATCAGGTGGTGATTGCTCTACAATGGTTAAACATCCTTCTAATTGGAAAGTGATGAGAACATTTTTCTTTGTTTGTGATTCCAAACTAAGTTTGCTACACGTCTCATAAAGCACTTTGGCCAACTCCAGTTTGACATTTGATGCCATTTAAAACTTGAAAATTACTTTTTGAATTTTCCCAATAGGTTGACATGAAATTCTGGGCTCTGATACCGCTAAAATATGCAACCGTGTTCTGGGCTGTTTTTTTTTGCTTTTGAGTTTAAGAATGTTTGATAGAAAGAATAGAAAGAACTGATTTATATTGCAACAAATACAATACTACGCCAACAATTAAAAAGAAAATGCTTACAATATTCACTTCTAAAATCAGTCAAAAACTGAATGTTTGATACAAAGACAAAATTGAAGATCTCAGATGGATAAATCTCATTATAAACACAAATACAACATACCTTCTTTGCTGGTAATGAAAATAAATGAGTGCAACAATAATAACCAGCAAGTACAAGTTTCAGAAACCCTAAGTTTTTCACCAAACTGCTCCAAATGGTATGGCTGGGTCTAGAAGTGTCAAAGAACAGCTAAGATCATTAGTGAATGCAGATATCGGCTCCTTAAACCCCAATGGCTGCCCTCGAATTCTCACTTCGACCCTCAAGAAGTGATGTGGCTGGGTGGAAATGATATGGCCGGCAAGGAGAGAATACAACCAACAAAATACGAGTATAACCCTTTTTGATCTTTTCCAAAATTGTTTTTTTTTAACAAATCTGATATCTAGTAAGATTCGCAAATCTTAAAGAGTAAACTCCAATATGCCCAAATGTGACCTTTGAATAAAGTTACCAGATTATTCTCCATATTAGACAAGATCCAGTATTCTAACACTATGCATAATAGTTTCTTAGTTGTTTTGCCCTATCTTTTTGGCCCCTGCCCTAGAGTATGAGCACAACATTGAGATCAATTTTTTCTCAAGGACAAGTTTTTTATTTAAAAACTTTAAATCAAATGAAACGACTAATACAAACACAAGAAATATTTTTGTTAGAAATTAAGATCTTAGGTTCTGAGCAAATCTGACACTTCATAGCTTTATACCAATACATATTCCTATTATAACTCATAGAACACTAACGACATATAACTATATAAGAGTTAAACCCACTGTTGTAGTCTTTTAAATTGTCAGAAACGTTGAAGATGAAATTACGAGTAGTTGTCAAAATAGATTATTTGGCTGGATGCAACTGGAAGGCTGAAACCTATGTAGGTAATGTTTGTAGTGGATAATTAAGGTTTCTTGGAATGGGAAGGGGACATTCAGCCCTATTGAAGTGATCTGTTGCTTGCTTCCATATATGCAGGAAGGATTGTTGAGAATGTTCCAAATTTATTTTCGATTCCTATATAAATTGCAATTGATTAAATATTCCACTTTAAACACAATTTCTTTCCTGTGGACTGTGTACCTTTTCCACGGACCATTGTAATTTCATATTTCTTGTATGCAAAAAGGATGTCCCGTGGTAATGAAATCCACTCGAAAACTCGATGCAAAAGTTGTTGAAACCTCACCATAGTGCCATAAGATCAAGTTAAAAATGAACGATTCAATAACATTAGGGTGGCAAACACAAAAAATAAATGGTGCGTAGTGACCATAGAATTTTCATAAATAACATTTTTTGCATTACATCAGAAAGGGAGGACTGCGACTCATCATTAATTACATCTGTTTTTTTTCTACCATTAGTGCAAGATTTTTTTCTTACTGATATATTTTACTTCGAGTAATAATACGCTTGAGTGTAGCTTAAATTATTTACTTTATTGAAGATTACTCTTGTTTGAGTTTTTGAATATTTTAATTACATTATTTGGTATAAGAAATGCTCATTACACAAACATTTTTCTTTTGGACTATGCAGGATCCAAGGTCTTTCATAATTCAAGTTACTGAGTGATATTTTGAAAGAAAGATATGGCGGATTTGAAGACTATCATGCAAATTATCAATTATCCGATAAGTTTAGTGTCCGAATTCGGTCAGCGCAATCCAGTGGAGAGGGTGGTGAAAGATCTGTCAAAATTCTTGTTTGGGGTTAAAGCATGGAGAGAGGAGCGGAAGCCGAAAAACAGCTGGAACAGGGGAATTAGTCCCGTAGTCGGCAAGACATTTTCTGATATAGAAAAGAAATATCGACCATATTCTGTTAAAACTGTACATCCCATACGCCCAAATGATCATTATTTGGAGATTATGCAAATTAAAGGATGGCTCGATCTGGATTTGGATGATCCAGATTTAAAGTCATTATTCAAGTAACTGTCTGAGGGCACCATGGTCTAATACATTCAGAACAAGTTCATACTTGCTGCTGCTGATAGTAATATTGGCTTTCGCCCATGGATGAAGCTTAGATTTGATACAGAACTTGCTTAGCCTGGCAGATATTAGAACATATTTGGATTCTAGAATGATATTATTAATCTTGCTTTTCTGTTTTAATTCTAGACTATTTCTACCATTCATTTTTTATGCGAGTAATATGCCGTTTTATTACAGTAGTAGGCATGTGTAAGGCGTACCCAATACAATTATCCATCTTTAATTTTTTGTACATATTTTCTCTGCATATTACTCACATAATTTTTTGTACATATTTTCTCTGCACATCAATAGGGGAAATTTTTCTTCAATATTAATATTGTGAATTGTAAATAACTAAGGGCCCGTTTGTTTCGTGAAATTTGTGCATGCTGGAATTGCCAATTCTGGAATTGAATCCATTCTGGCAATTGGGCTATTCTCAAAATAAATTCTAGAATTGGGCTTGTCCTGTTTGGTTCACCTGGAAGATGACTGAGAAGATGCAGATTCTGCGTTTGGTTCCACAAAATTGGAATTGGAATTGGAACTTTGTTTTTGCACACATACACATATATACACGTGTATATATACGCACATACACATACATACACACATGTATACACATATGTGTGTGTATATACATGTGTGTGTATACACACATGTGTATATAGAAACGTGTATATATATATATACACATATATATGCATACACATGTGTATATATACACACATTCATGTGTGTATATCATGATTCATGTGTATATATACACATACACATGATATACACACATGTGTGTGTATATACACGTGCATTTATACAGACATGTGTATATATACACATACACATGTGTGTATATATACACACACACATATACACATACATGTATGTATATACACATGTATACACATATATAGACATATATACATACATTTGTGTATTATGTGTATATATACATGTGTGTATATACACACATGTATATATATATACATCCTTATAGCAATATAATATACATCATTGAAACAAAAATGGGAATGAATTTTCCTTCCCAAAATAACACTTTCAATTCCAATTCCAATTCCAATTTTCAATTCCAATTCTAGGTTTGAGAAGGAATTGTGGAATGCTCAAAATAACCCAAAATTAGAATTCGCATAACCCTATTCCAATTTTTAATTTTGGAACCAAACAGGGAATTGAACATTTTGGGAATTCGGAAATGCCAATTCCCGTTCAATTCCGCGAAACAAACAGACCCTAAGTTTTAGGAATTTGCTAGATTAATACCGTTAATTGTCAACTCTATTCCCAAAAAAACAATGCATTGAAGAGCTTCCTTGTCTATAGAATAGCCCAAACATTGATAAAACAACTCATGTTTTTCATTATATTTTAATATTTTTTCCATTCGTAAATTATTCATTTATGCTTCTAGTATTGATTCTCTTGCTTTTTGTTCTCTTCGCTGAATTTCCCAGATTCATAGTGGAGAGATCATTTGGAATTGAAGATATCTGGAAGGAGCGAATTCCATCATATAACAAAATTAGAAATGCACAAAAAATTTACGATTACTTTTGTAATTATGAAAGTTTTTTTATTTTATAATATTTTTGAACTGTTATATATATAATTTGAAACTTGTACTAAAGTGCAACTTTCAAGCACTCAAAGTGGAAATCTTTGGGTTTGTTGTGCTTAAAAGCAAGTAAAGTTTTGGTTTAAAGTGATGATTTTCAATACGATTTAATTGGAATGGCTGTGCAGTTTTTTGAATCATTACACGGGGAGAGAAATTTATTAACCTCGCCATTGTTAAAAGGCGTCTGATATATGACATTGTTAACATTTTCGAAACATTGGGATGAATTGTTTTTAAATTCAAAATTGATCACCTATATTGCTTTCTGCTTTTTGCTTTGTACCAATCGGGGAAGTCGATATATATATATATATATATATATATATATACACACGATCTTGCAGGTAGAATAAGGCTTGGTAGGAAGAAGGAAGACCCACTAGATAGGTGTATTATGGCGAATGATAAACCAATAACCGTATTTTTACATGATTTTATATCTTGATAAATAAGGGAGGAGTCAATTGATAGGTGTATTATTGCTTTTTGCTTTTTGCTTTTTGCTTTGTACCAATCGGGGAAGTCGATATATATATATATATATATATATATATAGATGATCTTGCAGGTAGAATAAGGCTTGGTAGGAAGAAGGGAGACACACTAGATAGGTGTATTATGGCGAATGATAAACCAATAACCTCATTTTTACATGATTTTATATCTTGATAAATAAGGGAGGAGTCAATATGTGTGCACCCTAACTTCGTGGGCCCATGTGGACCCTAAAAAATAGTTTTTGCTCTTGCCATGTTGACTGTTGAGTGGCCTACCAGAAAACATTTGTTTATCCATCTTTTACTGATACTGCCATGTGTACAACATGTAGATGTCTTAGGTGTCAAATTGAAGGCATTTTGGTGCGTTGACTTGGTCCATCCCAACAACTTGCTTGCACCAAAATGGAGATGGTGGCTACGTGACATTTGATTACATGATGACCATTCAAAACCAACTTCAGCTTGTTTACCATTTGCGACCACCCCACTCTCTTCTTTGTAGTGGCATTAACTATGCGCCCCTTCACCTTACTTCCACTGGATTTCTCACAAATTTTGAGCAAAAGGTCATTGAATGCTTTTGACTACACTACATTGCTCACAAATTTCAAGCAAAAGGCCATTGAGTACTCTCGACTCCTTCCTAGTTGAGCCAACTTTCATTCCTTTCTCTCCTGCGTCTTCTCGAATCTTCCACACATTTCAAACCAGAACTTGTTCGCTCGGGGATTTTGCAAGTTCCTCTGGTAATCCAAAATGTGCTTGCCTTGGTTACCAATGCAAACATGACTTCGACGATGGCTACACTCTCTCTTATCGCCGATTGTTACATGTGATTCTTTTGTCGTCATATTTAGCCGATAGGCTTTCATTGGGGAGAAACCTCCAACCGGGAAGTTGTCTCAGGCTGAATTTCAGGTTGCTTGAATTTTTTGAAGATCGGGAAAGTAGAAAATGTTTAATTTTTCCTGTATATCGGAAAGCAATATACTATGGATTTATCTTTTGTAGCAACCACTATTTATCTATTTCCGTGCCTTTGATTTAAAATTTTCTGCATAAAGTTTTGGTAAGATTCAAATATTTTTGTTGATTGCTAAATATTATCCTGAGATGAATTCTTGACTATGTAAATAGCCCCCATTTAACTAATTGTGATAATTTGTATTTAAAAATGAATTAATGTCATTGGATAATTCAGAATTCACACAAATTAACTTCACTCAATAAGTGTAAGGAAATAAGATATAACATTTGAAAAGATTAAAATATAAAGTATCAATTACAAATTTTGATCTTGAATGAAAAATTTAATGTAAATAAAATATAGTAAAATTTAAAATTGTATAAATTTTACTATAATATTAAATATATAAAAAATAAAATTTAACTGAAAATATAGAAATAAATATAAAATTAATAATGAATTATATAAATAATTTTATAAGAAAAAATTATAAAATAAAATCAAATAAAAACTATTTCAAATTTCAAAATTTCAAAATATAGATTAGTAAAATCTTAATTTTTATAAAGTTAATAGTATTAAATAGAATATGAATTAATAGTGTATAATTTCTATTCTAATTAAAATAGATTTAATTTAAATTAAATATTTTTTATACATCATTAGTCTTAAATTTTAGAATGGGTTAGATTAGAATTTTAAAATTCACAAAATAAAAAGATGAAAATATATATAACTAGTAATTTATTTTCTACATTATTGTATTCTTATGCTTTCTTAAAGTTTTAAATATTGTTGTGTTTATTTTAATATGTTTTTATATAGTAAACATAATTAAATTGTTAGTTATTTAAAATTAAATTTTTAAATTGATTACTATAATCAATTTGTACTTTTTAATGATAAAAATATTTTTTATAAATAAAATTTAAAGTTAACAAATGTATAAAATAAACCAAAGAATACCACTTGACATTTTAAACATTTTCTTAAATTAGTTGTTCACTAGTATTATAGATTTCTTTGAGATTATGACATTTTCCTCGGCTTCATGATTCGTGAAGAATCAACTCAAATATTAGAGAATGATGTTTCTCTACAAATTAACAAATTAACCAATAGTAACTATGATTCCATATATTTTAACATGGTTTTTCTCTACCTCAAACATATGACTCTTTTCATATATTCTTCATCCCCTTCTCACAATTGCATCAACTACTTCATTGACATATCTAAGGATATGAATTGCATCCATATGTATAAGACACAAAATAAAGTAAAATATTTTAAAAAAATTTAATTATTTCTAGCCCATTGGGAAACAATTACTTGCCGTGGAAAATATATCGTATTGATAAAATAAATATATTATATATTTATTATATATATCCTACTGATAAAATAAATATAGTATATATTTATAATATAAATTACTATTATATAATTATATATTTATATAATAATATTATACTTTTTTTTCCTATCGGCTTTACCCTTGCATCTATTTCGATGCAAGCGCTAGTAAGGTATATACACCACAACTATTGCATTCATCAATTTTTCTATGCATATATAGGTTCAATTTTGATGCCACTGCCGCATTCACTACCTCCTCTTTTTCCTCTTACAGGTCTTCACCAGATGTTTCAAAGGATGTTCCAAATAGGAGCTTGTGCATTTCCACGGCTTGTCTTCGACCAATGTGACGGGATAATCCTCACTAAGGCCTTCCATTTTCTATTTTGGGCATTTCAATTGTTTACTTGTGGGTGGTTGATTTTATGTTAATTGTTATATTCTCTACATTCGTGGATGCTCGCTCTGTGTGACCAAGGTGAGGATTATTCCTCATGAAGGCCTTCCATTATCCACTTTATTGGTTCTCTATTTTGGGTTACCAACATTAATATATTTTCTGTTGAGGCGTAACTCTAACATGCTCTACATTTTCTGGTTCTTTTGTCCATTCTTTTGACTTGGTTTTTTAGTGGGTGCTTTTTCTCCAAAGGGTTTGGCAATTCATTAAAATCTATGTTCATAAACACACATTTGAAAGGGAAATTTACTTGTTTGTTTAAGCTTCATCAGTATTTTGATGGCACTTTTAACATTGTATTTATCAAGCATCACTACTACTATTCGTTAGCAACACCTCTGTCATATGTTTTATTCGTTTAATTATAAATTATGTTGTAAAATTTTACTGTTAATATGTGTACGCGGTTCAGATTCGTGGCTCTTTGGCTTTCCAATGACGAGGGTTAGTAGCACCGGTTTGCAATGGGGAAACCAATACAAAAACTACTAATAACGAATACTTAACGTATCAATAAAATATACAAGCAACTAAAAGGAAAACAAATGAATGCAAACCCAATTGCTTGAAGCTTCTATTGTATCTCTCTACTCCTTCCGAAATGATATTTTTGATGCTCAGTATTGGTGTGGGTAGTGTCTATCATTTGTGAGCTTCAAGAATTTGATAATTGAAATGTGTGTGTGATCGCAAGATGGCTTGAATGCTAGAACCAAACTGACGGAGTAATGACGCATGAGAGCTTGAAATCCTGGATCTTTCAAATGGGTATGAAGGGTTTATTATATAGGAATGAAGGATGATATGAACGGTTGAGATCAATGCTAACTGCAAATTGTGAATCTGGGTAGCTAACTGATTTGAAAAATGCTTTATTATGCCCCTGATATTGTGTTTTGAAATTTCCGGGGTCTGGAAAGATAATTTTGAGGTCTTGGAGGAATTAGGGTTTCTTGAAAACCTCTATAAATAGCTAGGAGAGCCTTTCATTTGTCACTTTGCACTCTGGAGCTCTGACAATTCTAGTGAGTTTTATCTTGTTTCTCTGCTTTTTTGTGTCTTCTTTGAGTTATGGCGGGCATTCCGGGTGTTGTACATGTCTCTGATCGAGTCCATACTTTTCATTGGTCAGCTGGCACAGGACGTCTGGTAAGTGATCTTGTCCTCCCTATCATTAATGCACTCATTTATTGCATTTAAAAATATTGCTTTTTTTTGAAAATTTGAAATTGTGCCGCAATAGGTTGCGATTTTTCCGCAATTGTAGTTTTGATGCTGCGATTGCCGATTGCATGCCGCAATCAATAAACGTGTCGCAGTCAGCGGGTTTATTGCCACAATTGGTATTTGTTTGCCGCAAAGGGCTTAAAAGTGTCACATTTGCTTGTGGATTGCCACAATTATTCTAATAAGCCTTTTTTTAACATGCATTAATGACTTGACTTGACTTGTTATGGATACTTTGCTTTCTGTTGTTTTTTTGCAGTATGCTGGGACTATCCTTCGATTGTGGGAGTCAAGACCCTCAGGTTTGGTTCTGCACTTTCAGGTTACTGAGGCTGAGAGAGACATTCTGAGGCAGTTAGGCCTCTACTGGATTTCCTATATGCCCGAGATCATGATCAACAGGGGTATGATCTCTGCCTTATTAGAGAGGTGGCATTATGAGATCTGTACCTTTAGTTTACTGATAGGCGAGTGCACAATCACTCTGGAGGATGTTTATCGCATCCTGCAGATTCCTATTCAGGGGGCTCTTGTAGAGTACGATCGAGACGTTGGTGCAACTGCACTGTCTGAGCTTTCTGGGCTGCCCCAGGATCAGCTTGGGAGGTCTGATCCTATGATATCCCATGGTCTAGATTTGGGATGGGTTTAGATAGGTTGTACACATTGTTAGGTAGTTTGATTTGTGGGATCTTGTGTCCTGATCGTTGCTAGCATGAATTCTCTGTTGGGTTTGGTGCTTGTCTGCGTGGTATGGTTCAAGATCATACCCTATATGCCTGGGGTCCATGGATTTTAGCCCACATGTACTTCCATATGTTCTATGTTGCTTACCTTGGAGGTAAGTCGCTTGGTTGCGGTGCTACATTGCTTCATATATGGGCTTGGGAGCACATTGCAGTGTGCAGGCCCGTTGGTGCTCGAGATCTTCCTATGGGGAGACCGTATGTATTCATGTATGACGGTGCCATCACTCAGTCTCACATGGGACACTTAATGTTTTGGCGGAAACAACTGGATATGATGCCATACTTTATCTGGAGGCCTTACAGGGATTGTCCTGTTTGGGATGGAGAGGATGTGCATTTACCATTCTATCATCAGCAGAGGTTCCTGATAGGTCATGTCAGTAGGCACGTGCATATGATAGAATTCCACAACACCGATAGGGTGTTGCGACAGTTTGGGGAGAGGCATGATGTTACTGATTCATATGCCTATTTTTCTCGTAGATCGAGAGATGCTACTCTTTGGGGTGCAGTCGTTCCTCTTGATGCGGCTATTACCGAGTTCCAGGGACTCATGCCTGTTGCATGGACTTGGCGGTTTGTTACTGTGGATGCTGGTATGTATTCTGATTCTGCCCCAGCTTGATGTATTTCTCTATTTCTATGTGTCCATACTTAGTTATCTGTTCTGCCCTATTTAGATGTAGCTTTCTTTTGGATACTCCTTTATGCTGAACATGTATATGTTACTGATGTTTGAACTTTGTTACTTTTCAGGAACTACACCACAGTATGATGCATGGTGGCAGGCATCTCATCCGGAGCCACTGATTGATGTTTCTCGCCTGGTAGTTGGTAGACTCTTGAGGAGGCCACGTCAGAGGCAGGGTCGAGGGAGGGATGGTGGTGGCAGGGATGAAGGTGGTAGGGATGGAGGCTGAGGGAGAGATGGGGGCCGGGATGGTGGGCGGGGGAGGGGTGGTGACGACGGAGATGATCCTGGTCCTGGGGGTGCTGTTGGTGGGGTGCAGATGAGGGGTGGGTGGAGTAGTGGTAGGAGAGTTGGCTTGACTATCGTCCTTGAGGATGAGGAGGCTTTGGAGGAGGAGGCACCACAGTTGGTCTATAGAGTGCGTCCTTGCACTGCTGTTGTGTTAGCTCCAAGAATGGAGGATAAATTTATAGCAGTGGACGTGGATGTGGAGATAAGGGATATTGATGTTGAGGTATTGGAAGCAGAGAGTGCAGGTTTTAGCACTTCTAGTGGCAGTAGCAGTACTGGGGATAGTACAAATAGTGAGGAATACTGGGTTGTGAGGGAGAGGGGAGATGAGGGGTTAGGGGATAGGGCGGAGGAGGGAGAGATAGATGTGGCTATGGGAGGGATGGACATAGATCCTTCTGATCTTGAGAGGCTTACTCAATAGGTGTCCGATCTTCAAGCCAGACTTGCTTCATCTGATGTCAGTGCCACAACTTTAGAGAGTAGGGTTGCAGTAGCAGAGGCCAGAGCTACTACAGTGGAGCAGAGGGAGAGACAGGCTCAGGAGGAGGTGAGAGCCTATCTTGACAGTGTTCATGATTTACCGTTGAGAGATGCTCATGATTAGCTTTGGAGATCAGATCGGGAGGCTGGTAGAGAGATTGAGTATTGGTGCTGTCACTATGAGGTGGTTGTTCCTTCAGCCCAGCGAGTTTCTAGTTTCACTGCTTCACAACAATCGAGCAGAGCACAACAGTCTCAGAGTAGTGGAGTTGGTGGTCATGGTCCATCACAGAGACTTGCGTCTGATATGCCACCCCCTCGTCCACCTAGAGGCGAGGGTGGGGGTAGCTCTTGTTGACATTTGTAGACTTTAGTTTTGTATCATGTACCATTTTTGTAGTGAGCTCCATTGATATACTCTGAGACTTATCGATGATTTTATCTTGACACACTGATCTTTATTGATATATATGTTGATCACCTTCTTTTATCTTGACTTGTGACTGTTCATTGTACTCAGATATTTTGATTTATATGAGATGCAGCTATTGATTTACTATCTATATGTATGGTTCTACATGATTGTGCTTAGATGTTGAAATGTTTATGCAATGTGATTCTATTATGTAGACTCTTAGATGGATGGTTTACTTTTCCTATGATACTGACATGTGTATGCAGGATGGTGGAAATGAAAATGTATGTCTTTATGAGTTTCTATGGATGCATGTGATTATAATTTACCACGTATGCAATTGCTATTTTTTTTTCATTTTTCTGATGCACTTAAATAGAATGGATGCAATCTATTATGCACAAAATATCTGAGTAATGCGTGTGTTAGTTAGAAGATAGTTAGTGGAAACGTGCTCTCTGGGTTTTGATCCGATAGATATGGAATGATAGAAAGGATTTTTGATTTTTGATAGATATGAATTGATAGAATGGATGAGTGACCCAAGTCGCTGCCCGTTTCCAATTTGTTTCATCATTGCATCTTTTTATGAAATTTCGAAGAGTGTCCAATGCATCCAGATCACATACCATATGGATACCACCACGACCTCTTGATAACCCGAAGGAGTAGAGAGATTGAATATAAAGAGAACTTAGTGCACCCAAATATTGACCATCTGGGTTCAGCTATGTTCCCTGTTTGAAAAGAAAGAGAGCTAAAAGCACCCAAATATTGACCATCTGGATACCTCTTTGCCCTCTGAATAAACCGAACAGAAGAAAAAAGAAAACCAAAATAGAAATCCAACGCACCCAGAGTCCATCTGGATAGCACCGTGAGCTCTTGATTTTGAAAAGAAAGACCAAAAAACCAAGATAGAATCCCAATGCACCCAGAGTCCATCTGGATAACACTGTGAACTCTTGATTTTAAGAAGAAAGCCCATCAAAACCAAGATAGAAATCCAATGCACCTAGAGTCCATCTGGATACCGCTATGATTCTATTGGTAAATAAACAAGCATATAACAGAGAAGGAATGTCCAATTCTTTCCCAGGGTTAAGCTCAACTCGTTGAACTGCGTGACTGCCAAATAAGTGACAACGCCTACCGCATTTATCCTAAATCATCATGGCCCCAGAATCGAAGTGAACATTCAACAGATAACAATCAAAGAAAATAGTTCATGATCCATCATAGCTACTCTCCTCACTTGGTGGATCCTGGAGTAGCGTAAGAACATAACCGCAAAATATAGACTGATATCTGACCGACTGGCTGACCTAGTCAACATTTTTATTGTTCCTTGATTCAGTTTGATTCTCTTGATTGACTCGACTCTTTTGATAGGCTTGATTGACTTGATTGTTTTAATTGTGTCTGGTTTCAGTAATAGATGACTCATATAAGACTAAATTGTCCAGTTTTGAGTGTATCCATCACTGTGTAAGACGATTGATATGATTGATTGATTGATTTTGATCATTTTTGGTCGTTGGTAAAGTTGAGTCAGATGGGCCCAATGTTTATTTGCAAAGCTCATGGTTGTGACATTTGATAGATTGGCTTGGTCTCCAGTTTTCTTTTTGATAGATTTGATAGATTGATAAAGCTGTGTCATATGGGCCCAATGCTGATTCACAAAGCTCATGGTTTTGACATTGACTAACTTGGCATGATTTCTCGTTGCTTTGTTGATAACCGAGTTGGTTTTATTGCTTGGGATTTTGCAATTTTTTGATTGTTTTTTTATGAAGATTGATTTTTTTCAGGACATTTTGATCTTTTAAAGATTTTTGATGAGTTTTTTGATTTTTAGGGATTTTTCTAGACATTTAGAATCGCCCCTAGTCTGGTGGTCTAGTAATAACCATGGATAAGTGTTGGTGCTCGGAGGGTATTGTGCTTTTGGATATAGCTTGGGTAGTTAGTCTTGCATTCGAAGTTTTCTCAAGCTTTTGATCTTGGAGTTCATTGATGGTGAAGCTGGATTTGAACACTCGGCGCCTGTTTGCTAGGTTTTCACCAAGGTACCTACTCAATAATGCATGTTTGCCAAGTTTTCACTGAGAGAGCGATTTTGGTTTCTCTTTACTTTTTTTCTTTTTTGATTTGTTTGTTGTCGCCAAGGCGCCTGTTTGCCAATTTTTTACCAAGGTAACATTTTGTATTTTTTGTTTTTTTTGGTATTTTCTGGATATGTAGATAGTTTCCTTAACCATTGAGACCTCAAGCATATAACCTCTTGAGGTGCATGTTGTTTATGTATCTGGGGAGCTGATCTCCTTCTGGTGTTGCCAGTTGGTATGTCCCACTCTGGGTAGAGTTGATAATGACATATGGTCCTAGCCAGTTAGGCTCGAACTTTCTTGGTTTCACTCGCTCTGCTTGGTTCTTTTGATTTTCCAGGAGGACAAGGTCTCCTACCTCAAAGGTGTGTGGCCTCACTTTCTTATGATAGTTCCTTCTAAGGCAATTTTGATAGTCTTGTAAGTGGTTGAATGCATTTTGTCTTCTTTTGTCTAATAGTTCTAGTTCACTAAGCCTTGCTACTCTGTAGTCTTCATCTGAAATCAGGTTCTTCAATGATATCCTTAGGGATGAGATTTACACTTAGAGGGGTCGGACTGCCTCTGATGCATATACTAGGGAGAAAGGAGTGGCTCCTGTAGGTGTTCTCATGCTAGTTCTATATGCCCATAATGTGGGACTAAGCTGTAAATGCCATTCTCACCCTGATTCATTCACTGTTTTCTTCAAGATTTTCAAAATGGTCTTGATTGTAGCTTCAGCCTAGTCATTCCCTTGAGGATAATAGAATGAAGAGAACCCTTGTTTGATTTGGAACTGTTCACAGAGATCTTCAACATCTTTGTTTTGGAAAGGTGTACTGTGATCTGTCAGGATGGTTTGAAGAATTCCATATCGACAGATAGTATGGTTGAGTATGAACATTGAGATCTTCTTTCCAGTTATGTAGGTGAGGGGAATTGCTTCCACCCATTTAGTGAAGTACTCTGTTGTTGCTATGATGTATTTATGTCCATTTGCTGAATATGGTGTAATCTTTCCCACAAGGTCAAATCCCCACATAGAAAATGGTGATGGTATCGTGATAGGATTTAGTTCTTGGGCTGGTGCATGGATGAGGTCTCCATGAATTTGATATTGCCTACACCTTTGTACATACTTGTTTGCATCTGTCTCTACTGTTGGCTAGTAGTATCCCATGTGGATAATCTTTTTAGCTAAGCTGTTGCCACCTCCATGGGTTCCACAAATTCCTTTATGTACCTCGTACATAGCTCTCTGGTATTCCATGGAAGTGAGACATCGTAATAGCATTCCGTCTATACTTTGTCTATATAGAGTAGTTGCGAGAATGGTATACATAGAGGCTTGGCATATGAGGGACTTTTTCTAGTTCCTAGACAAGTTAGGAGGTAAGACACTAGTTTGGAGGTAATTATACACGTCATGGTACCATGGGGTTTCAGGACCAACAAGGACACACACTAATTCTGCGATTGGTGCCTGATGTGATGGAATCATGAGTTGCTCCACTAGAAACTAGAATCTGGTTTCATCGCCTGGCATATCGATCAATGATGCTATGGTAGCCATCGCATCTGCAACTTTGTTTTAATTCCTTGGTATTTGCTCGAAAAATATGTATTGGAACTTAGTGCACAACCTGTCCTTCTATTCCGTGTATGGTATTAGCTTCTCATCTTTTGTCATATAGTCATTGTTGACTTAGCTAATGACCAACTCATGTGAATCTCTATAGACCTTAAGGTTCTTCATTCTCTAGTGAATTGTTGTCTTTACTCAGATGATGAGAGCTTCGTACTCGGCTATGTTGTTGGTGCATAGGAAGTTGAGTCTAAAATATTTGGGTATTGCATCATTATTTGGAGTGACAAGTACTGTCCCTGCTCCTACACCATGGCTCGTGCAAGACCCATCAAAGTATAGTTTCCATATCTCTAAAGCTGGTTGTAGTGTAAGAATAGACTCATCTAGAAAGTTAGATAGGATAGGCTGATGATCTTGAATAGGCGCCTCTGCTAATTGATCCACAATCACTTTCCCTTTGATGGCTATTCTGTCTACGTACTCAATGTCAAACTCGCTTAAGATCATTACCCAATTTGCAAGTCGTCTGGTGAGTGCTGCTTTGCTTAGTAGATACTTTAGAGGATCAATGTATGCTATGAGTTTAGTTTGATGGCTCAACATGTAATGCCTTAGCTTATGAGAAGCAAAAACCACTGCTAAGAATAAATTTTCAATTAGCATATAGTTGAGCTCATATCCTACCAAGGTTCCGATTAGATATTAGATGGATCTCTCCTTACCTTGGTCATCATGTTGTGCTAGGAGAACTCCTAAGGCTGTTTCAGTTACTGAGATGTATAGAAGTAGTGGTCGGCCTTGAACTGGTGGCACCAATATGGGGGACTTGAGTAGATAGTCCTTGAATATTTGGAACGCTTCTTCACACTATTCTGTCCACATAAACTTTACGTCCTTGTGTAGTAGATGCTGAAATAGGTGGCACTTGTCTGGTAGTTGGGATATGAATCACCTGATTGATTGGAGTCTACCCTGTAAACCCCTTAGTTGCCTTAGGTTATTTGGTGGCGGCATGTCCAGTATTTCTTTGACTTTTGCTGGGTCAACCTCTATTCCTCGATGGGACACAATGAATCCCAAGAGCTTCCCTACTGTGACCCTGAATGCACATTTCTTTGGATTTAAACGGACCTTGTATTCCTACATTCTGTCTAATATGGGTCCAAGTACTTGTAGATGATCTTTTCTAAGCATTGAATTTGAAAGTATATCATTGACATAATTCTCCATTGTCTTGTGGATGAGGTCATGAAAGATGGTTTTCATTGCCCTTTGATACGTTGCTCCCACATTTTTTAGACCAAACGACATGACCTTCCAACAATATGTGCCCCAAGGACATGTGAAAGCCATTTTATATTGGTCCTCTGGCACAATCTTTATCTGATTATACCCTGAAAAGCCATCCATGAGCAATAGCATTTGATGTCCTACTGTTAGATCTACTATCATATCGATGTTAGGAAAAGGAAAGTCATCATTAGGACAAGCTTGGTTAAGATCTCTAAATTCTGTGCAAATTTGAATCTAACCACTATGCTTTCTAATTGGTACCAGATTAGATATCCAGTCTGCGTATGGGATCGGTCTTATGAACTTAGCATCTAGGAGATTTTTCAATTCTTCCTTGACTAGTAATGCAACATGGGGATGCATCTTTATCAGCTTCTGTTTGATGGGTTTGGTGTTGCGTAGCAATGAGAGATGATGTAGCACAAGCTCTGGATCTAACCCTGGAATGTTCGAGTAGGACCATGCAAAATTGATCTTCCTTTCCGTGAAGAAACTGATGAACTGTTCTCTCTCCTCTGGGGTGACTGATTTTGCTAAGTAGATGTTCTTTGGGTTCTTGTCATCACCCAAGTTGAATTCTTTCATTTCTTCTGCTAATAATGATGAATTTTCCTCTGTCAAGGGGAGGAGTTCCTGCTTTCCATCTTCTAGTGCCTTAGTGAGGTTTTGACTAGAATATACGTTTTGTTTTTTCTTTTTATCATTTTTTGTGCCAATAAGTGCCTTTTGATTTTTACTTACTGATGATTCTTTTTTCTTTTTCAATTGTTTTTGATGACTAGAAAGAGGAGATTCCTCCCCAAAGTATGATGATTTGTCTAGGTCAATGGAGAAACATGCTTTATGGTCTCCTGATGGCATTCCCTCGCTAAGTCTCATGAAGTCTTCAATAGCCTCATCATTCTCAAAGATATCCATATCAGGCGGTCCTTGTTGATCCCACTCTATCAATTCTGGGTGTACAAGACATAGGCCCTCGTGGTGGGTTGAATATGTTTAGTTGAATGGTACTACGAAGATGGTTCTGACAAACCTAGACTGTGATGTGGACGCACCACCTAATGAATTTCTATTGATATGTTTATCGATATAGGGTTGGTCGTCTATGGTTAATTGGTCGAACAGATCATCAAGGTGTATGGTGGTGGCTGACTGAGGGGAATAGTCTGGGATTGATGGCTCAGAGTCGTGAAGGGATCTCCACTCGTACTAGTGGGAGTTAGTTTCGCTAGAACACTCATCGGATGTCTCACTTCCCTTGTTATCATGGATTTCTTGGATGAGGTTTAATTGGGATTGAGAGGTTCCCACTTCGGCGGGTAAAAATTGTTGTAGTATGTTGCTAATCAAGATGTGTTCCGGGTTTTGCCCCCGGTGTAACTCTTCTATTTGTTCTTGATCAACTTGTATGTCTATGGTGATAGGACTTGTTCTTTGTTTCCCATAGCCTAACCCTCTCATGTTTCTCTGGGTTGGCGGGAGAGACAGTTCTATTAAGCATTGTTGTCTTTCCCCTAGACCAGTTGTACCATCATACCCAAACCTTTGCAATATTTTATAGCCAATTCCATAGGTTGATACAGGTAGGGGTTGTTGAAGTGTCTCTTGTGGATCTTGATACAACCATGTATTGATATTTGGATCAAATGGGTTCTCTTCTGCAATGTCCCCCCATCTGACAAAGGTTGTGGGTGGACATCTGAACAAAATAGGTTCTGGGGTTTCTGTTGTAATAGATGGTTGTGGCATGCCATATCTTCTTGGGCTCTAAGGCATGTTTGTGATAGTGAAGGCTTCCTCGTAGCTGTATTCACCACATCCCTTGTTAGTAATGGATATGTTTCCCACTTTTCTTATGATATATTTGTGAATTGAAATTGACGCGGACGAGATACTTGCCTCTTGGTTCAAGGGAACTTGGTTGTCAGTACTGGTTTGAACCGCATTACAATATTGGAATGCATTTGGATCTCCCTCAATAATGATTTCTCCCCCCTAGTGTGGGAACTTGATGCACTGATGATATGTTGAGGGTACAACTTGCATCTCATGTATCCATGGTCTCCCTAGTAACACGTTGTATCCCAACTCTAGGTCTAGGATTTGGAAGGGAGTGTTCTTGACAACTGGACCAATCCAGACAGGTAGAATGATAATACCTTTGGAGGATCTTTTATCTTCATCGTAGGCTCTGATGTTGATCCTCCTTGTGACATCAATACTGGAATCTGAGTAGCCTAATTTCTTGATTAATTTAAAAGTACAAATGTTCAATCCGGCCCCACCATCAACAAGGACTCTATAGATTTCACTTTTGTGGACTTGGACAAGAAAGTGCAAGGGATCATTATGTAAGGGTTTGTGTAGCAACACGTTATGGTCTATGAATGTTGCATGTTTGTTGGATTCTATATGGTTAACCATCGTTTGGAAGCTCTCAGGGGTTATGTCCCTTGGGACAACTGCTTTTTGAAGGGCTTGGTCAAGTGCTTTCTTATGCTGGGGAGATATGCGCAAGAGGTCAAACATGGAGATTTGGGCAGGCGTGCGCTTTAGCTGATCCACTAGGCTTGTCTATGGATTTGAGGTAGCTTGAGGGTTGACTGGTGTAGCATATGAGGAAGGTTCTCCTTGCAAGACAACTATTGTATGACGTGTGGTTACAACACATTTGTTACCTTGGTCTCTGATAGTGATGGTAGCCACATGGTTTATGAAGGATTTAGGCAATTGATAGTGTTATCATTGTTGGCATAAGTGTAGTTGACCTGTTTTGACTGTTCACCAGACCCAAAGGTTTTTCCTTGATTGTGATCATGAAATGTGTCATTGAATATCGTATGATCTGTTGTTCCTTTTGTTTGGGTATTTTTTACATCGATAACCCCCGTGTCAATCAGATCTTGGATAACGTATTTCAATTGGTAACAGTTGGGTGTCTTGTGTCCCTTCACTTGATGAAACTCATAGAAATCATTGTCATTGTACCACCTCAGTTTGATTGCACCGTGCTCATATTCCCTGATTTCCAGGAGAGTGATATTGTTGGATTGTATCAGCTTTTGTAAAGCTGATTCTATTGAGTCTCCTAATGGTGTGAAGTCTCATTGTGGGAACTGAAATAGTGGTTTGCATTGAGCCTATTGTTGACTGTTTGACATAGTAGCCTCTTGGATAGGGGGAGGTTGAGTTTGAGTCTATTCTTGTGGAGTGGGCACCGTAGGTTGTTGGTTGGCCATAGGTGCACCTTGCAGTGACACTTTGGGTTGTGCATAGTTGACTATTTTCACATCAATGACACCATCACTAATGACATTTTTGTTTTTATTCCACCACTTAGATCTTTTTGTTGTAGTCTTCTATGTATTCATTTGGGTAGGATCTGCAAGGACACCTCGTTTGACCAAGTTTTGCTCACAATGAACTCCTCGTTTGATGAGTTGTGTAAAGTTCAGAGCTAACTACAATTCTGTTGTAAATGACATGTCTGGAATCAGATTTTCAATGAACATGACTATCAGGTCTTGCTCAGGTACATGATACGTGATTTCATTCATATTATTCCTCCATCTCTTTAGGAATTTTACAAAAGACTCCATCTTTTTGTTTGATATCACAAAGGTCCTTGATGCTGACCTTGCGCTCGATGTTATGATGGAAGTGAGTGATGAACTTTTCGGCCAACTCACCCCAAGATAGAATGCCATGAGGTAGATGTGAGAACCATTCCATTGATGGTGCGACTAAGCTTGGTGGGAATAGTCGCATTAAGTATGTTTCATCATGTGTGACTTTGACGCAACTAGCAAATAATTCTCAGATATGCCTAATAGGGTTGGTATTGCCCCTATATTTGTCAAATTTTGGTACCGAGAAGTGAGATGGCAATGGAGACATGTGAAGAGAGTGATCAAAGAGGTATGGGTATAAATCCTCTGCGGTGTAGGATTTCTTTTTCCCTTGATTTTGCATATCCATCATATGGGTTTGAAGGTTCTGCACTTGTTGGATCAAAATGTCTGTTTGAGACTGAGGATGATTTGTGACATTGTACCTCTGTGTTGTAGTAGGTATGAGGCTACATCTCTGCGTCCCTTGAGTAGGAATATAGGACCTCATCCTTGGGAATTGATATTGATTTCCCAACACATGATTCTGAAATGGGGGCATGTGAGTGGCCCAAGGTTGGTTTTGCTGTGTTTGCTGTTGGGGTTGGGGATGCTGTTGCTGCTGAAGCTGGGATTGCTGCTGCTAGGGTTGAGGTTGTTGCTGCTGGGGTTGAGGTTGTTGTTGTTGCTGAAGTTGGGGTTGAGGTTTTTGTTTGGTGAGCAAAGACATAACCTTGGGTGGGCATTGAATGAAAGTCAGACCTGCAGAGATGGATCCCTATGGGAATGGTGTGCTGACCCCAAGGCTAGTAGGGATTGACTGCGGTAGCAGCATGGTGGAAAAAAGGTTGCTTCTTGTTGGTGGGTTTGAGGGCATAGCATGAGAGTTTGATTGGCCAGGCCATAAGGTCAAGGGTTGAGGCATACTAGTGACCATGGGTGCACTTAGTTGGGAGCCTGTCATGCTTTGTGTGGAAGATGTCCTTGCTTGGTTTGCATAGTTGGTTTGATTGGGCATCATCTGTGCCAATGTTGGTGTTGTCAAGGATGGGAAGATTTGAGAAACTACAGGTAGTGTTTGAGAGGGTCGAGTAGTGTTTTGACTAGCGAGAGGGTTTTTGGGCCATATGGTCGACACACTGAATTTAGTGGGGAGTTTGACTCCCTTCTTTATCAACATAGATAATGAAAGTTCAGGGTTCCTCTCTACAAAAATGTCAACCACTTGCGTAGAATAGGCGTCTTGCTCTATATCTTTGAGCTCGTCTTCTGTGACATTTTGGAATAAAGATGACCCACATGGATTCTAAATGAATAGAGCAGAACTGGTATTTATGAAAGGATCGTCCTCTCACTCTATTTCCCAAGTGAAGAATCTATTGATATATGACTCTTCAAGTTGTTTTCTAGCTTTCGACCTTGTGTAAGGCCCTCCATGAGGTGTTTGAGACATAGTGTGGTCCAGATTTTGTGACTAAAACAAGTGATATAAAGAAAACAGAAAAGGATAACATTTCTAGGAAAGTTTGAGTTATGTTTTGGAAAAGGGTAATTCTAAGGACAAATGTTGATTTATCTTGATCTCAAAGTTTTGATGATGTAAGAATAGGATTTTTTGACCTTTGCCTGGGACAAAGTCACTGATAGAGATAATGATGATGTTGAGATGATAGGATCAAGATATTTTGAGTGTGAACTTTTGAACTAACAATGTTTGGACAATAATCATGCTTTCAAAGAAGGGATGACCTTTAATGTTTAGAGATTCACGCAATGTTCTTCACATTTTTCTAGGATAGACACTGGTTTTTGACACAAAATGGAGAGTATTTTCAAGGTTTTAGGTCAAAACAAGTGTAGAAAGTCTCTAGTCAATTGCGGAAAAACTCCAAAATTTTTGGTAAACTGACTGGTCGATTATAGTAATCTATCACCGATTGCGGTAATAAATAGGTCAATTGCAGAAATAAAAAGGACGATTGCGGAAAACTTATGACAATTGCGGCAAAATGCGGGTATTTGCGGCAAAGGGGAAACAATCTAAAAAAGACTCATAAATAGGACTCACTGTCTGACAATATTGATTTTCTAGAACAAGGCTTTTGATTTGCAAGACAATTTGATGTTGAAAACCCTAGACTTTAACATGTTTGACACTTTGGATGTTTGTTTTGCGTTTTAAAAACTGATCAAAGAACAAGCACAAAAGACAATGTGTTTTGAAGAATGAAGATTGACATGTGTATGTTATATAACTTTTTCAAGTTGCAATGTTATCATGAGGTCTCAACAATGAACAATCAGATTAATCTAAGTCAATGGATTCAAAATAAAATATTATAGGACCAATGCTTGAATATCTGTTAGATCACACAATACGTGTCACACTACTAGGACACGAAGGTCCAGGATGTAGGCGCTCGTGTTTTTACCATTGCCAGGTATTGTTTCCGTGTAGTGAAGATCTCTTTCACTACACAAATACCTTGGAACACATATGTTGGGAATCTTGGGGGAAATTTTGCAACCCCTTGCACTATAATAAGGTATATGTTCAGAGGTAAACCGGGTTGGACTCTAATTAACAAGGTTGTAGAAAGGGTCTGTGGCATCTATCCAATCAGTTTGTACATGTGTGACTCAATTAATATCCTAGTTGACCATGTTGGCTCCTTAGGGATATTCACCCGATCCAGACTATCATAAACACACCTGGCCCAAGCTTGGCTAGATATAAAACAAAACTTTGGTTTGCGTCTTGTTTATATACCGATCAAAAGGATTATCGGTTTGAGGTCGTTCTCCGAGGAAGAAGTGCATTCCCCGGATATGCCTTTCTAAAATGTATAAAGGTATTTAATCTAACAGATTGTGCAAGTGCACCCAAAACTCAAGACACAAGGTTAATCGCTTAAACCCCAAAGTTTGAAATGTGCACTAAGCTAAACCGCCATACAAGCACAAGTGTTCAGTTTTAAGCCCAAAAGTAGGTGTTGATTGCTTGTTTAGTTTTAATGCACCAAATTGAGAGATTTTTTTTGCCTTTGTTCAATTTTAATCCTCATGTCAATTTTAAGCACCAAATTCCAAAGTATGAGATTGTGATGTTTGGCATACAATTTTCTTTTTAAACCCCAAATTAACAAGTGAATTGCTTATAGTTTTCTCTATTTGGACAAGTTAGCACCACCAAGAAAATGTTAGCAAATGAGAGCAAGTGCAACTTTTAAAATAATGATTGATACTCAAAAAGGCTTACCCTTCTTTGTTCTCGATGATTCATCCAGTCCTGCACATAAACAAAGAAAGTATCCGATTTTCAGACAGGCAAACAAAGGTTTGGAACTCAGATTTACCAATTTTCAGGCGATTGCGGTAATGCACTGGTGATTGTGGTAAATAACAGATAGTTGCGACAACTATAGGCAATTACGGTAATGCACCGCTGAATGCGGCAAAACACAGTCAATTGCGACAACTTTCATTCGATTACGAAAATCCAAAAATAATCGTGGTGAAATACCAACACTTGCGGTACATAGCAAGAAAACAAAGACTCAGAAGATGACAGAAAAAAAATGCTAAAATGTGCAATCAATTGCAGTATTAAACCAGTCAATTGCGGCACTATTTCGTCAATTACGGCAAAATACCAGCAATTGCAAAATTACACAGATATTGAGAAAATGAGGAAAAATGAGGTCTGCAACCGTACGACCGAGGCTAAAGGATTCTATCTGTTGTCTGCAAGAGATATTTAGGCTATTTGTTTCACTTCGAGTTCACCAAAATGTACGCGGTTCAGATTTTTGGTTCCTCCGCTTTCCAACGACGAGGGTTAGTAGCACTGGTTTGCAATGGGGAAATCAATACAAAAACTACTAATAACGAATACTTAACGTATCAATAAAATATACAAGCAACTAAAAGGAAAACAAATGAATGGAAACCCAATTGCTTGAAGCTTCTATTGTCTCTCTCTAGTCCTTCTAAAATGTTGTTTTTGATGCTCAGTATTGGTGTGGGCAGCGTCTATGACTTGGGAGCAATTAGAATTTGGTAATTGAAATGTGTGTGATCGCAAGATGGCTTGAATGCTAGAACCAAATTGAAGGAGTAATGGCGTACGAGAGCTTGAAAGCTTGGGTCCTTCAAATGGGTATGAAGGGTTTATTATATAGGAATGGAGGATGATATGAACGGTTGAGATCAATCCCAGAGATAGGGAGATGAATGGTTGAGATTAAAGGGAACCGGAGAATCCATCAGTAAATTCTAGCTCTCCAACTGGGAGAGAGGAGATAGAGTTGGGTTGACTGAAGAGCTAATTGTGAGTTACCTTTTAGAACTGAAGAGGTGGGTGGAGTTACCCATGTGAACTGGAGAGATGGATGGAGTAACCCATGTGATCTGATTAAGGATTATCTCTTTGAAAATAAATTAATATTTAATTCATTTATGTAATTAAAGTTTTTAACATGTGAGATAATTGAATTCTTTTTCATTTAGAATTGCTTTATTGAATGAAATGAAATTAATTTAATTGGAAGAACTTAATTAGTAAGTTTAAATATTTCAATTTAAACTATAGGAAATTGAATTTAATTAATTAATGGTAATTAATCAATTAAGGTTAATTAATTAAATTAATTATTTAATTAATTTTGGGAATTTAATTAGATGATCCGGGGAATGAATTTAGAGGGAAATACATGATTAATTAATGATTAAAAAACTATTAATTAATAGATGAAAATTAGTGTTTTTAATGTAAAGTCACAAGCATGTCCATTTTAGGGTGTCTACAATATTTTGTTAAAATTAGATATTAAATATAGGGTTTACCTTTTACTATTAGGGTTTAAAATTCACAGTTAATATTATAGTTTACCTATTAATATTGAAGTGTCAATTTCACTGTTAATATTAGGGTTTAAAAATTAATGTTAGGGTTTAAAATTCACTGTCAATAATAGGATTTAACTACAATAATTTGGGTTTAAAATTCATTGTTACTATTATGGTTTAAATTTCACTTGGTGTAACAAGTTTGAATTCATACCAAATTTTAGGGTTTAACATTTGAATTCATAGATAATATTAGGGGTTAACTTTTACTACCTAGATTTTTGTTTCACTATTAATATTAGGAATAACTATTAATATTTGGTTTACCATTTTAAAGCAGAGTTTCATTATTCATATACTCCATAATCGTAGATTGTTTATTTCATTTTAGTAACTTAAATTTGTTTCTTATAGATTGTTTCTTGTTTCTTGTTTATCAAAATCGATGATTTGTACACCCTAATTTTCACTTTGAATTCTAAACTCTAATATTATTTATGAATTCAAACTTCTAACACAAGTGTGTTAGAACTTTCCTCGCGAGTAAAATTTAAAGTTTTCTTACCATGTGTACACCATTCATATGTCATTGGTGTCCATTTGTAAACCCTATTACTACTTGTTAAATCATAATACTAATAGTGGATTTTAACCCTGTTGATTATGTTTATCAAATTAGTTATATAATGAATTTTAAATCTTATTATGTTAGACAGTGAATTTTAAACCCCAACTTTAATTTTTAAACCATGATATTAGCAGTGTATTTCAAACCTTGATTATATCAATAAATTATAAAACCCATTAGATTGTTAAACCATAATGTAAACAATGAATTTCAAACCCTGATTATTAAACCATAAAACTCATAATACCCAAACTGTAATCATTGAACAAGTAGCTTCAAGCAATGAGGAGATGTATTCAGTAAGCAAACAAAGTAGGGTTTATATATTTATCAAAACATGGGAATTTTAAACCCTAAGTATAGAAGTGAATTTAAAACCCTATTAGATTGTTAAACCATAACGTAAACAACAAATTTTGAGCCTTGATTATTAAACCATAAAACTCATAATACTCAAACTATGATCGTTGAACAAATAATTTCAAACAAAGAGGAAATGTATCCGGTAAACAAACGAAGTAGGGTTTATAAATTTATCAAACAAGAATTTTAAACCCTAAGTATAGTAGTGAATTTTAAACCCCATTAGATTGTTAAACCATAATGTAAATAGTGAATTTTGAGCCATGATTATTAAAGCAGCAAATTCACTATGAATTTGTGAAGTTAACCATTTCCAATAGGAAACACATAATACTCAAATTGTGATCATTGAACAAATAGCTTCAAGCAATGAGGAAATGTATTTAGTTTACAAACAAAGTAGGGTATATATATTTATCAATACATAAGTTTTTCAATCCACCATTAGATCACTAAAATTGACATAGACCACCATTGTATAGTCAAAACTACATAATATATGCACAAAATGATTCCACTCTAACTCTAAGGGCCAAAATATGCATAAAACCATTCCAAAATTGAGCTATTAAATAACCTTTAATTTAACAAAAAAATACTATCGATGAAAAACAATGTTTTTTAACACCATAAATTTATCACATGGAGGAGAAAATATATTTATCAATACATAAGTTTTTCAATCCACCATTAGATCACTAAAATTGGCATAAATCACCATTGTATAGTGAAAAATACATCATATATGAGCAAAATGATTTCACCCTAATCCTAAGTGCTAAATATGCATAAAACCATTCCAAAATTCAATACTATCAACACAAAATAGTTTTTTTGAACACCATAATTTTATCACATGGACGAGAAAACTGGACCACCATGGCTTGGCCCTACACTTGTCCTTGCCACTTTCTTAGAGAGATCCTCACCAATGTTCGGGATAAAATCCCCATCCCCATCATCCTCCTCGCTATCCAAGTCCTCCTCTCTTTTGTAGTTTTCAAACCAATCTCCTCCATCTTGCACTTTGAGACCAAGAAGATTTTGTATAAATTTGACACTCCTCAAGATGAATGGGATAATGTGTTCAAAGGCTTCCTGACCCGACACTATTAAAATTGACAATTTTTTTTTCTCTCTACCACCTCTTATAATTGCAAAGTAGTCTCGTGGGCAAGAAATTTTCATGTCATTGTTGACATTTGTAACAACCACTTCCAGTTGTCCCAAAAAGTCCTTCGACAACTTCCTGCAAAGTTTCTTTGTGTAGACACCCTAAAATGGACAGGCTTGCAACTTTACATTAAAACCCTAATTTTCATCTATTAATTAATGGTTTTTTAATCATTAATTAATCATCTATTTTCTTCTAAATTCATCTTTCTCAAATCATCTAATCCAATTCTCAACATTAATTAAATAATTAATTTTATTTAATTAATTAACATTTAAATGATTATTTACCGATATTTAATCAATTAAATTCAATTTCCTATAGTTTAAATCAAATATTTAAACTTACTAATTATATTCTCCCAATTAAATTAATTTCAAT
>MU223821.1:112653-130741 GCA_018584345.1 Thuja plicata | reverse complement strand
AAAGACAAGCAAACAAGATAGAACTCCTACGCCCCTAGAGTCTATCCGGATAGCATCGTGAGCTCTTGTTTGCAAACATAAAGGGAAAGACCATAGAAACCAAGATAGAAATCCAAAACAACTCAGAGTCCATCTGGATATTGTTGTGAGCTCTTGATTTCTATAAAGCAAACAAGTAAGCTAAAAGAGAAGGAATGTCCAATTCTTTCCCAGGTTTAATCTCAGATCATAGAATTGTGCGACTGCTAGATAATTGACAGTGCCTACCGCATTTATCCTTAATCATCATGGCCCTAAAATTAAATTGAACTTTTAACAGACAGCAATCAGAGAAAAATAAGTCATGATCTATCATAGCTACTCTCCTCACATGGTGGATCCTGGAGTAGCTTAAGAACATAACCTTGAAATATAGACTGACATCTGACTGACTTGACTGACCTAGTCAACATTTTTGCTTGGTTCTTGGATGCAGTGGATCTCTTGATTGGTCAACTCTTAGGATAGGCTTGTTTGGCTTGTTTTGATTGATCGTGTTGGCAGTTGATTAAGCTGTGTTAGATGGGCCAAATGCTTGTTTTCAAAGCTCATGATTGTGACAGTAATGATTTGATAGATTGAATTGTTCTGATCGTATTGGCAGCTGATCAAGCTGTGTCAGATGTGCCCAATGCTTGTTCGCAAAGCTCATGATTGTGACAATTTTATTTGATAGATTTTTGATTTGATCAATTTGGCAGCTGATCAAGCTATGTCAGATGGGCCCAATGCTGATTTGCAAAGCCGATGATTGTGATAATTGATTGACTGGGCGTTCTTGCCCCTCTCTATTTTGACAACCAAGTTGGTTTTATTGCTTGGGTTTTTGCAAGTTTTTGAATGTTTTTGATGAAGATTTATTTTCTCTTGATTTTGATCTTTTTAGGATTTTTTGATGAGTTTTTCAATTTTTAGGATTTTTTAGAACTTTTGGAATCGCCCCCCTAGTCTGGTGGACCAATAAGTAACCATGGGTAATTGCTTTGTGCTTAGAGGGGTTTGCCCTTTGAGATATGGCTTGGGATAGTCAGTCTTTCATTTTGTAGTGGGCTCAAGCCTTTGGAACGTATTGATGGTGAAGCTGGTTTGAATACTTGGTGCCTGTTTGCCAGGTTTTCACCAAGGTACCTACTCAATAGTGCTTGTTTACCAGGTTTTCACTGAGAGAGCGATGTTGTTTTCTCTTTACTTTTTTTCTTTTTTTGTTGTCGCCAAGGTGCCTGATTGCCAGGTTTTCACCAAGGTAACTTTTGTATTTTTTTTATTTTTTTGGTATTTTCAGTATATGTAGATAAATTTCTCAACCATAGAGACCTTTTAAGGGTAGAACCTCTTCAGGTGCATGCTGTTGATGTAACCGGGGATTTGATCTCCTTCTGGTGTTGCTAGTATGAATGCCCCACTCTGGGTAGAGCTGATAATTACATAAGGCCCTAACCAGTTAGGCTCAAATTTCCCAGGTTTGACTCGTTCTGCTTGATTCTTTTGATTCTCCATGAGGACAAGGTCTCCTACCTCAAATGTTCGTGGCTTTACCTTTTTGTGATAGTTCATTCTAAGGCGATTCTGATAGCCTTGTAAGTGGTCGAAAGCATGTTGCCTTCTTTCATCTAGCAACTCTAATTCACTGAGCCTTGCTACTCTATAGTCTTCATTGGAAACCAGGTTCTTCAATGATATCCTCAGGGATGGGATTTCCACTTTGAGGGGTAATACCGCCTCTGTTCCATAGACTAAGGAGAAAGGAGTTGCCCCCATTGGTGTTCTCACACTAGTTTTGTATGCCCATAATGTAGGACTAAGCTGTAGATGCCAGTCTCTCCCTGATTTGTTCACTGTTTTCTTCAGGATCTTCAAGATCATTTTATTTGTAGCTTCAGCTTGTCTGTTTCCTTGAGGGTAGTAAAATGAGGAGAAACCTTGTTTGATACGGAACTGCTCACATAGGTCTTCAACATCCTTGTTTTGGAAAGGGGTACCATGATTCGTTAGGATTTTTTGGGGGATCCCGTATCGACAGATGATGTGATTAAGCATGAACATTGCTATCTATTTTCCTGTGATGTAAGTGAGGGGAATTTCTTCCACCCACTTTGTGAAGTACTCTGTTGCTGCTATGATGTATTTGTGTCCGTTTGCTGAAGAAGGTGTTATCTTTCCCACTAGGTCAAATCCCCACATTGAAAATGGTAACGGTGAAGTGATGGGATTTAATTCCTGGGCTGGTGCATGGATGAGGTCCCCATGAATTTGACACTTTTTACACCTTTGAACATGCTTGTGTGCGTCTGTTTCTATTGTTGGCCAATAGTATCCCATTCAGATTCTTTTCTTAGCTAAGTTGTTGCCACCTCCGTGGGTTCCACATATTCCTTCATGTACCTCGTACAAAGCTTTTTGGGATTCCATGGAAGTGAGGCAATGTAATAATGTTCCATCGAGACTTCGTCTGTATAGAGTAGTGGAGAGGATTGTATACCTAGAGGCTTGTCGTATGAGGGATTTTCTTTGGTTTCTAGACAGGTTTGGGGGTAAGACATTGTTTTCGAGATAGCTATAGACTTGTTGTTACCATGGGGATTCAAGACCAACAAGGACACACGCTGATTCTGTGATAGATGCTTGATGTGATGGTACCAAGAGTTGCTCCACTAGAAACTAGAATTTAGTATTGTTGCCTGGCATATCAATTAGTGATGCTATGGTAGCCATTGCATCTGTCGCTTTGTTCTGTGCTCTTGGTACTTGCTCGAAGAGAATATAATGAAACTATGTGCGCAATTGTTCCATCTGTGCTCTGTAAGGTATGAGCTTCTCATCCTTGGTCATGTAATCATTGTTAACTTGACTAATGACCAACTGTGAATCACCAAAGACTTTCAAGTTCTTGAACCTCCATTGAATGGCTATCTTTAGACCGATGACCAATGCTTCGTATTCTGCTATGTTGTTGGTGCATTGGAAGTTGAGTCTAAAAGACTTCGGTATTGTATCATGATCTAGGGTGATAGGCACTATCCCTGCTCCCGCTCCATGGTTTTTACATGACCCATCAAAATAAAGTTTCCATATCTCGATCACTGGCTGTAGTGTCATGATAGATTCGTCAGGAAAATCTAAGATAATTGGTCGGTGGTCTTTAATCGGTGCTTCTGCTAGTTGATCGGTGATCACTTGTCCTTTGATAGCCTTTCTATCCACATACTCAATGTCAAACTCGCTTAAGATCATTACCCATTTTTCCAGTCTTCCAGTGAGCGCTACTTTGCTTAATAGGTATTTGAGAGGATCAATATGTGCAACCAATTTCGTTTGATGACTCAACATGTAGTGTCTTAGCTTTTGAGAAGCGAACACAACTGCCAGGCATGACTTCTCTACTGGTGTGTAGTTTAGCTCATATCCAACCAATGTTTGGCTTAGATAGTAGACAGCCCTCTCCTTCCCTGCATCATCATGTTGCGCCAAAAAGACCCCTTATGCTGATTTTGTTGCTGAAATGTATAGTAACAATGGTGGTAACATGTCTTATTAGGCTTAATAGGACCTTGTTGAACTTTACTTAACCCCTAAAACTTAGATTAGTCACTATAGGTCTTATGGATCAATTTAGATGTTGATTGCATAAGAATGTATTGTTGAGATACATTGCACATCTTTAATCTAGTATGGTAGTCTTGTTAAGATGTTGTTGGAGTTTTGTGATTGTGTTGTGAACTTTTCTTAAATTTGTAAGACCTAGGGTTAGTGGGTTGGTGTGTGAAGACCCCTTTGAGAGAGGTTGGGAAGGACCAAGTGTCTATCTTTCATTGTCATAGCCTAGATCTTGCATCAGCTCTCCCTAAGGCCATGCTTGGCCATTTAGGTTTATGTAACATCAAGAAAAGGTTCAATAGAAACTAATATTAGGAACAGTCCCAAGAGGTAACTGAGAGGGGGGGTGAATCAATTATCTACTATTTTTAATTCTTTTCTTCAATTAAGTGCTGAATAACATTAAGCATATATACAACAAGATAACACAAAATAGAACACCACAATTTTGGTTACGGGGAAACCAAAATAGGTGAAAACCCTGATGGGAATTAGCACCCACAAAGAACTGCACTAGAGTATAATGATCCATGTTAGAAGATCTTACAATCCTATTAGGAGTTGATCTTTACAATGCAATAAGTACAGTGACCTGGTTAAGGGTCGGACCCTGTTAGGAGTCTTTTACAAATATATATATTAGGGGTGAGGATACACTATCCAAGAGCACACTACTAAAATGATGAAGGTTGTAACCTTCTACAAAACAAATATACATTATATCTAATAATTGAACTGTTTAAATAGACTTGTTGTCTTGATAAGTTCCAGTGAATTGTATGCACTCTCTACTTCTTCACATAGATCTTTAACTGATGAATGTAATAGCTTTACTGTCCCAAAACAACTAGCATCGTGCTCTATTCTTTTCTCTATCTTTTTCTTCTCATTCACACTTAGTGATCACAAATGAACTTCTATATGTATATTCTTCAAAAGATATGATCACATCGGCTGTAGGAATCCCTTAAATACTTTTCTTGTTGGCTAAACTAAACACGCAACATAATTAGAACCGCGCAACTCAAAATGAATAGATGCATCGCTTCACATAGTCAGCTCCACCAAAATCACTCAAACATCACACTTCAGATGAAACATGTTTAGCGCCTTTGGTTAATCATCTTTGACTCATAAATAAATATGAATCCAACCATGCATATCCCAAAGATAGGTGCAACTGAAGAATCGATAAAATTATCGTCGGCTCTTAAAAACAATCCTCTGAAACTGTGGCTGGTAAATAGATCAACACAACTCAACTTTAACTAAAATTTTGAATCTACGTGTATGAACATGGTATAATAACTATGTCTGAAACATAAAAACAACCACGCAAGGCTCTAACATAGCCATACTAAAAAGTGAATATAGTACATTGTTGTATACTATATTTTGTCATCAATGACAAACATACAGTCAAGTATTTGCACATGGGAAAATCTCCAACAATCTCCCCCTTTGACATTGATGGCAACATATGATATGAAAAACACCATTAATCCAAAAGTGTCTTCTTTATTTTTACAATCTTCTCAATATCCTCATCAAAGGTTCCTTTAACTGTTGCATCTCCTTTGACTGTGTTTTTTTATTTTCATGACTACGTACTCCCCCTTACTCTGTACTCCTCCTTTGACATCAATGGAAAAGGATGCCAAATACAAATAAGCACAGGTACTACTCCAGAAGTAGAGTATTCAACCACTCATCATTCACCAGGGATTGATGCATTTACTGTGAGTTGTAATTAGACTCAAGAAAGGGAATTACTCCCAGCTTCTTCCTGAGATACTCAAAAGTATCTTTTGATTAAGGTTTCATAAATATATCTGCCAACTGATCTTTGGTGCTCACATAATCCAACTTTACTTCTCTCTCTGCAACTTTTTCTCTAAGAAAATGATATTTTATTTCTATGTGTTTTGTCTTTGCATTCATCACAGGGTTATTTGACATATTAATAGTGCTATTGTTGTCACAATGAATGAAAATAGGATAATTAATCTGAATTCCAAAGTCTTTAATCATCTACTTGATCCAAACCATTGTTGAACAATTCAATGTTGTTGCTACATACTCAGCTTCTGCTGTTGACTGAGAAAAATAATTTTGTGTTTTGCTTGTCCAAGTAACCAACCCGTCTCCAAGAAATACTCCTCCTCCTGAAGTACTCTTTTTTTCATCAACACAACCTACCCAATCTGCATCTGTGTATACATAAAGTTTTACATTTTCTGAATTAGGATACCATAAACCATAGTCTATAGTTCCTTTTAAATATCTGAACATTCTTTTTATTTCCATTAAGTGATTATGTTTTGGTTCAGCTTCAAATCTCCCAACAATGCCAACTGCATTAGAAATATCTGGTCTAGATTGAGTGAGATATATAAGTTTTTCAATCATGGACTTGTAAAGTGTTTTTGACAACTGCCGTGGAGTCATCATTTTTAGAAAGCTTTCTTTCTGTTATCATAGGAGTGCTTACTAGCTTGCAATCTTCCATCTTGAATGTTTTCAATATCTCCTTCACATATTTAGACTGATTTATGAATATACCTCTGTCTATCTGCTTTACATTTAATCCCAAAAAGTATTTTATAGGTCCAATCATGCTCATTTCAAATTTTCTCTGCATCTCTTTGGCAAATTCTACACTAAGCTTGTCATTACCTCCAAAAATAATTTCATCAACAAAGATAGCAACAAGTAATATTCCTTCAGTTGTCTCTCTTATAAATAAGTTGCAATCTGCAACTCCCTTTTTGAATCCAATCTTTGTCAAGTAGCCATCAAGTCTCTCATACCATGCTCTTGGGGCCTGTTTAAGTCCATAGAGGGTTTCTTTAGTCTGCATGCCATGTCTAGTTTTTCTAATAATTTAAATCCTTCAATTTGTTCTATGTAGACTTCTTCCTTTAAGTCACCATTCAGAAATGTTGACTTGACATCCAGCTGATATACTTTAAAGTTCTTGAATGTTGCATAAGCTAAAAACAATTTAATAGCTTCCAGTCTTCTCACCGGGGAAAATCTATCAGAGTAGTCAATTCCTTCTTTTTTCACATATCCTTTACATACCAGTCTTTCTTTGTTTCTTATCACTATACCATCTTCATTCATTTTGTTTCTAACTATCCACTTAGTTCCAATCACATTTTTGTCACAAGGTCTAGGGACCAATTCCCATGTGTCATTCTTAATTATCTGATCTTATTCTTCTTGCATTGCACTTTTCCAATCAGAATCATTACATGCATCTTCACCACTTAAGGGCTCAATTTGTGAAATTAAACATACCTCTTCATCAACGGTTGAACCTTTTGCTCTAAATCTTGTCAAAACTTTACTACTCTGATCTCCAATGATATCTTCTTTTGAATAGTATCTAGATGTGTATTTTGAAATTTTAGGTGTGACACTTTCATCTGTAATATGTGATTCCTCTTCACTTGGTTCAGGGTTATTGCATGATACATCAATACAGTCAAACATTTCTTCAATAATTGTTTCTTTATTGATAGGTCTAGGTTCATCTTCAATCATAGGTTCATATTCATAATATATCTCTTGAATCATGAACTTCTCATCAATCTTCACATGTGCACTTTCAATTATTTTCTTCAACCTTAAATTAAAACATCTGTAAGATTTTCTCTTAGTAGAGTAACAAATAAAAATACCTTCATCACTTCTAGCTCATTTCTAATTCCTGAAACTACTTCATTAATCCTCTGATTATAAGCTCTGATGTTTTCTTCAGGTAGGATTTCTAAATTATTGTATCTTTTCTTCCATGTTTTTCTACGCGCATTCTTGGCTTGGATGTCTCCTTCAAACATGTCTTCAAGGTATTTCCATATTGAATAGGCTTTATCTTCTTTCTTGATCTCAGAAAATTCACTGTCAGATAAGGCACTAATCAGGGCTTCTTTGGCAATTGCATTTTGGGTGAATACTTCCTTTTCTTTAACAGTAGAATCTTCTTTTGCAAGATCTTTCAAAGTAGGAACATCAATTGCATGAGTAATAACCTCATAGATCTCAAAACCAACACACTGTAAATGTGTTATCATTTTGTTCTTCCAGTCAAGATAATTCTCTCCATCAAACTTAGGACTCTCTTTCCTAAAGTACGCCATTTGATCTACCTTAAGTTGTTAGGCTTCCTCTCCAAGGCACTTGGCTCTGATACCAATTGTTAGGAATAGTCCCAATAGATAATTGAGAGAGGGGGTGAATCAGTTATCTACTAGTTTTAATTCTTTTCTTCAATTAAGTGCAGAATAACATTAAGCATATATACAACAAGATAACACAGAATAGAACACCGCAATTTTGGTTATGGGGAAACCAAAATAGGTAAAAACCCCGGTGGGAATTAGCACCCACAAAGAACTGCACTAGAGTATAATGATCCATGTTAGAAGATCTTACAACCCTATTAGGAGTTGATCTTTATAATGCAATAAGTACAATGAATTGGTTAAGGGTCGGACCCTGTTAGGATTTTTTTACAAATAACCCTGTTAGGGGTGAGGACACACTGTCCAAGAGCACACTACTAAAATGATGAAGGCTACAAATATACACTATATCTGATAATTGAACTATTTAGATAGTCATGTTGTCTTGACCAATTCTAGTGAATTGTATGCACTCTCTGCTTCTTCACATAGATCTTTAACTGATGAATGAAATAGCTTTACTATCCCAAAACAACTAGCATCCTGATCTATTCTTTTCTCTATCTTTTTCTTCTCATTCACACTTAGTGATCACAAATTAACTGCTATATGTACCTTCTTCAAAAGATATGATCACGTCGGCTGTAGGAATCCCTTCAATACTTTTCTTGTCGGCTAAACTAAGCACGCAACATAATTAGAATTGCACAACTCAAAATGAATAGACGCATCACTTCACATAGTTGGCTTCACCAAAATCACTCAAATGTCACACTTCAGATGAAAAATGTTTAGTTCCTTTGGTTAATCATCTTTGACTCATAACTAAACATGAATCCAAACACGTATATCCCAAAGATAGGCGCAACTGAAGAATCAATAAAATTAATGTTGGCTCTTAAAAACAATCCTCTGAAACTGTGGCTGGTAAACAGATAAACATAACTCAACTTTAACTGAACTTCTGAATCTGTGTGTATGAACATGGTATAATAACTATGTTTGAAACATAAAAACAACCACACAAGGCTCCAACATATCCATACTGAAAAGTGAATACAGTACACTGTTGTATACTATATGTTGTCATCAATTACAAACATACAGTCAAGTATTTGCACATGGGAAAATCTCCAACAACTACTAAATCTTCTTGAACCTTATTCTCACTCAGCTCCTCCGCTTTCCAAAATTTACCACTTTCTTTCACAAATTGATTGTCAAACTCTTTCATGTATTTAGCCATACTTTTTCCAACAACGCCAACATTTTTATTTATAACAATAGGTGATGGTCTTATGTTACTTGTAGATCATCAGTATCAATCTATAGTTTTCCCATCTGAACATTTGCATTCTTTAGGATTTCTTTATCTTTGGTTCTTTCATCTTTTTCTTTCTAAATTTATTTATCCATCTGAATAGAAGTAGTTTCTTATTCCTGCTTCAATTTATCTTTTTCATGTTCAAGTTGTTTGACCTGATCTGATGAATCATTATTTGAATCCTCTTTTATCTTCTCCATAAGATATTGTGTTTGATTTCTAGAAATTTCAAGTTGTTCCTTGAGTTTCTTGATGAAACCTTCTTCTCTTCTCAATTTGAGTTTTAAATCATCATTTTCAACTTTAGCCTTATCAAGTTCTTCTAGTGCCGCTTCAAAGTTTTCTTCCAAACTTTCAGTCTTGATCTCCCTTAAGCTATTAGACTTTCTCTCCAAGGGCCACAGCTCTGATACCAATTATTAGGATTAAGTACTACTGAGAGGGTGATGATTCAGTATTACAACACTTCAAAATTAAACTTAGCAATTTCCAACTTAACCAAATAATTAATAAAATGAAAAGAACATAAAATACACAACTCATAACACCATAATTTTGTTCACAAGGAAACCTTGGCCAAGGAAAAACCCTGGTAGGGATGATACCCACACATGTGTACTAAAAGTATAGTGTCCCTATTTGGAGACCTATCCCTATTAGGAGACCTATCCCTATTAGGAGCTAAATATTACATTAGTATATTTCACTATTAAAGGAATACACAACCCTATTATGGCTATACACTGATCACACTGCTCTTACAATCAAAAATTTGTCTCTATTATAATGCTTTATCAAAATGAACATAAGCAAGCATCTTTTATGCTTAAGTATTTATAATTTTAGTTCACATCATCATCTATCTAATTTTGACATCACAATGCATCCATTCATCTATTCACATTTCATACATACTTCGCTTCTCAAAAGCTCTTCATATATATACTTTATTACATACCCAGTCGGCTCCCAGATACATCCACAAAACATGATCGACACTTATAAAAAACTCAAATACAAATTGGATGATCATACATTACCAAAGGTAGGGTAATACCCAATCCAAATCCAACTTAGCATATTTGGATTCGACATTACACTCTCTCAATCATCACGACTGTTCAACTGCTCTGTCTCGCTGCTACACTGTCTTGGCGTGACTTCAATCATCTGTAACTTTCATCCCTGATCTCCAAAATGTAAGAGACCTTAATAGAAGGTATATAATATCCCAAAATACATTTCTCTAATATTTCATGACATAGTTCATCATATATAGTGCTCACAGCTCAAAAGTGTACCCTTGTACTCAATAAACTACTTCCTGGACTTAGTCATTTTACAAAACCTTAGCACCAAAACTGTGTTCCACTCCAAGAGACCATACATAAATATAGCGTTGTCATAAATGAAAACCCTTCTACACTCCTGAATGAGCCACTTACCAACACCACCTACTAGAAAGAAACTTAATAGGAGAATCTATAGCAAAGTATACATAACCAAAAAAGGGGGAAGGAAAATTGATAGAAATTTTAGATACATTATGCTTGATCAAGGATTCAATTTATAAACAATTGAACTCATTCCACCCTCCACCAATTTTGATAGAAGATGTTAATGCTTTAATTTTTCCATGTTGATTTAATAGATCTATAATATCCAAGTTTAATTTTTGTTAAACATGTGTGATTCTCCATCACCGCATGTTGTATTAATGTCCATATGTCCTTGAGATTATAAAAAAAAAAACTCTCATCAATTTAAATTCTTTCCATGATTGATTGCTATAATTTCTATTATTAAATGTGAGAGCAATAGCAGAGGAATATATGATTGAGTACATCATTAATCAAAGTATAGGAATTTACTCTTACACTATGCTTACAAGTATATGATTATATCATAGTGTACCATCATAAATTGTAAGCACCTTATAGGTGTATACAATTCCATGATTGTTTAGTACCCATCTTAGTGTGTTTTCATTTTAGCATGCATAATAGGACTTCAGGTTGCACTTAATGAACACCTAAATTTAAATATTGGTCCTGTGTTAGTTCAATTTCATAAAGAATCAATGCGAGCCCTTATTTCTAGTATGCGGCCTATGTTACAATTTGTGGCCTTTGTATTTTGTTTCGACCTTCTAATCAGTTGTGCTTCATAATATGGTATCCTCTTGTTATCTAGGACCCATGATTATGATCTTGAGTCTGATTTGTGGCAAGAGGAAACCTAGGGATTCCTCTTCTTAGGAAGAGGACACCCAGCGTGTCATCTTCCCTAATGTTTGGCTTGAAATTGAAATCGGGGGCCAATCTCATTAAATTAGAGGGATCCCCAAATTTTTTTTGGCTTCCTTCGAGTTTATCACTCAATTTAGTATAAAAGAAAGTGTCTTACTTCATTTTGGTAAGATGGAATAAATTGCAAGGTTGGCTCCACAATTTGAAGACATCTTATGAAGTAAAGATTTGCAAATCAAGGCAAAAATTGGCAAGATTCAAGATCTAAATGCTATTTTTCTACATCAAGGATTCAATTACATCAACATCAACATGAAGCTTTCAAAGGATTATGAAGATGTCTTAGAGATCACTGACTAATGATTGACTTGTACTCTATCTCTTTGGATTGGGTGTGATTTCTTGTTATCCTTAGATCTACACCTTTGAGCTTTAGATCTAGACTTATTTTCATGTTTTCAATCACATTTGATTGCATACTAATATAGGATTTTACTCTATCATACTAGGGTAGATATTTAAATTACATTCATGCTTTTTAGCTTATAACAATCTAGACATACGCTATATTCATGAGCATACATACATATATATGGTATACTGGCTATTCATGGAGGTAGGAATCACCAAAATGGGTGGGTTGACCAAGGAAAACCCCTATATAGCTACCCACACACATTTTTTAGATTTGCAGGCGCAAACAGAATCTATAGAAAGAATCGACTCTCTACTCTAAGAATTTTTCAGATCTTCCCTTTTCATTCCCAATTAAAGAGAAGAAGATGTCTCAATTGACCTCTTCCCAGAAAGAGGAAATCTTGGGTGACCTCTTCCCCCCATAATCAACGCAAATTTAGACTAGACACAAGTTTTTATAGTGAGAGTTCAGATTTGGAAGCTTACCTGTCTACGCAGTCCCGATTGTCAGAAAATTAGATCTATATCAGTTTAGGTCCTTCTTGGAGCACAAATGCACAAAAGATCTCTCATATTTTTTTCGGACTTCATTTTTAGTTTCAAAAAGTTCATTCATTAGTGTATTTAGTTATTTTCATAGAAACTTTATCTTTTCCTTTCACAATTCAAATCAACAAAGGAATATAAATCCTGAGAGCATATATATTGCATTAGCACCCTTCCATAAAGGTGGTTGTCAATCATATTCATCTTGAGGTAGTCTTTTATTCTAATGTATGATAAGAAGTGAGAATTGATCCTCCCTTGATTCCCATTTCCTACTGTAAATTTTGGTGAACCATCTTTCATGCATTTTATCTTTTGATTAGATATGTTAGATCTTGCATGAGTGTGTTTTTAAACAGTAATAATAAAAATATTTTACTTTCATCTTGTCTGGTCATTTTAAAATATAAAATAAAAAGTATGATTCTTGTGCATTCATCTCATTACTTACTTAGGTATAGATTGGTTTTTTTTCATTTACTTTCTATTATAATATCTAATTTCTTTGTGGAATAATTTAGAGCCTTTGATGAGTCATTTAGTAGTGATGACTTTGATATTTAGATGAATCCCTTGATGACTTCATCTCTATTGAGTCTTCCTCTACAAATCCTAAACCATCCTTTTGTCATAGGTTTATATACATGATACATGTTAATGACTAATTAATAATGTTGAAAATCCCAAGGTATTTTTTCACCACCATCAAGATAATCCTCAACCAATGAATAAGCCTATTATTGTTTTTAAAGGTTGTAAGGATTAAAAATATTTTTCAACTCCCAACAAACTAAGCATTGTAACCACTGTAATTTGGTCTGCTCTAACCATAGACCCTATTTTCCCTAAGTGTGATCATACCCATAATTATGTCAAGACAATTCTTCAATTTATTGGCATAATTCATTTAAATCAAATTTAATCTCCTAAGTGATTTAATCACTAAATTACATTAATTTGCTTAGCCAATTAAATCAAATCAATTCAATTCAATCAAAAACATGGCTAAAGTAATTAATTAAAATGAATTAAATAAATCCTAATTACAACTCCATTTGCAAAAGGGAAAGTCAAATCCCTAGCCAATGAGAGTTAAATCACTTGGATCACCTCACATGGATCACCAAAGATTCAATCTCCACCTCTCTTCCACTTTCAATCCTAACGTCTCATTCACCAAATTCTTCTATAAATAGAATGAATTTTAAGCTCAATGGGCCCCTAATCTTAGAAATTGAAAAGCATCCTTACGCTGCCCCTAATTCTTAATTGTTAATTTGCAAACTTATGCTACTCTTATTTTCATAGATCTTAATGCATTTTAGCTCTCATTCATAGCATTGTTATAATCTTTCACTTTGGAGCTTTCAAATGAACATTTCTTGAGCATTTAGAGTAAATTCATTCAAATCTTCCATTCTAAGTTGTATATGTCACTGATTAATGCATAATTTGTGGCAATTATAGCATTCTTCACACTCTTCTTAGATAAGAAGAAATAGGTAAAATTTAGTGATTGATATTCTTGTTAACTCCTATTTTCACTAATATAATGACTTATTGAAGTGTTGTGTTGTAGACAATAGGTACACAAAATAAAAACACATTTATGGCACCCACTGTGAGGCTGAATCTTGGATTTTATCTCACTTTCTATTCATTTTTGACTGATTTGTCTTCTCTATTTTCAGGTACAGAGTCGCCTTTAGTCACCAAGGCTTGCATGCAAGAAATGGCATCACATTGAGGAAATTGGATCGCATCCCAGATTTCAAAGCTTGCATCTAGGGAATCCCAAGTTGTTTTCCGTAAAGGCTTGCATCTGGTATATCTTGTATCGCCTTTTGTGTAAATGATCGAATCTGGAAAATTGGATCGTATACAGTATTTCTAGGATCATATTTGGTAAAGGTAATCACATCTTGTCATTTGATTTGAATATTAAATTTTCTAACCACTAATCTTGTGTTCTTGTTTTCTTTTGTCATTTCAACAGCCTAATTTTTTATGGTAGATTGTTGTCAGAACCATTTTCTCAAAAAGGTGGAGAAGAATTACTAACTTGTGGTTTGCAGGTGGTCTAATTGCTTAATTTGATTTTAATTGTTCAAAGCATTGAAACTAAAGAAATTTTCCTATCATTTACTAAATCAATCAAAGGATTATTCTCTTTTCCTTTAAGGAAAATCAGAAAATCAAAACTTGATTTAGGACTTGAGAAGAATTTGGGGATAATTGAACAAAGGCAAAATTCATTTTTTAAATTTCTTTTGGAAAGTAATTGAACAAAAACAAAGCATTTAATCTTATGGGATAATTGAACAAGTTTCAGTGTCTAATTCCTTTGGATAGAAATTAAACAACACAAAGCACTAAATATTGTAGGATAATTGAACAACTCATTGTCTAATTTTGGATAGAAATTGAACAAGAAAATCACCTAACTTTGGGGAAATTGAACAAACAATATTTGCTTTTAAAGTGCTTTGTGTTTTCATAAAATAGGAATTAAGAATCAAAATTAAGCTTATCACTCTCACTAGAGGATTTTCTCTTCCTTCCAAGTGGAGGAATAAAAAACTTTTCATGGGAGATTGAGTTTTGAGTGAAGTCATTTGAGGGAAAGAATTTCTTGAAGTGTTTGTGGGAGAAAACAACATGGAATAGGAGAGTATGCTCTTCTTCTTTTGAAGAATCAGAAATCTAGAACTTCTAAGCTCGCCAATACTTTTATATGATTTCAAAACATTAAAGAGCCTTCCGATTGAGGAAATAATCTCCCAGGATGACCCAAGTGAGGACAGGTTTTACGCCAACCCTTCCAACTCACTATAAATAATTTCTTCCTTGTAGGCTAAAGCCTCGAAAGATGTAATCGGTTTTTTTCTTGTAATTTTGACATCATTCCTTGAACATGCGTGGGTGTGTGTAGAGAGGAGTCACTTGAATCTTGCTTGAAAGACTACACACATTTGAGTACTCATAGGGATATACAACTCAATTTTGCATTGTGCAATTCTATGGGAGACAGTTGCGAACGGATGCCCTATCATAATAAACACTTGTAGTCAAATTACTCAATTCATCTCTGAAAGGGTGATAATCTTTGTGCAAGGAAAACAATAATTGCCCCAAGATACTCATCATTTTGTACCCTCACTTGAATTTGGATTCAGCTAATAAACCATCATTACAAGAGCCATTGCATGTTTGGTGATGACCGTATTCTGATTAGCATTGAGTGTGTACCTAAGTCTACGAGAAAATATTTTCATTCTATGCTTAGAAACTAGGGAATAGGGAAAGTGTTTTTATCATCCCTTAACAAAGAAACATTGCTTGATTTGTTTTAAAATCATTGAAGAGATAACTCAAAAAACAAGCAATAATATTCATTCTTTAACATACAAGTTGTTTTCAGCTCACTGGAAAGTCTCAAAAAAACCTTACTATCAAACAAATTTTCACGTATTTCGAGACAAAATAGACAAAACATCAAAGGCTTGTTTCTAGTCTATCTTAGGTCTCTTCTAGTTGCATTAGCTCTCATCCAGGGAGAAGGCTTTCTTTTGGTCATTTCTACCTCACATCTAGGGAGAAACCTCGCATTTTGTATATCAAAACTCACATCCAAGATATCAAAGCTCACATCTGGTTAAACAAAATTGTTCGAGATTTACTTCTGGCAGCTAGTTGATTGTATGTTTGTCATTGATGACAACATATAATATACAATAGTGTTCTATATGTACTTATTAGAATGATGGTATCAATCCTTGCGTGGTTATATTCATGTTGTAGACATGTTGTTTATGTTTTGTTCATACACGCAGACTCAGATATGAAGTTTCAGTTGTGTTGTGTAATCCAGTTAACAACAGTTACAGTTTATGGAGCTTGTCTATACAGAGCCGACGTATTGCATTGGTTATTGAGTTGCACCTATCTTCGGGATATGCATGTGTATATTCAAGTTTAGTTATGATTTTATGATAGTTATCTAAAGGCACCAAACGTGTTTCAACATGATTGCAATGTTAGAGTTAATTTGGCGAGGCCAACTTTGTGAAGCGTCGCATCTATTCAGTTTATATTGTGTGGTTGTAATTATGCATGCGTGGTTAGTTAAGCTGAAAAGGATGTTATGAAGAGTTTCCTAACAGGTCCCATGATCTCATACTTTGAGGAAGATACTTATAGTAGTTCATTTGTGGAATGCTAAGTGTGAATGATAAGATAAGCGACAGAAAAAGTATAGAGTAGAATATCATTTGTGTTTCATTCATCAAGGATCTATGTGAAGAAGCAGTGAAAGATTACAATACATTTGAACTGATCAAGACAACAGGTCTACTCTATAGTTCATCATCAGATATAGTGTATATCTATTCTACAGAAGGTTGTAGCCTTCACCATTGAAGCAGTGAGCTTTTGGACATTGAGTCCTCACCCTTAATAGGGTTATTTGTAAAAGACTCCTAACAGGGTCAGTCCTTTAACCAGGTCACTATACTTATTGCATTGTAAAAAACAACTCCTAACAGGGTTGCAAGATCTTCTAACATGGATTATTATAAACAAGTATAGTTCATTGTGGGTGTTAATTCCCACCGGGGTTTTTACCATTTGGTTTCCCCATAACCAAATTGCGGTGTTGTCTATTGTGTTATCTAAATGTGCATTTACTTTACTGTATTCTAGAGTTAATAAAGAAAAGAATTAAATTAGCTGATAACTGATTCACCCCCCCCCCTCTCAGTTATCCTTTGGGACTATTCTAACAATTGGTATCAGATCCAAGTGCCTTGGAGAGAAAGCCTAACAGCTTAAGGTAGATCAGATGGCATACTTCAGAAATGAGAGTCCTAAGTTCGATGGAGAGAATTATCTAGATTGGAAGAATAAAATGATAACACATCTACAGTGTGTTGGTTTTGACATCTTTGAGATAGCCACACAAGAAGTTGTTATTCCCTCTCTGAAAAACCTCTCAAGAGATGATGCTACTAGTAAACAAAAGGATACATTCATAGCCAATGCAGTTGCCAAAGAAGCCCTTATAAGTGCACTATCTGATAGTGAATTCTTTGAGATCAAGAAAGTAGACAAGGCATACACAATATGGAAGTATTTAGAAGACATGTTTGAGGGAGATATCCAAGCAAAGAATGCGCGTAGGAAGACATGGAAAAAGAAATACAACAAGCTTGAGATGTTACCTGAAGAGAACATCACAGCCTACAATCAGAGGATAAATGAAGCAGTTTATAGAATCAGAAATAATGGTGGAGAAATATCAGAAGAAGACATAATGGACAAGATGTTAACTACTTTAACAACATACTATGAGAAAAAGATCAATATTCTAGAGGAAACCATGCAATTTTCACAAGACTTTAAGAGAGAGACTTTGATCAGTAAAATCTCTGCATTTGAGATATCAAGATTGAAGACTGAACCCAAAAGTGAAATAGCCTTCAAAGCCGCAGTTCATGGTAAGAAACCTTTACACATTTCTAGCAATACTGAGAAAGAAGAAGTTGATGAAGAACTAGAAGAAATCATTTCCATGATTGCTAAAAGAGAAAAGTGATGCAGAGGAAAGTGGAATGATAACAAATAAGGTCTTCAAGACTACCCAATAGCAAGGATCTAACCAAAGACTTTAGGAACCCCTAAATGCACCAATTGACTCCAAATGAAAAAAATGAAATGGAAGACCTATCCAC
>MU223821.1:74585-93049 GCA_018584345.1 Thuja plicata | reverse complement strand
TAAAAAGATCAAAAACGAGAGAAAAATCAATCTTCATCAAAAAACATTCAAAAAATTGCAAAAATCCCAAAGCAATAAAACCAACTCAGTCATCAAAACAAACAGGGGCAAGCAGGCCCAATCAATCAAAGTTTCAGTTGTGTTGTGTAATTTAGTTAACAACAGTTACAGTTTCTGAAGTTTGTCTGTACAGAGCTGATGTATTGCATTGGTTATTGAGTGGCACCTATCTTCAGGATATGCGTGTGTATATTCAAGTTTATTTATGAGGTGATGATAGTTATCTAAAGGCACCAAACGTGTTTCAACAAGATTGAAATGTTAGAGTTAATTTGGTGAGGCCGACTTTGTGAAGCGTCACATCTATTCAGTTTATATTGCATAGTTGTAATTATGCATGTGTGGTTATTTAAGCCGACAAGGATTTCATGAAGAGTTTCCTAACAGGTCCCATGATCTCATACTTTGAGGAAGATACTTATAGTAGTTCATTTTTGAAATGCTAAGTGTGAATGATAAGATAAGCGACAGAAAAAGTACAGAGCAGAATATTAGTTGTGTTTCATTCATCAAGGATCTATGTGAAGAAGAAGTGAAAGATTACAATACATTGGAACTGATCAAGATAGTAGGTCTACTCTATAGTTCATCATCAGATATAGTGCATATCTGTTCTACAGAAGGTTGTAGCCTTCACCATTGAAGTAGTGAGCTTTTGGACATTGAGTCCTCACCCTTAATAGGGTTCTTTGTAAAAGACTCCTAACAGGTTCAGACCTTTAACCAGGTCACTATACTTATTGCATTGTAAATAACAAATCCTAACAGGGTTGCAAGATCTTCTAACAGGGATTATTATAAACAAGTATAGTTCATTGTGGGTGTTAATTCCCACCGGGGTTTTTACCATTTGGTGTCCCCGTAACCAAATTAGGTGTTGTCTATTGTGTTATCTAAATGTGCATTTACTTTATTGTATTCTGGAATTAATAAAGAAAAGAATTAAATTAACTGATAAATGATTCACCCCCCCCGTCTTAGTTATCCTTTGGGACTATTCTAACAAAAACCTCACATTCAGTGTGTTGCACCTAAGACAGTGGGCACTTGCATATTTGTATCTCAGAGAAATTCAGTATATTTTGGTACCCTTTTGGCTCTTTAGTCTGGTCGTGTTTCTTTTTCTGATCCACCAGTCACTGTTTGAAAAATTTTTTAGAAGTCTACCTTTCATGTCCTTTTGGGTTCTCACAATTGGTCAAAATGTTTGGTCTACTCACTTTCCAAAACAAATTGATTCCCAGCTCACTATCAAGGAATTCTAACTCTCTGATGTTGGAGTCATTTACTTCCATCAAAAACAAAATCCTTTACTACTTGGACACACTTACTAGGATAATTTGACACTTCACTTGACACTATTGGAAACCTTTTTGACATAGTTGAAATTCAACTTCATGGTTAACACAGGATGCAACAAGTATCTTGCTGACGAATCAAAATTACCTCCTAGATTACTACAATTTTAACAAGGAGAAACATCCCATAATCCCTTATTTGACACAAAAGCACCCGCAATGGAAGCTCCTAGAAACGAATGGAGTAATAATTTTGAAGAATACAACAATGAAAAAAACCAAAGACAAGAAGATAGTAGTAGTGAAGAGGAAATTCACATTACTCATCCTTTTTTTGACTCAGATAGTGATAGAGACGTACCCGAGGAAGAGTATAATAGAATTTGACAAAGTAGAAAATTTCAACGGACATTAGAAAAGATCATTGGTGAAGACAAGGAAAAATACTTTCTACATCTAGCATCCCTTGGAGTTATACTACCTAAAGATTATTATGTTGAGAGACTAAAGGAAAAATAGATACCAACCCCTATCTCTATTCTCACCAAGCAATTGAATTTGATGCAAGCCGAACTTGCAACACTCAAACAAAAGAAGGTCAAACCAACAAAAAAACACTCTTTGGACCACATTTGTCCATTTCCTTTTGACAACAGTATCAACATGATTCCATTTCATCCCAACATGGCAAGGCCTAAATATGAAAATTATATGGGAGAGGCTGATCCACATGACCATGTGAGAGAGTTTTGTGCTCTAAGCATAGAGTACATGCACGAACCTACCTATCTAATGAGGCTATTTCCAAGAAGTTTAGGTGGAAATATTATGTAGTGATTCTCCAAACTCACACCTAAGGTAAAATATTTTGAAGAGTTAATACAACATTTTGTCCAACATTACTCCTACAATATACAACATGACATAACCATGATGGACTTATGTAATACAAAGAAAAGAACCGGTGAATCCTTTACAGACTTTTTACAAAGGTGGAGGAAAATCTTTGCTAGGTATTCAAGAGTCATTCCCAAATCGGAAAAGATGGAAATTTGTATCAACAACTTGATACCTGAATTAAACTATGCTTTGCAAATTCAAGATTCACTGAGCTTTGATATGATGATAAAAAATGACATATGTATTGAAGAGGTAATGGTTAAGAAAGGAGAAATCACACTTCAAAGTGATAGTAAATCTACCAACTACAACAACATGCCTAAATGGTGGAAACAAAACAAGAATGTTGTTAACAATGGAGTGGCAGACGCATCCAATGCTAATCCTAAACCATCAGTGTTCAACTTAACAAACAGCTTGCAAGAAAACAAAGAAGCCAAGGTAACAACCAAAATACCTAAACCAAACAATGAGAACAACAAGAGTAGACCATGGACTTATAGACCTCAACGAACATTCACTCTTTTGGGAGAACCTCTTGAGACAGTTTTGAAAACACTCTTGGACAACAAAGTTCTTATGATTCCTGATTCAAAACCATGGGAACCAGAAGTCAAACTGAGATGGTGGGATGACAATTCTTATTGTGTCTTTCACGAGAACAAGGGACATAAGACTAATAACTGTGTTAAGCTTAAACATGTTATACAAGACCTTATTGAAGGAGGTAAGATGAAAGTGGAAGGAAACACCACTAATGAAGACCATACAACATTTAACAAACCATTCCCTAATTACGAGAAAGGGGAAGATTCTAAAGGAAAATAAAGTGAAGTGAATTACAACTACTCTAATAATGATAATGTGATCAACATGTTGGACATTAAATACCAATGAATCAATGTGATCACTATTAAAGGTTCTAAAGACATGTCCATACAATCAAATGCGGTGACTAGAAGTCAAGCACAAGTTACAATCAAAGGAGCTACCTCCTCATCAAAACAAGAAAAATCTTCAAAAGTATCTATTGTCACTATTCCCAAACTGGAAGAAACAAGACAAACAGTTACCATCCCTACATCAAACTATAACTTGGTGGATCAATTGCAAAGAACCTCTGCTCAAATTTCTATATTTGAGTTACTCAAAATCTCTTTAGTACATAGGGAAATTCTTGAACAAGCCCTACATTCTGAAAATGTTCCAAAAGACATTGGTGTAGACAAATTCTAGGCAATGGTTACTCATATATCAACACCACACTATCTCTCTTTTTTAGAAGAAGATGAAAAATCATTGACTCATCTACATAACCAACCCCTACACATTCAAGTCCTAATTCACAAATCCTGTGTCAAACGTGTATTGATAGATGGAGGGGCAGGGTTGAACATTTGTACTCTCAATTTAATAAATAAATTGGGTCTTTCAGAACAAATCATTGATTCAAGGAGTAAGATAACTATCAAAGCTTACGATGAAGAAGAAAGATAATCTAAAGGCCTCATTGTTCTACCAATCAGAACAGGACCAGTTGAAAGAAATGTGATCTGTCAAGTTCTAGATCTACCCTTGGCTTACAACATACTATTAGGGAGACCTTGGATTCATGAAATTCAAGCAGTACCATCTACTTACCACCAATGTATCAAATTACCACATAATGGGGTAGAAGTAACAATTCCTATAGATGCCAGTTATACTTGCAATAATGTTAAAGCAGATAGTATGGTTCTTCATAATAAGGAAGTTCCAAAAGAAACTATACTTGAACTACTAAAGACATGGTGATGAGAAGCTTTGGAAAGACACTAAAACTTGAAGAAACTAGCATGAGAGAATACAAACTAGACATGACCCCATGATTGACATAACTTCTTGTGTCTCCAAGATCTTATGGGAAACCTTCCTCATATTTCACACCTACTACATCTAAAGAACCAGACATTCACAAAGCAACTGGTATGGTTAGAGCCTCTACTTCTCAAGAGGATGAAAAAGAAGAAAAAGTAGTCTTGGCTTGGCTTTACAAATGAGAACAAGAAGAAAATAAGGTAAAACACGTGGAGATATCCCCAAAAAAGTATGGTAAAGGATATGGTCTTCTCAAAAAATTGGGATATAAAGGGAAGTGACCTTTAGGAGATAAAGGAAAAGGACTTGTTGAACCTATACACATGGAATTCAGAAATACCAAAGACAAAATAGGATTAGGTTTCAATAACAAATCTGAAAACCCTACTTCAAGAGATGGTCCAATCTTTGATGAAGGAAGTGATGATGAAGAAGAAGAAACATAATTAGAACCATGGAACTATGAGATATTATTGCATATTGGTATAGATTATCTTGAATATCAAGGAGAAAGATATGTACCTACTTTTTCACAACAAGAAACTCATGTTCCTTTATTGACACGAGCTACTATTCAAGAAGTAGAGGAAACAACATAAGACTCTCCAAAAGTCCCACTAATACAAGAAAATCCTGAAGAAATACCCCAACAACAAGATTTACACCCTAACGGGGGGCAGTTGGTCACAATTTAACATGTCCTAGATTTACCTCACTTTGATCTACAAGTGGCTAATAGGGTACATTAGGTAACTATTGCTAAGTTTCTAAACATATCAGATGATGAAATAATAGACTCACATGAATATGAATGGGATCACTTGTCTAATGCTACTATGGACATTGAGGTAGATGTGATTCATAAATTTGCATCTCTATTGGAAAGAGGAGAGATCTCTGACACTTTTGTTGTTCCATAATCATATGAGATACCACTACCTAGGATTCTTGATGAAGAAACTAGTGTTTTACTAGTGTTTTACAAGCAATGAGTTCCATTTCGCTGAGATAAGAAGAAGAAATCTCAACTGATGAGTCGCTAGAGTTAGTTCTGCATATTACTAACAATGACCCTATTAATGATGATTTAACTCTTGATGATCTAAATGTTGTAGAATTTAACTTAGTAGAACATGGGTTGTCAGTTAATAGTTGTGACGCTGACGTGGCACTATCCTTACCAAACTTTGAATCATTATCCTTGATAAACCTAGACCTAATTGATTGGACAAATTTAGATCCTACTCCTATCATGAACTTCCCTAATGACTACACTTTGGCCTATTACCTAAACGCTTGCGAACATTATCCTTCTTCCACCAATGCAAGGAGCGTGAACATGCTAGAGAAGGATATCAATTTTCTTAGTCACAAACTAAAAAATAAAAAGAAATAAATAACTGATGGTGAAAACCACGTTGTGGCAGTGTCAAATTCTAAAAAAGTAAAAATAAAAGACGTATCTGATGGTAAAAACCTCCCAGAGGCCAAAAGATGAGATTCTTGATATCCTCCCTGCGAACTTTCAAGAAAGATCTTCAATTGTGATAGAACCTACACAACCGGTTAACTTGGGAACAGCTGAAGTTCCTCAATTTTTTCACCTGGCACAATCCTTATCAGAAGAGGAGAAGATACAATTCACTGAGTTCTTGAAAGAGAAAAATATCAACTTTGCATGGTCTTACGCTGATATGCCTGGATTTGATCCTAAATTAATAATGCATCATTTCTCTATAGCTCCTGGGATCAAACCCGTGAAATAGAAATTAAGAAAGATGCATCCTCATGTTGCATTACTGGTGAAAGAAGGGCTAGAAAATTTACTAAAAGCTGGATTCATAAGAGTCATCACTTACGTAGGATGGATTTCTAATGTGGTACCAGTATCCAAAATAGATAAATATATTAGGATCTGCATAGACACTAGAGACTTAAACAAAGCATGTCCTAAAGATGATTTTCCATTGTCGAACATTGATATGATCATAGATCTTACATCACGCTATCAGATGTACTCACTCATGGATGGTTTTTTGGGTGATAACAAAATTAAGATTGCTCCTGAAGACCAAGAGAAGACATCATTCACATGTGCATGGGAAAATTTTTGCTGGAATGTTATTCCATTTGGATTAAAGAATGTTGTTGCTACATACCAAAGAGCTATGGCAACCATATTCCATGACATGATACATTAAAACATGGAGGACTACATGGATGATACCTTAGCTAAGTAAAAAATAAGAACTACTCATATTGAAGACTTGCGAAAGATATTAGATCGCATGGAGCAATTTCAACTCAGGCTTAATCCAAAGAAATGTTCCTTTGGATTTCAATCAGGGAAGCTACTAGGGTTTATTGTATCAGCAAAAGGAATTGAGGTGGACCTTGAAAAAGTTAAATCTATACTAGAAATTTCACCTCCATGCAATATTAGTCAAATGAGGATGCTGCAAGGAAGACTCCAATCAATCAGGAGGAGATTTATGTCACAACTTGCAGACAGAGCACAACCTTTTACTAAACTGCTACGTAAGGGTGTTTATACCTTCAAATGTGATGAACATTGTGAAAACAACTTCAAATAATTAAAGGATTACTTGGCTACTCCTCCCATTCTCATCGCACCCATTCATGGAAAGCCATTACTCCTATATATCTTAGCTACGGCTACATCGCTGGGAGTATTTCTGGCTCAAGAAAATGAAACTAAAAAGAAAAAAGCAATCTACTATATCAGCAGGACACTAGTGTCTTATGAACTCAATTACAACATAATTGAAAAGGTTTTCTTAGCAATTGTCTTTGCATCACAGAAATTGAGACATTATATGTTGTCACATATAATAAATCTAATTGCAAAGATACATCCTCTTAAATACCTCTTAAGCAAGATAGCATTAATAGGAAGGCTAGCAAAGTGGGTCCTGATTCTAATCAAATTTGATATTGAGTATGTGGATAGAAGGGTTATTAAAGGACAATTCCTCGTAGATCAATTAGTTGATTCACCCTTGCAAGATGACGCACCTTTGATAATTGAATTTCCTGATGAAACAATTATGCATTTAACTGAACATATGTGGAAGATGTACTTTGATGGTTCTTTCACGTAGCAAGGCTCTAGAGCAGGGGTTCTCTTCATCACTCCTTAAGGATACAAGATATCCAAAACATACAAGTTAATGTTTCCATGTACCGATAAGATTTCTGAATATGAAGCATTGGTGAATGGTCTTAAATTGGCTATGGAATGGAAGATCATAGAGTTACATGTGTATGGTGACTCCTAGCTTATTATTAACCAAGTAAATGGAGACTATCAGACTAAATATGAGAAGCTCATTCCTTATAAACAACTGGTTGAAGACTTGAAAAATTACTTTGTCTTTGTCATATTCCAGCAAATCCCAAGGATAGAAAACAAAGTTGGAAAACAACTAGAAGAACATCAATTCCACTATGTATTCTTGGTGGAAGAATTATCCTATCTAGCTTTTGATACCCCTAAGTACCAAGTAATTTGTGTTTTAAATTCCCAAGACCAATCCCGGTATGCCAAAATCATTGCTTATCTTACTGACCAAACTCTACCCAATGGCCTATCAAGGAATGAAAAATGAGCCTTAATTAGGACAACATCACCTCATGTCCTCATTACTAATAACTTATATAGATAAGGTCTCAACGGTACACTTCTTAGGTGTTTAAAACAAGAAGAGTCGGATCATGCATTAAAAGAGGTTCACGAAGGTGTATGTGGATCACACTCAAATGACTTTCATTAACTAAAAAATTACTAAGAGTTGGCTATTACTAGCCCATGATGGAAAAAGATGTTCTATTTTTAAAAACATGTCACAAATGCCAAACACATGGAAATCTCATCCATGTTCCTGCTAGAGAACTCATATCATTTATAACACATTGGCCATTTCAGCAATGGGCCTTTGATTTGGTTGGAAAAATATATCTTAGTTCTTCAAGTGGACACAAATACATCATTACAGCCACTGAGTATTTCACTAAGTGGGTCAAATTCGTGCCACTGATCAAAGCCACTGGCAAACATGTGGCTATGTTTATCTTGAACTACATTATTTGTAGGTATGGGATACCCTCTTTAATTGTAACAGACAATGGGGGTCAATTTAAAAACAAAGACATCAAAGACCTTTGCACACAGTTTCACATTACTCAGCATTGTTCTTCAATCTATTATCCTCAAAGTAATGGACAAGTTGAGGCATCTAATAAGAACACTTTTAAAATCTTACATAGAACTGTGAGTAAGTCTGGTAGAGACTGGCATTTGCAACTAAATTTGGCACTTTGGGCCTACAGAACAAGTATTAGAACACCAACTAGAGCCACACCATTTTCTCTAGTCTATGGCGTAGAAGTAGTCTTACTTATTGAGGTAGAAATTCCATCTTTGTGGGTCTCTCTCCAAGGTCTTTATATTGATGAACAATACCGCATTGATAGGGTGAATGCACTAGAATTACTTGATGGGAACAGACAAAAAGAGTTTGATCATCTGCAAGTGTACAAAAAATGCATGTCAAAAGGGTACAATAAAAAGGTCAAACCATGAAAATTACAAGTGGGGGATCTCGTTCTAAAAGAGAATCCTAAGAACTATCCAAACAGAGAACAAAAAGGCAAGTTTGAACCCAACAAGCTGGGACCTTATGTCATTACTATAACTTTTGGGGCTGGAGCGTATCAGTTAGCTAAACCTGAGGGAGATGTTCTTCCTAATCCCATCAATATACATTTGAAGCAGTTCTTTGCTTGATACCTGGCTAGTAGAGCCCGTGCAGTGAAAATTCTCAGAAAATATTAAAAAAATTGGAAAATTGATCCTGAAGAAATCCAAAAATAGTGGAAAAAGTCCTAAAAAAGGTATCCTTGGTGAAAACCTGGCAAATAGGCACCTTGATACTACCAAAAAAAAAAATTTGAAAAAGAGAAAAGTGCCTTGGCGAAAACCTGGCAAACAAGCGTCTTGGTAGAAAAAATAAAAATCTTTTCTGAGTGGTGAAAACCTAGCAAACAGGCATCACTCGAACTCTGTGCTCTATCTATCAATGCATCGATGTTACATAATCCTTTATGATCACACCTGTGCTATTGGTTGACTGTGATTCCTTACAAATGTCCTATCCTTGCCTGGGATTTGTCTGCATTTTCGTATTAGGAATAGTCATTCCCTACTGGGGGCATCTTTGTTGGCATGTTAGTTTGTCTGCTAGGTTGTCCTAGGTTCATGTCTAGGATGGTTTGCTTCTCAAAATAGTATTTCTCAACACTTGCATCAAAATGTCACTATCACAAAGGTGTTTCTTCAACACCACCTACCTGTAATAGACATCACACTAGTGTTTTTCAACACTTTAATCAAACACTTTCAACGACCTAGTGTTTCTCAATACTTTAATAAAAAAATGTACTAGTGTTTGTCAACACTTTAATCAACCAGTGTTCTTAAACACTACCTTGGATTGCAATTGCTGACAAAGTTAAATCTCATATACTCAGACATGAAAAACATATTGCTTAAATTCCAAATTCAGATGGATGAATCTCTATTGCGCATGAAAAATGAATCCATAGTATTTCTCAATACTACTTAAAACATAGACTGATCTTGGTTTGACTATGACTCTTTTATGTTCCCGTGATGTTTTCAAACTAGAGTCATCTAAGAAGTTATGAATTTTCTTTGATTGATAATCAATTGGTGATTGTTATGTCTTCTGAGTTACTCCATGACATCTATTCAAAGACAAAGAGTTGCAAGGATAGGGGGCATAATGTTTTCTTGGTTTTCTGTATATGGTGATTTTTTCAATGATCCTTTAAATTTCACCTACCTTGGATGTTTATGGTAAGGGCTTCCAACATGAGTGGATAGTCGCATATATCTCGATCCTCATTATGTGCAAACTACGGTGAGGTTGAAACAATTTCCTTGTCTATTTTCTAAATCAGATTCTCACTAAGGTGTACGAAACATGATGTACCCAAGGATATGAATTGTCAAGGACATTGCAGGTCACATATCTTACATTACACTTGAACATAACTTGATTCTTAATAACAAACTAACTTCTCGTCCTGGCTTCTACGCCTTGATGCTTAAGTTTATTTCCAACATTGCATCTAATACACATAGTATTCATACTTTCATGATACCAGTAGGTATTAGTGACAATTGTACTATCAGGTGATGTCCATTACAAAAATGCCCAATGATGATAAAATGCTACAATGTATACAAATCAGTGACATTCCTAAGAGTCTGCATGTAGACCCATTTAGAGATTGCATGACTCATTTTTGAAAGAAAAGCATAAATACTTGAGCTTAAAATGATTTCCTGATTCATCTGAAATCCAAGTTAATTACATAATTTATATTACTGATATTAATGTCGTTTCATATCCATTACATACATTATGCATTCATAAATGAGAGAAAGAAAATATAAAAAAAAATAAAGCATCCAAGCATTGCATTTATTTCTGCATCTGAAGTGCATCCATACATTTATTTGCATAAAGAAAATCTCAAAAACATACAATTGCATATTCACTTAGTATCATTTGAAACACATTTATATATCAATAATAAATCAAGGAGTATAAATGATGTCATCACATAAATCTAATCTAACTCATCAAGGGACCAAGATCATAATCACAAGTGCATCAATCTAAACATCTATCAAAACAAGAGAACCCATGAACATATCAAGATCAGAAACAACTATCTCAGATATATCAAAATATGGAACAGATCAAAAATATGGAATTGTCTACAAGAGAGTATCAAAGTATCACTATGAATCAAATATACATGTATCAAAAGTCTACAAATATAATGAATGATCTCAGAAAGATTAAGATATACAATATGTCTCAAAATATATCAGAGTGCAAAATCAGGTCTAACTGCCACCCTCTCCCTAATCTGGAGGAGGAGGAGGTACAAAAGGAGCTGGTGGAGGCATTGCCTTCTCAGACTTTTGTGTAATGCGTTGTTATGCCCTGCATACCCGTCCCTACATTGTGTGGGCAAAATGTTGGGTCCCCTTTTTCGCTTTTACTTTGTTTCTTTTCCTTTTATTTTCTCCCGGCCTTTGCTGCCGCGAGGGTCATTGTTTTCTTTTCTTTTTGGTTTCTCTTCCTCTGGGACCAGGTCTCGAAGTGTTTCTTGTCTTCTTTGTGCCAGCTGGATTCTAAACTCCGGGATTCTCTGCCACCACTTCCTCTTTTTTTAGAGGGTGTGGTTGCATGGGATCCCTGGGCTCGGAGTCCGTAGGTTTTCCTTTCTTGGGATTTGTGGAAGGAAAGCGGTATGTTTTTACCCTAGGGGTATAAATGAGGATTTACTTTTCATTGTTACATTCACCACAAACAAATTACCCCAAAGCGATTCAAACCAATTAAAGCGATTTTTAACAGTAGCTAAGTGTGATTTGACCCCAAAGCTTAAACAGTGCCTGACAGTAACTAAAAGTTGTGTGTTCGTGGTGATTCAAAGTTTTTCATTTGCAGAGCACCTCCCGTGCTTGTCCTCCCGCATTCCTCATTTTTAAGGTAGGCCCTTTTGGTTCAACCTCTTTGCTTTCTGGTTTTTTTTTTTTTTGGTTTCTTGCATTTTTCCTTTTGGTCTCTGTTTCCCAACCTGTTCTTGGTCGCCGCCTCCCATTGATGGGATGGCTTTGCCAAAGGGTTGTCCGCCCTCTATGCATTTGTAAACAATGTAATGCTTATCCATTCTGTAAATTTTGCAAATTGTCGTTAGTTTGTAGGTAGTTGTAAATAAGTTTGTTTCTGGGTCAGTCTATAAATTTTTCTTCGGCCCTCTGTACATAAGTGAGTGCATTTAAATTCTGTATATTCCCCCCATCTGATGGCGAGCTCACCATGCCTCTTTGCGTGTGATCAAATGTCGAGCTCACCCACCTGGTGTCTGCGGATTCAAACTCAGCACCTCACCTGGTCGAGTTTGCAGGTTTTCTCTCTCCTCTATCATCTCTGCTTTGATGGAGGGATTTAACTCCCCATGCGCGATCATTCAAAACTGGCCCAAGTGGCATTCATTTCTTTATGTGTTAGGACAACTGTCGCCTTTAGTACCATTACTCCCTTTATTTCATGACCATGTGACACCCCATGTCAACCTAGTATGGCTAATTGTCGGTCATGTCGATAACAGTCAATTTTCCAAACTCTGAGTCTCATGTTCCCCTTCGACCTTCACTTCGTTCACCGCATGAGCCAGAATCCCCAGAACCCCGGGGCATTGATAAAATTCCAAAGAAGTCATTTCATTTATATATTTTTGAGATTTGATGCAAACTAAAACCTTTTCAGGAACAAATGCAAGGCGGTGATGAAATATCTGGGACTCACGATTCTATTATATTTTATGTATATTGACGGTTGTCCGGTCTTGCAGGTTGCTAATAAAGTTCAAAGATCCATCATGTCTGAAGTATCTTCTCCTCCCAGGAGCCCAGAACTCCCAGCCACTTCAACCAGGGAATCCACAAGGACCAAGGCCAAGAAGGCCTTAGAAAAACTTCCACTGACCATAAAATATTTGAAGGAAGGAACTATTCTGGGATCTAAGGTAGATTCCAAGTTACAGATGATCACTAACACAAGTGTCGGAGCATGGGCCGAATTGCAGGTCTTGGTAAATGATATTTATTCAGTGCAAGGTTGGAGATCTATTGGCACTAAATGTGGCCCCCTCTGGAGTCCTCAAGGCTGCCTTCTTCCCCTGCTCAATGCAGGCTCCAGAGTTTATTCTTACATTGGCGGAACACTACAACACAACCGTCCGGGCTATCATGCTCATCGCTCCTCTCCCCTCAGGCTACCCAACTCCCTTACTATCTTTGGATGCTGCAACATTTGCTTCAGGACTAGGGATCGCCCAGTTCTCCAATTCTACTATTCTCACCTGGGCCTTAGCATTGCAAGAGTTCAAAAAGGTTTCGCAGCTGGCCTGGAAATACCTCAACAACAATTGGCTCAAGACCCCGAGGAAAGATTATAAAAAGATGAATTTGGAGATCCCTCGCTCTGAATTCAAAGAAAGCATACAAATGGGGATCATCTCCTTATGCAGGGTCTTCGGGGAATCTAATGCCCAAGAATTCTCGGCATGGATGTATTACTTCATGTTCGGCATCTCCACCGTCGGATAGACTTTTGATTGGGAAACTATTATTGCCAATCATGTGGACTTCCCAACTTGTCAAGGTCACCCAGACCTCGAAATTCCACATGACTACATATGTTTTGTGGGCACTGGTGCAGCAATGACCCGTAACCTGGGGTTTACTCACTGTCGGTGTCCTTGGGACTGGCAAGGGTCAAAATGCTTCGTGGGACTATTTCCCATAGATTCAATGGGAGGCCAATTTCCCCATTTTTTGCATAGTAAACAATGCCTTCGTTTACTACAACATTCTTACACCCACTTGGGATGTTGGTTACCGGCTTTCAAAGGAGGCGATGACTCTGGTCAGTTCTTACAGCCATTACTTTATCCAATTTCAACAGCATTCTTACATTTGGGTGACTGGATTCTCTAGGAAACCCTACCTATTGCCGAAGTATTGCGGGGATAGAGTTATTATTTCGGAGTTCTGCAGGAAAATCCTGGAACTCCACGCATTCTTCGCATTGAAGAAAGTTACCTTCATTACTTTCCCGATCCCCTGCGGAAACTACACTTGTAGCCTTGTAGCAATGAAAGAAGCCAAGAATGAATTAAAATTTCTAGGGCTAGCAGAATTTTACTTGGAGCAGAAGAATTTTGATTTGCTGGATAAGATAGCTTCGGTGCTGCCCCGGGTAGCGGAACCCCACGAGCCTCATATGGAGGATTTTTGGGCAGACTGCCAGGATGATTTTGAAGTCCGGAATCAGCACTTTGTCAGGATGACAAAAGGTATGATGAAGCTTCTTAAGCTTGGGACCTTCCCAAAGGAATTTTTAGATGTCAGGTCCACAGAAGACCCACAATAAAAGGCACAGGGAGTGGATAAGATGGCTCTCCCTCTAGTGGAGTGGGACACCCCGAAAAGCCTAGCAATTGAGGACATCACCCATGATGTGATTGAACACAGTCATGCATACTTTTTGAAGGTGTGTCCAAAGAGTACCCGTAGAGTTGGCCCATTTTTGTAGGGGTCCACTTCCGGATCTAGAACCTCCGGGTAGGGCATGGACAAAGGAAAAGGAAAAGTTAGTACCCCGGCCCAGGTTCCAAGTATAGTTTCAGTTCCCATTATGGAACAGGTGCACACTCATCTGGTGGTGTACCATCAGATGAAGGAGGAAATAAGAAGCCGGCTTGGCCTCCCCATTACTCTGACAGAATCTTCCCTCCCTTCTCGTTCCCCTTCACTTACATTGCTTATGGTCTGGGCAGCGGGGACGGGAGTGGAGGATGAAAGTGCAGTCATTTTGGATGTCGGACCCCCACTGGTGACAAGGAGGAAGAAGAAAAGAACAAATGTCCCTCCACCAAGGATAGATACAGACCTCGGGATGCCAAACATGCCCCAGGTGGAGATTATCCCAGATTCCCCGAAACCAGAGAATCCCCAGAGACCTCCCCTCCACACGATGATTTCGATGACATCTTTGTGACTGACGAGCTTGTAAATTTACAAGGGTAGACAGGGAAAGCGGTGGGGGAGATCGCCACACAGGAAGTGGAATCGGTCCTCGGTGAAGGGGAGATACTAGAAAAGGAGGTCGCCATAGAACAAGAGGTCTGGATGGACAAGGAAAAGGAACAAGAATAGGTGAACATCCCTGATGTTCAAGAGACACCGATCTCAGGGACCGAGATAGAAGAAAAGAGGCAAGTGCAAGATGAGTAGTCGGCTTCGGCTGAGGGACCCAAACCTACGGGAGTAACCGTAACCTCAGTCGCTGTGCTCTAGATGCCTTTGATCACCGAGGGTAACCCTTTAGCCCAAGTGGTAACATTTGGCAAGGTAATCCCTATAATACTACAGTCGAAGCCAGTTCGAGCACCTTTGCCACCTCCAGAAGATAGGCCAACGGAGGAAAATGTTCGGCAGAAGATGCTGGAGAACAGCAACAACAACAGCAGAATGAGGGGGAGGACCCCAAAAATATGGATGTTGATCCTACTGACACTGCTAAGGACGAGAGGAATTAGGCAACGGATACTAATGCCACTAAGGTGGATGGTGTAGGTAATCCTGGGAACCAAGAGAAAGAGTCTAAAGAGACTTTAAATGTCGGGATGAACAACAAAAACCTAGAGAAGATCTGAATGATCAAGCCCTAGCCACAAGACCGCCCCCACCACCACAATGGTTGGTGGAATCGAAAAAGAGAAAGGCCCCGGCGGTGGCAAAATCCCATCTCTCCCTGGCCGAGATGATGGCCCAGAATCAAGGCGTTCCCAAGCCAAAGAAGGCTCGGACCCTCCATTCCATTCAGACCGGTCCGGGCGGAGATACAGTTGCGGTCATTGTGACACCTCCCCCAGACAAAGAGGAAGCAGCGATAAGTGTTGCGGAGTATACAGTGACAAAAGTACCTCTGGGGAGGAGAGACAAGTAGGGTGAATTGGACCTGCTAAAAGAGGCTAGCTGGGCAATTGGGGCCCGATATGATAAACAAGCCCAGAGACTAAAAGAGGAAAAGGAAAAGAATGCAAATTTCCTCGGGTTTCTAATAGAGCTAGCACAGCCGTTAACATCAATTCCTCCAGAAGCTTCTACATCCGAAACACCGCTCTCACAGGGTGAAATGGGCACGCTAATGAATATGAAGAAGAAAGCGGAGGAAGTGGATGACTGGGTAGCCGCATAGGTAGAAATGTACGACATTTCCTGACTACAACACTCCTAGACCTGTACACGGCTGATAACATCTTGCACCAAGTTAAAGGTTCCATTTCTCTATGGGAGGGAGAAACCAAACAATATGAAGCATGGATGAGTGAGTTAGGAGAACTCATGGGTATCAGGGAAGAACCCATCGCGGAGATGGGTATTTTGGGGGACGATCTTTTCAATTTTATCCGGGTCCAACACTCCAGACTTGATCTCAAATTGGATATTAGCAAGCAAATGGTAGCGACCTTAAAGGGCAAAGTCTCGGGAGTAGAATATTCTTTGAATTTATATAAGGATTTTGTCACAAGGGTTTTGGGAGTCGATCCCTCCAACACAGATACGTGTACTCCAGTGGACCATGTTGCGGGGAAGTTCGATGAATTGATGGAATCGCGATACCGGTCCCTGGGAGATTTTGATGGAGCAAAAATGTCACGCTTATCCCGCATGATGCTCCAGGCCCATGATGCAGCAAAGATGGCCGCAGAATTTATAGGAAACGCCCTAGATATGGGCGAGCAATTGGAGGCGGCCAATTTCCGCCAGGCGTGCATCAAGGACATTGAAGAAGAGGGAATTTTGTAGCTTTTAGAAGTATTCAAAACAAACAAGGCACAATAAGGTTCTCCAGTCTCCAGAGATTTTCACCAGCAGGGTGCAAGTTTTGTAAATTCATTATTCATTGAGTGTAAGCTCCCGGACTCCAGAATTCTGGGTTTGAAGTTTTGTATTCTTTCACAATGATCCGCGTCCAGGATCCTAGAGCCGACCAATCATTTTCAAGCAGTTAATAAGGGTTCAGCAGGTAGGTGATCCCGATAAGGCATATCAGACAGAGGGATGGCTCTGACAGACGATTCTCCCGAGGTGCCACTCCTACATTAACTTCCTGATATGCATCGAAGACAATGAGCCACAATCTGTATTTATGAGGCATGTTGCCTTGAATACCGAGAAGATTAGATTTCCTCTGTTAATACCCCGACACTCTTCTCTATGCCAGTTCTTCCAGCTTCCTCTTCTTTTCTTCTTCCTCTATCTTGTCAGACCTCTTCTCTTTTCGAGGTGATTGTAAGTGGTGCAGGTAGTACTGGCCACGGGATAATGTATTCTATACGTTGAGTGTACAGTTAGATTAGGTTAGTTTTAGGTCAAACTATGTGTATAAATAAGAAGTCCGACCTCATAACAAGGGTTGGCAAAATTGATGATTTTGCAGTCTAGCAAGTAATAGAAGATAACTTTTTTATTCAGTAGTTGCAGGAGCTCAATGCTCAGTTGTTCTTGATAGCTAAGAATGCTCCCTTGGAGCCATGATTGTACACACCAGTGATGTTGGAATGCTTTGAGTTAATGAAGAAGGAGGAACACCTTACGATTGCTCATTATGTATTGTTCTGATTTTGGAGTTCACGAACATCTTTTGTGTTGTATGCTTCTAATGTCCTTTCACTAGTACAAAAACAACAATATATGACCAAATAAACTACCAAAAATTGTAGATAAATGACCAAATTTGGTCACGTGATCAGTGGTCCAAATTTCTGACTAAACTATTTTAGTCATTTATTTGGTTGTTTATTTAGTCATTTGTTTGGTTGTTTATTTGGTCATTTATTTGGTCATTTATTTGATCATTAATTTAGTCATTTATTTGGTCATTTATTTTATCGTTTATTTAGTCATTGATTTAGTCATTTATTTGGTCATTTATTTGGTCATTGAATTAGTCATTTATTTAGTCGTTTATTTAGTCATTTATTTAGTCATATTATGACACAATGGAATCGAACCACCATCCTCCTACTTGTAAAGTAGGTGCTCTTCCATTGAGCTAGCACCCTTTAAAGAATAATCATACCATGTATACTAGTACTTTTCATTAAATATGATTTCAAGTTTTTTCATCTATAGTTCAAGGGTTATGATAGTAAATGATTATGATAGTAAATGAGTTATTTCACACTTTTTTTGTGTGCACTCTGCACCAGATGACATATGAAGGGTAACCAAGGAAAGGAAGCTCCAACACTCTATCAAGGAATGAAAGGAATGCATAACCAGATGGAAAAGTCTGAAAGTCTAGCATAAAAGGGACAAAAGGAAGATCAAACTTAGATATAAAAGCATGTCAAGATGAGGAGCTTCAAAACTCCTATGACTGGCAAGCACTTAAAAGACTGGACACACCCCAACACTTAAGAGACTTCAAGGACCTAAGAGAGACATAGGGGGAGAGAAGAGGGAGAATATTTACACAAAAATGGACCAAGGAAGACATGAAAATTAAAAAGTAGGCATTTGTGGTCCAGCCAAAATTATTATACAAAAGGGGACATGACAATGTTGTTGCATCTTCTACCACAAAATTTGTTACATTTGTGTAACAATGTTGATCATCATCCTTGGCCTTCATATTTGGTCTTCATTGG
>MU223821.1:63617-74535 GCA_018584345.1 Thuja plicata | reverse complement strand
CCACAAAATTTGTTACATTTGTGTAACAATGTTGATCATCATCCTTGGCCTTCATATTTGGTCTTCATTGGATCATTGTTTCCTTGGGAGGTCTTCTTTCCTCACATGGTAATTGTATTTTAAGTTTTATCATACAGATTGGGTTTTACCCACACGGGTTTGACTCTTCTAGCAATATTTACATCAATTTGTCATTGCAATGGATGGTGAACTATTGGTTCCTCTTCTAGAACATTTGTTATTGATGTGTAACAACACCAATTACCATCCTTGCACTGGCTGAAAATTAATATTCAACTTGATCTTTTCATTTCCTTGTTCTAATGTCAGGTCACATTGTTTCCACATTCCATTTTGAGTAAACTATAATAATTCACCTTGCAATATAAAATAGGACTGTTACAGAATTGTCACCTCTAAATGCAGAACACAATTCATCTTGGCAATGGTTGCAACCAATCTAACAAGGAGTCGACTAACAATATTCTGTTATGTGAAAATGTAGATTGCATTGTATTGACAGGAGCAATAACATAGTCATAAACACTTATAACATCACATGATATAATTTCAGGATGAGTAGTATATTTTATTATTTTTTAGAGTTCCAAGGATCTCGTGTATTCTCTTCTCTTACAGTGAAAAATAGGAGTCTATCAACATTGTCAAAATTAGAGAACACAACATTATATTCTAGAGTCCAACCTACTTAATCTAGGGAAATAAACAATTGTACTGATCTTGAAGCATCTAACTAAGCATTAGGGTTGCACCTCTTACATCAACTTGAATAAAGCATATTTCACATATAAACATTTTTCCAAAACGTATTTCAGCAATATAGCTAAAAACTTTCATCAAATACTTAAGGACCATATTTTTCCATCATAGAAAAACAATCACATTGAAAGTATGTAGCTCCATGTTTTATGTCTGAAAACAAGTTACGCTACATGGAAAATACTCATAATGCCATGAATTTGTCGTGCAATTTTACATCTTGTTTCTTTGTAAGCATGCCGAAATATCCTGCAAAATAAAAAGGTTCCAAATTACAAGTTATTAGCATTTGTCAAAAAACCAGCTCAAAGTGGTAAAACATGAGCAATATCAAAGGACCTGAAATTAAGACAATATGCAAGGTACTACAAAAGATCTCAGATGGCAATCTCAAACGTTATAATGATGCACTCGTAATCAAATTCAATCAAAATGCAATCATTGAAATGAAGTGTCAAAGAATATAATGTGTCATAAATTACTTAATATTCTGCTAGAATTTTAGGCAATTAACTTAGCTTGAAGTGAGACAAGCTCAGTGAAAAATATCACCATAAAGGAAAGGCGCACATATAGATAAATATCAAACTGAGTGAAAAATAATAGCAATAAGAGTTACCTGAAAACATGTTATTGCATATTGAACATCATCCTCCGAGATCTAGTGATGTGTGACAAGTCTGAATCTACAAGAATGAATCAATGGTAAACCTCATGATATTCATCTATTGGGATTTAAAAGTCTATAAGTTGTTTCAAAATTTTGAGCATATAATATGCTTTTTTCTATTAGATATAAAAGAGGAGATACAACATTGAGAGCTCAGGCTCTGCAAAAGAATTACATTAGAACTACTATCGTGTGCAGTTTGTAGTGCATCCATGAACAACATCAGATCATCTATATACTTCCTATTACAAAATGATATATATCAGTCTATGATTTCATCTTTTAGATCTGGGAGTATCATACTACAAAAAAATTGCAATGATATAGTCTCAGTATACCACATATATGCCAGGAGCATATAATATATGTTGAAATATTGTATCAAAGGAAAAGCCAAGGTCATCTTTCTATTAAGAACAAAAAAAAATAATGAAGGTGAAACTTCAAAAGTTGATCCTCTGTGTATCTATATAACATTATTTATTTCCAAAAGCCTTAAACGTATTCTACAATCAAAGCTACATGCAATTTTCTTGGACGTTGTCATTATACATTAGCAAACAAGATAACAAAATCCAATTTCACTACTACATATTTATGAAACTTGTCTTGTTCTCTCGAGTCTAAGTTTCAATCTCAATGTTTGAGCCTTCCACTGTACAAGGATGAAAGAAGATAACATATTCCAGGGAAAACTTGTGCCATTGTTATTTGTTCGTAAGATTACTAAAGGAATAGACTAGATACTGATCAGAAGTTGGATTTTAGATTCTTGGGTCCCTACATAATCAACAGTTGTTAATTCCCTAGGCAAAGGCCTTTACCCTAACACAAGTTAGAAAAATCATAACCTGATTAGTAGGAGGAAAATAGTTTCCTCAAAGAGAGTAAATATATTTAATTCCTTCCAATGTGGGAGGAAACAATGCATGATATTCAAATGCCAACTCAATGACAGAGTTTCTGTTCAAGAATATTCAAATCCATGCAAACGTACTAGTTTGGATATCAACCATAAAATCAGTGGTTGACATGCATCAAGTACTCCATACCTCCCCTTGCCAATTTTTTTCTTATGCTTCAAAATAATTTGGAGTAAGAGTAGCAAAAAATTAACATAATAAATTAAACTTTGGTAGAACACATATTTATTGAAGCTTATAATTTACCTAAGTGATTGTTTCTTAGAGTATATCTTTATTCCGAGGAAGCTTAAGTTACATCAAACATCTTTCTTGTCATTTTTTCCCATTTAACCAGACAAAAATATAGAGGATAAGCATAACCTATAATCTCCTAAACAAATTAATACCAACCTCATACGACCCACTGGCATAAAGAGAATGCCTTTCTCCTTCATAGCTTCAAAAAGCTCTTCTGCCCCAAAGGCTAAATCAACTGAAAGATCGACAAAAATCTGATTGGAGAACCAAATACTAAGTTATCCTAAAAGCATTTGTATGAACCACAAACTCTTGCATGGATTTTTCCTAACAGTAAGAACTGAAAATTGCATGTCAAATAAGACAAGAGAAAATGCAAATGAAAACACCACCTTACTTTGAGCAATTTGTCTCAACTGCATCCAATCTTACATGGAAACCATCAGTGGCATTTAAACCTTCTGCAAGGTGAAAGACAAATAAGTTCCATACAACATTTTTTGATACATAATGTTTAACTATAAAATATTAATTGAAGACAAATGTATGTACTAATAATGCTCAGTTCAAATGGTTTATGTAGAATTGCTACATCTTAAACATACAAAAATATGCTTGAAAAATTGGAATGCACAAAACCAAAAACTAAAGAAAAATTTTTGGAATTAAGATTTCAGTTGTAGAAAAGTTGACTGTATAGAATCATAGATTAATAGTTTCTGACACAACAGCCATCTTTACATGAAACCCATATGATTCAGAGTTTTCTTTGTTCCAAGCAAATGCATAAATAAACCAATGCCAACATTTAGCCTTTGCAATTAAAATGCTATATTTATATGAAGGTTAAATTGTGTACTACAAATTTATTTGAAATATTGAACCATTGCTAAAAAGGCTTGACATTAACAACAAAAGAAGCTACAGTTCAAAAAAAGCATCTAACCCTTAACAGAGGAACAGGACAGAGATCAGCCTATTTTATACTAGATAATATGTTGAATGGAACATTTTAAAATGAACAACATCAAATAACTAAAACAATGTTATATAAAAACCACATTGGTCAAGACTAGTGATTCAAAAGAAACAGATTAGAGAGGATAAAGAAAAGTGTCACAGTTCTTGAAGCTTCAACACAAAATGTAAGATATACGAGAGCTAAAACGGAGAAACATCAATAGGAATTAATGAAGCCATGTCACTTTATAAAATATAGGATAGCATGAGCATTATGAGTTTGGTGAATTGTAACGTAAAATATTATTGAGAGGAAAACAAGTTTCCAGAAAAAATGTTTTGCATATTATGCAATTCATTTAAGGATTAGAAACAAAATTGTTTTGCACTAAATTATGGTTTTAACACAAAATAAAAAGAATCAAACCAAACGTACAATAGAATTTCATGGAATGATATATGGTACTAACATCAAACCCAGAACAAGTAATAGTGTAATACATTCAATTATGGAGACATAACAAAGTTTCTGCCAAAGAAAGTATCCAAATTCATTGATTTATTTCCCAAGCCAAAAACATGCATGAAGATTCTGACATGAGATTTCAAACAAACTGAATACAAATTTCCATAAATCAAGTTGGATTCAATTCATGTTGCGAGGATAAAAGAAATATTAGATCAAGTATGAGGACACCATAGATTACTAGGTTAATTTAAACCTACATTTGAAGTGTCATTATGAACCTAGTCCGCAAGTACTTTACTCCACAATCATTTCAAATTGTGTACATCAATTTGTCAATCCGAATAAATAAATTTGAGCTTAAATAACTGGAATATGATTTAGAGGCTATAAATGCTAATGTGTGCAAGAGGTGTGTATCTACTTAGGTGTGACAAGACTGAGACTATTCAAAATGGAAGAACTAAGAATAAAATGGGTTTCATATTTTCTGTGTAAGAGTAAGGAATATAAAAGTTAGCAATGGACATCCTATTTTAAATTTTTGCATATTTGTAAATACTTTTGGCAAAATCATTAGGTATAAGTTATAGTCAGCAAGGAAATAGCATCTACCAAGTACTTTGGTGCAACTGTACAAGAGACAATATATTGACAGTAAGCTGATGAATTTAACAGATTTCCTCCACTTTTCCTTAAGTTTTCATCTGGTTCCATTAAGTTTCCATCAGATATATCTACATACTTTATAGATTACACACCATTATATAATTTCATTATCTATATGCTATATCATACAAAATTATTATCTACATAATGCATGCGTACTACTGATCTACATTCAGTTTGAAAATAGCATAACATGATCCTGTAACCCTTATACTTGTATTCAAAGAAATGTGCACGAGGCTACTGCTGGAAAAATGCAGGTTGGTTCTTTGAATCATGCCCAATCAAGGAGGTGCCACAGGCAGCCTGTTGCAGCTTGTTGATTGTAACGTCCTTCCCAAAGGGCATGTTCATTATGGTCAGTGATCAAAAAGTAGGGATACAGACAATGAGGGCTTTCCTGAAGGGAAATAAAAGTTTTCATAAGAAATCATGGAAGTAAATTTACCGCAAAGAATTCAAAGGGAAATGAACAAGGAGATGTGCAATAATTCAAAATACCTCTCCACAGCCTTAACCAACTTCAAATAATGACTATCAAAATAAAACTTGGAATTTATTTCCTGAATATCTCAAAAAGGTCTAACTTTTTTAATTGCGCCTATTAATAACCTTATCATAGGAATTCCAAAGAAGATATCACAGCCACCATGCATGCAGACCTTACAAAATAAAGTATATCAACATTACCAGCTAAAATTCTACAATTTTTGTGATCCTCTCTTAGGTGACCAACCATATCATTCAACGCAATGAGTCCTGCAGCACATAACACTCCAATCTGTCTCATATCTCCACCTAAGGTCTTCTTTAGATTCTTTGCCTGCATATAAGTGTTTCAAAATAAATTTATGATAGTCTTCCCTTTTTATATTAAATGTTCATATTGTAATTTCTAAACTGATTAAGAACAAGTGTACGACCTAGCAGTTTTCATTATAATAGCTTGCAATAGGAGTCAGTAATGATTTTATTAAACCTCAGCATCTCAAAAAGAAAACTCACAAACCTTTGCAATAAATTCATGTGAACCCACAATGACACTTCCAACTGGAGCTCCCAAACCCTTTGACAAGCAAACCTGTATTCACACACGCAGACATCAAATTTTTGAAGAAATTAAGAATCACAAATGTACCATAAAATCTTATAAGGACTTGATAATGGCTGAAGATAGGAAACCAAAAAATAGCTAACCTTTGCGAAGGAAATTTGGAAATTTCAACACCTGTACTCAGATGGTAATTTTCAAGCATGTCAAGTAGTTCTTTTGACTTAACTATATTGGTGGCTACTGGTTATTTCATAATATAAGTAAAAGTACTCCTTGCAAGAAATGCAACCTCAAAAGTAATAATTGAATTCTACTAAACAATATGATTCCCAGGTTTGGTGTGTCATCTAGAATAGTTGTTAATAATGCATTGTATTTAAGGTCTTGAAATGTTGTTGATGTGTATTTGCAATTGGGGATCTCATTAACACATTCACTTTAATATCACCCATAGATAAATGAATTAGTTGAGACCAACAACAAAAGCATCATAAACATCATCAAAAATACCTTGAATGCAAACAAGAAAAGATGGGATGATAAACTAAAATTTATTGTTTAGGCAGATAGAGTAACACATAAGAAGGCTGCTGGAAAGAGTTTGCTTGAAATAGTCCATGCAATAGAGGCCAAGCTACCAATCAGCCTTATTTTACCAGTCTGCAAGATATTGTGGTAGATTGAAGGTGAAAATGTAGACTTCATATCCCAAAGAGTGCATGAGCTGAAAGAGCTTGAAGAAAAAAGAAGAGTGGTGATCGACTGACAAGGGCTGCAAAGGTTTTGGAGCAGCTAAGTGATCAGACTCCAGTCTTCTCCAAGGCAAGATATACGGTGAGGTCTTTTGGAATTAGGAGAAATGAGAAAATTGCTTGCTATGTTACTGTGAGAGGAGAAAAAATTATGCAGCTTTTGGAGAGTGGATTGAAAGTCAAGGAGTATGAATTGCTTCGAAGAAACTTCAGTGATACAGGCTGTTTTGGTTTGGAATTCAGGAGCACATTGATTTGGGGATCAAATATGATCCATCAACTGGTATTTATGGCATGGACTTCTTTGTGGTCCTAGAGCGTCCTGGCTACAGAATTAGTAGGAGAAGAGAGTTGTGTCACGTGTAGGCATTCAACACAGGGTGACTAAGGATGATGCTATGAAATGGTTCCACAACAAATACGAGGGAATGATACTTAACAAGTCACAGAATATCACTGGTTAAATACCTGGTTTTGTTACCCTGAGTGCTTGTTTACCATTCTTGACACTCAACAAAGGATATTATTTTTTTACCAAGAAGTTTTGTATTAAAGCATTTTGGAAGGGCATAGCACTTTTGGTTTGTAGGTACCTTTTAGTTTGATATGTTATATTGTTAAACATGAGGAATCTTGTCTAGATATTTGTCTTTATTAAAGAAACTGATAATTGTAGCTGTGTGAAGAATGTAGAATTGTGACAACAAAAAAAATACATCTCTTTTTATTGTGACAACAATATATATATATATTAAAAATTAAAATTTTATAAAATATTTTTTTTTATTTTTTAAATGAGCTAATGATTCTTAATATGTCTACTAATAATTTGAAATATATATATATTTAAAATTAACCTTCTTGTCATTCCCTAAAAAAATATTTATATTTTTATGGAGTTTTACCTAAAACCTATAATTTTGATGAGGGCAATCTTTTGATTTTTATGTTTATTTTGGAAATAATATGTTTGTAATCAATATTACTCTTTTGACACGTAAATCATTGTAAATTTAATGTAACATTAACATGCTTATGGCACCCATTGCTACTATTGTAAAATGCCTATCGGCATTAACAACTACAAGACCAACATTTATATTAAGATAAATTGAGGAAAGAAAAGGAATTGACTAACAAATGTTAAACAACAGCAAGCAAGAAGATTCAAAATTTATGTAACCTTTAAGCAAAAATTACAATCACAAGCATATATAAATTTAAAATGCCACCAATTATTCAATACAAAATGTAAAAGATCATATGTTAATTCAAGCTAACCATATAACAGGAATTAAAACACTCCACATATAGAGGTACCCATAACATTTCTTATTGTATTTAATTCTTGGAGACTGTTTCCAGAGGTATTCTGTATCGAAGATAGCATATATTGAAAATAATTTTAACAAAGCAAAGAAAATATATTTGACTATATAATGAGGAAAAACTACTCACTGGAAGAAACTGGCCGAGTCTTGTTCTCAATTTGAAGGAATATAGCCCTGCTGCTGATACTGCTATCTCATTGTAAATCAATAATAATAGGTGCACAAGTTGCTCCATTTTCTCCTGTTGGCTGCCACACATAGATAAATGAAATGTAGTAAGGCCATGCAAATTCATCAAATTGGGGGAAAAAGCTAATCCTATTCTCATTTAAATTTGGCATCACACTCATTTTGAAGTGATGATAAAAAATAAGGAGATATAATGTGTACCAGTAAAGGATGTCCAATCAGACTGTTCAATACTGCTGATTTTCCAGCACCCTGTAGAAAACAATGGTCGACTTGAATCACTATGGTTGCAAACAATTGTAGTTAAATAGACATATAAAAGTAAGAATGACGAATTGGTCTGGATGCCCATGACAATAAAAAGTGCTGAATAGGACTATCATACATCCGGAAATTGATTGATTATAAAGAAATGTACATATTTCCCAACCTCATATCGCAAAAAAATTACAGGGAAACAATAGCGTCAAGATTATCAAAAAATATAAAAAAATGGCACATAACACTCTAGATTTGATTCAACTGCAGAATGCTTGGCCTGTCAACTGGGGAATGTAGATAAGAAATGTTCCAAGGCGAGTGTCTCCATTGGACACTAATAATAGCAATTAATAATGGATCAAATGCTTTGACAATGAAAAATTTATGACCAGAAAAAAATCTATTCAATAAAATCTTAAAAGAAGTTTTGAAAATTTTAAAAAAATATTGTTATATCGACGAATGGGTTTTGGGAGGTAAGGACTGATAAGTTTCACAGCCTCAAAGTTCCATTCTCACAGAACCCTAGATAGCTCAAAGAGGCCGCACACCTAGCAGTATGAGTCAAACTTGTTACTGTGAACCACATCGGACACTCTCTGGCATTGTGGGCCCCAGTCCACCCCATGTATTCTTAGATCTGCCGTATGATTTACTATTAATTTTCTACCAAAGGCAATGTGGCATACTGGGGTCCAAGTAAATTTCAAATTTGTAAACAAAATAATTCACTCCCCTTGGACCTTCACTAGCATGTGTTCCAAATCACATGAGTTCCGAGACCCAATTTGTGTTCCAATGGTTGTGGTATCTGCTAAAATTCCTCATTTATGAACAAAAACAAGAGCTACATGCAACAGGAGTCCCTGCCCCATGCAAACAATTAGTTTCTGTTGTATGTGTTTGGTGATTTAATTATAAATATAAAGTTTTAAGTTTTAATTAGTTCAGCAAGGACCAAAATCATGTCTACAAATTCAGCAATGGTCAAGGGAGATTTCAACAAGGACCAAAATTGTTTGGACCATGATTGTAGCTATAAACTCAGCATAGATCAAGAGAGATTTCAAAAAAGACCAAATTGTTTGGATATGCGCATATTAACTGAAAGAGATAAGATTTTTTTTATAGATAAATCTTTGAATACTATGGACACCAAAACAACTATTTTGCCAATTGCCCTGGTTCAGAAACTAGAAATGAAGGATCATTCCGTGACTGCATACTAATGCAAGGTAATTGTAACTGTTGTTTTTTTAAGAGCGTTATCTTTATTCAAGGAGAATATCATATAATTTATGTTTCTATGTTTTCTTCTTTGCACTAAAAATTGTGGCAATAGATGGAAGAAAAATTAGAAGGCCTTCACAAGCTAGTTATTGTAGCAATAGATGGCAGAAAATTAGAAGGCCTTCACAAGTAGCTACTAACATGTCTATCGTGCCTATCATATTGACATTGATATTCACAATGTATGTGGTTTGATATAATCAGTTCAAGATGAAATAAGTGTAGAATTAACGAGTTCGAAATAAAACCAGAAATACAGAATTAATGAACAGAATACAAATAAATGCAGAACACACAATTTATCGTGGTTCACCACAATAGTGGTTACGTCCACACTGAGAGCAGAGGAATTGTATTAATCTCAATAATCAAATGTTTACAAATGAAAGGAGAGTCTTATTTATAAGCTCATACTGAGCAGCTGAAAGGGCAAGGCGGCAACAGACAAAAGTCCATTGGCCTTCCAATTCTAACAAACTCCCACCGGAAGTCAACGGATATTTCAGCTGATTAGGCATTCCCTTGCTCTACATGCTGACCTACTTCAACTTAACAAGTCCAAGAGAAGTTCTTGCACATTCGAACTTCTCTTTGGTCACAACTTTCGTGAATATATCTGCCGGATTGATTTTGGTATCAATCTTTTCAACCTTCAACCTGCCCTCTTCAACCATGTGCCGAACAAAATGAGCATGGATGTCAATGTGCTGAGAGGTATGATTATGTGCCATAAAGATGGCGCTGCGGCTGTCATTGAATAGAACATAATCATTTTGTTGATACTTCATTTCACCAAGTAGTCGCTGCAACCAAATCATCTCCTGAGCACCTTCGGAAAGTGCCAAATACTCAGCTTCAGCGGAAGAAAGAGCAATAGAATGTTGTAGCCTGGAGGCCCAACTAATAGCAGCTCCAGCGAACATGAATGTGTAACCGGTAGTAGATCTACGCTTATCCAAATCTCCGACAAGATCTGAATTCGTGAATCCTTGCATCTGCTTATTGTTGCTACCAAAACATAAACCATAATCTAAAGTGCCTTTTAAATATCTTAGTATCCACTTGACAGCTTCCCAATGAAGCCTCCCGGGATTGCTCATGAACCTGCTAACTACTCCCACCGCATGGGCAATGTCGAGACGTGTCGAAACCATAGCATACATAATGCTTCCCACTGCTGATTTGTAAGGGATATCTTCCATATAATCCTTGTCCTCTTGTGTTTGTGGACACAAATTAGCTGATAACTGAAAATGTGTAGCAAGGGGAGTAGAGACGCTATGCGCATCAGCCATACCAAATCTCTGAATTACTTTGTCAATGTATTCTTTTT
>MU223821.1:9973-45564 GCA_018584345.1 Thuja plicata | reverse complement strand
ATATTGCATATAAAGGGTTGGCTTTACAAGAAATTATGCCTAAATCACTATCAAAACCAAGCAAATCACTGTCAAAACCAAGCAAGAAACCTTACCTCTCCACGGTGGGTTATGCCTTTGATCAACCGGACCTTAAACCCTGAATCAAAAGATGTATGTGTGAGGCTGCATAGACACTCAAAATTTATGCCTCTGTCCTAATTCTTGCTGAAGCTTTTACTTGGGAGCAACTTAAACCGAAGTTGTGGGAGCAACTTTGAATCAAAGCTGTGGGAGCAACTTAAACCGAAGCTGTGGGAGCAACTTTTGAAACAACTCGATCAACGTGTACCTCTTCCAAAAAATAGTTGTTGCTACTGAAGGGTGCTGAAGGGTATCTCAGCCATAACCCTTCCTCTCGCGCAGCGGCATCGGCAATGATTCAACCCTTCTCTCACGCAGCGGCAATCTGAAACCCTTCTCTCACGCAGCGACAGCTGCAAAAAGATGAAAAAAAAATGCAAAAACAAAGCCTGACAAATGGGAATTGAGATAGGTCCCAAATCATTCCCTTTTGTTCCAATTCCAAGTCCTGAGGGAGAATTGTGGAATGCTCAAAAAGGCCCAAAATTAGAATTCGCATAACCTTATTCCTATTTTTCATTTTGGAACCAAACACTGGATTCGACAATACCAGCATGCGAGTATGCCAATTCCTACTCAATACCTAGAACCAAACAGGCCCTAAGAGTACTCATCATATCCAATTCCATAGTGGTAATCACTATTGTTCTCACTACCACCTAATTTGTATGAAATTACAAATAGGCTGAGTGAATCATCATTTACTTGTTTCATTGTGTAGACAATGAAAAGAGATTGTCCCGTAGTTAGAAATATAATATTTGTATACAAAAATTTTATATATGTTGTGGGATACATAAGAGAAAATCAAATTCATTTGGAGGTACTGAAAATATTCTTGAATCATCCTATCAAACATCACTGGAAGAGTTCAATATTTCATCACATTTTTTATGAAGAGAATAATGAACTGGAAACTCTCGGCAGATTTCAGCATCTTCTTAATTTTGATTTGCAAATAGAGCAGTAAGAGCAATCAAAATGAACAGGGTTATATAACAGTCTTCTTCAAAAAAAGCAGGAAATCAAGTAGTAAATTTGATAAAAGATCTGAAATAGGCCAATTGACAGCGCATTTTCAGATGAAGGAAATGTGATTACATCACAATTGTGATGTGAGATATGGAAAATAAAATAACTTTAGTTACAGAATTTAGTCATAAAATAGATTAAACACGTAAGAAATCTATATCTGATTAGTTCATGGAAAAATACTACTTTATATTATACCGCACTCTTTAAATTCTAGCAACAGTCCATTCAAAATTTCTCTTAAGAAGAATTGATCTTCTAGTAATGGTCTTTCGGGGCCTCTTTTTGGCAATAGTTCTAGCCTTGATAACTGTGAAAACTGCAAAATATTTCCTATATACTATGGGCGTTTGATTAATGCCTATTAAAATGAATTTCGGGCTGCAAAATTCATTTTTCCCCATTGGCGGAGCTGCTTGTTCCCGGTGATCCTTTTATTTTTCTACTCAGAAAATTCGACAGAAAAAAGAGCTTGGGGAGTCGTGGAAAGTGTTGGTTGTACGTGTCTTTTGCATGTAGGTTTTCTGGTGGCATTGTATTTGTTGGTGATGCTTTCAAAATCTTGAGGAAAATCTCCACTATGGGAAACTGGTTTAAAGCACGTTATGTTACAACTTCTAAATAACTTATTTTGAAGCCAAGTGTGAATGAACTTTAATGATGTTATTAAAAATGATATGCTGATCATAAGTGGATATAAATAGCTAGGGAAGAAAGAACTTTTGTTAAATAAAAGATATAGCATGATAGCAGCAACATTTGCACACAGAGAGTCTTGCACTAGCATGCAACAAATTCTCCTTCTCCATATGGATATGTAGCTCACTGAGAAAAATAATCAAATGTGGTATCCCTTTTGAACAATGATGGAAGGCAAGAGAACAAACTAAAATAAATTACCCACTATGAGTACAGTGACTCCTTTATAAAAAAAAAAAATATACATCTAATCTTCTCCTCCAATTTTTATATATAACTAACACCATAAATAAAGACAAGTGTAGCATTAATAAAAAATTGTCCAAACAAAAAAAAGATATTGAAGTCAGAAATACCAGACACCAAGATTCACTCACTCACAATATTACTAGAGATGACATTTGAGGTCTGGCCAACTGTTCACTAAAACCTGGTGGCTTGAAAACTCTCCCCCTGCTCGAAGATATCATCAAAGACTAATAACTACACCACTGACTAATTCCAAGCAATAAACAAATATTATTTTAAGAAAAAAAAAATACAGAACTTGCCATTTAAAAATAAAAATTAATCAGTTCCTCCTATTTGGAGGATCGAACATTATTTAACTCTCTAAATTTCTCAATATAAGCTCTTCATGCTGTAGTAAATGTTAAATGCTTCGTAGTCAATTTAATATGCTAGGTAGGCCAGGATTGTTCACCTGTCTGTAGATAAACTTATCATATCCCTCCATTTAGAATATAAAATATCATCTGACAATAGTTTTATATATTTATTGTCGCCCTAGTACTTGCGAAAAAACCTCTATGAATTTGTTGTAGGTTTGTTCTTTTTCCAACAAGAAAAGTAATGAATAAAAATAAATTAGAAAATAGATGGAAGCTATTTGACATGCACATCTAGTAGTATCATCTATGGATGAAACAACGTATAGTAGTATCATCTATGAATGAAACAACGTATAGATTTGTATCTATGCATGGAACATGACACAGGCCTAAGCAACTGAGAATGAATTAACTCTGATGTATTACGTGTCTTCCATTTTTACTTGAGTGAAGTCTCTTTTTAATGATTCTTTCAAACTATGCAAGCCTTGAACTCCTCTTTGTTATCTGCATGTGCTTTTGGAATAGAAGATGAAGAACATGCAAACTTCCCAATTTCAATGTCCAAATCTTGCATGATATAGCCAACTTGCATCTTCAATTGTGGCCAAGCAAGTTCTTGTATTCAAGTTATTATTTTTTGAATTAAGCATTTTATTTTTAGTCAAAGGATTTACCAATTAGTTTGTTGCCCTTATTCTTATTTTATAAGATACCCCTTTGTTCTTTGCAGCTTGAATGGTGATGCAAAATCCCATTGAAATAGGCGCTTAAGGCTCAATTGAATGAAACCTTGATATCAGCTGAAACCACTAAAATCTTTGATTGATCATTGAGTTGATGGAGCCACCAACTTGGTGACTTCAACAAACTAGTTGAACAGAAATATTTATTGTTCTTAAAAAACCTTTGTAATTTCAGTTTTTATTACTATGCATACTTGATCAATATGGGAATGCCTAGATTGACTTGGAATCTGAGGGGACTAAACTGCCTAAATCTTTACTTGACATTTGAGTTGACCGATCCACCATTACTGATATGCAGTTGTATCAGATAAGGGAGATCAGGGCATAGTTAAAGAAAGTGATTGGTAGCAGAAAAGAGAATTAAGGAAGCAAACCAATAAGGGAGATCAGGGCATAGTTAAAGAAAGTGATTGGTAGCAGAAAAGAGAATTAAGGAAGCAAACCAAATGGGCTTGACCTTGAGAGATATTCCATGGTTAAGCACATTTGATTTTAAGTAATGCAAGGATGAATAACCTCCCAAGAAGGTCTAATGGTTTACCGGTGTGAATCAGCCTCATTAAATATGTGTCGATAAAGACTAAATCAAAATTATATAGTTAAATCTTGATTTAAAAAAGTATAGTTTCATATGCTACCAAACTTACCACCTAAGATTAATGAATAAGTAAGGGATCTTTATAATGAATTCTTCGAAGGAGATAGGTTTTCCTGATATATGGATAATAAATTTCATTCAAAACTATGCAATTAAATTCTCGTATTAATACCCTAACATTGTAATAGCCAAATTTTCCAGTTGATTTCCATTGTCTATACACTATGCTTTCTAGTTAGTTCCATTGGTGTTTAAGACATTTTTGTGTGGGATATATATGTAGTGGAGATCAGGATTCGGTGATTCATGTAATAGGGTCAAGGACATTGAGAACCAATCTTGCTTTTGTGTGGGGTATATATGAAGTGGAGATCGGGATTCGGTGATTCCTCTAACAGGGTCAAGGACATTGATAACCAATCTTGCTTCAGATATGCAGCTGAGCACAATGGTTCTTTACAGTGTCTGGATTAAAGGGAAGCGTGTACATTTCTGCTATATCGATGTGCAACCACATTTTACATACGTGCGTACCAGAATAGTTTATTGCACACCATGGCAAGGGCAATAACTTATTCTCCTTCAAATATCAGCCAATCCTGAATTTCTATTCATGGAGACTGCCTGGTAACGTGTCAAATTTTATGTACTTCGATTGAGCTTCTTCTTAGCCGCCCACATTTCCCTAATCCATATAATGAAAAGATCATCGATAGGTAGCAAGAGAGCTAGCGCACAGGAACTGGGTGTTCAAACATCCATAAGGTTACCGCCTAAGAATGTGTGTATGCCCCCACAATATGAATGTCGATAAAAAATAAAACCCCAAAAAATAAAATCCGATCCCCTAGAGAAATCAGATCCCAAATCTAAATTCCTAGCTCCTCCCAAAGACAAATGTCATACAGAGGTATCTCATATCTGCTTACTATGGAATTTTTGCATTTCTTCATAATCCATTCCGCAAGCAACTCGGTATCGCCAATAACAATATCTATTCAAAAAAATGGTTTAGAAAGATTCTTCAAATTTGTATCTGCTAGGAACACAACTGAATTGGGTCTCTGCAAATTTATTTTTGCAAAATGAACACTGATTCTACTAGCAAAGCAACATTTTGTAGATTTGAGTCTGGAAGAAATCTCTAACTTTCCAGCTAACCTGGTGATTATTGGGACCGATATATATGAAACAAGAATATCACACATATAGAAACCTACATATTGTTTTCAAAAGATGGTACAATAAGATTCTGCAAATTTGTATCTGCTAGGAACACATAACTCTAATCCATTCTTCATTCAACAATATAGCCATTTATGAAAACAAAACCTAAATCTACTTTCAAAGGTGCAACCAAATCCTGCATCTTACATATCTACACTAGGATTAACAATTACAAGCTAAGAGAAGATTAAAGAAGCATACCTTTGAATCCAAATCAGGATCGAGTTCCTCGGTGAATAGAAAGTCGAAGGTGAAGACAGGGCACCTTCGTTTGCAGTAATAAGGGAATAGAAGTTGATACCCTCGATGTAAACATAACATGCAAAGGCCACGTCTAGTATTATGCACAGGGAACCCGAGAACAACACATCATCGTCCAGTATTATGCACAGGGAACCTGGGAACAACGCGTCATCGTCCATTGCCACCGCATGCCACGAATCTCCAAACTATTTTTCAGCTGAATTTTCTGTGCAGGAAAATAAAAAGATCGTCCGGAAAAACCAGGTCCACTCATTGAAAAAGAGGAATTTTGCAGTGGGAATTTCATTTTAATAGACATCGAAATGATGACCATAATCTATAGGAAATATTTTGCAGTTTTCACAATTTTTTAAGCAGAGACTAATGCAAAAAAGAGGCCCAAAAACATTAGTCCCCGACTTAGATGGCAGGGACTAGTAAGAGGGTGAAAACAACAGTCCCCGCCATAGAGGCCACAACTAAAAATGATATTTGAGAGAGCACTTACTATGGTGCTATGGTTAAATAACAAGAATGAAAACAAATCAAAGATGTTGATTTGTTTGTACTTTTGCACTTAAGATAAAACTAACACTCCTATGGAATTATGACATTTTATAGTTGATTGATTCAGTAACGCCCAGTTTTGTTGAAACTTAATAGTGACTCCACGGAAGCCACAAAATGTTTTCACTTGAGACAAAAATATTATATGATTTGGAGTGATGGAAGTACATGATAACAACATCATAGAAGTTTACACATACAATTCAAACCCCTAATCTAGAGGGAGAGGAAAATTACATGCTAATTATTTTGTTCACCATCGTGATAAGCTCCACCATCTAGGTCAAATTTGAACTGGGGACTGGGACACTCACTGACCCAAACTCCTTTAGATGCCCTATTTTATTCTAATCGGCAGATAACATCTCCATCAGAGGATACGAACCATTCAACAAAGCCCAGTCACCCAATGACTTAGGAATTACAACTAATCAAATGTATGAACAACCCAACCAAGCAAATGGTGGTAAGCCCAATTGTCTCAATCTGTTTAATCAGAAAGAGAGTTTTCCCTCCCAATTGGTCATGAAAACAAAGATCATCAATCAAAATCAAAGCCTGTCCACAACAGCCAATCCCATGTGCTATTTGAAAGGATTAATGGACTAATAATGGATATTAAAAGGATCACATACTGCCTAGCACATCTGCTTCCTTCCATAGAAACATGTGCAAAGCAGAAAATTCACAATTCAAGACTTTGCCGAATGATTAAATTTGTGGTTGCTTTGCATCATATGAGGTTTACAACATCTTGTGGAAAAGAAAACATCAAAGAAATCATCCACATCAATTACCACACAAACACACCAACATCATAAATAAGCTCATCATGTCCATATCAGATAAGTTCTACCAGATCAATTTCTAAACATGAGATCTCCCAGGAAGCAAGAAGACAAAGCACAAGATCTTTAATGATATACACCCCGACCACAATTCAATTTTTGTACAGAAACCTACCATGGATAAAGGAATTAAAGAAAAAGAAAAAAACATGAAAGAAGAATACTCACAACATTGCCGAGAGCCACAACATTGAGAAAAGTCGACGTCTGGTTTGAGGGTTCCTCTGTCTCTTCATCATTCAGTAGAGCGACAGCCTGCAACATAGACTTTGAAAGTTGGATTAAATTATCCATCGCCTCCATTTCACTACAATTCCCCTTCCTCGGATTTGCCACGGATCGAACCCTACACCTTGCAGATTCCCCACCTCAAAAGAACAAGGAAAAACAAGGAAAATGCAGGCTTCCAAAAGGGAAAAAGAGGGAAAATGCAATTTGGCGCACTTTTCTCCCTCTAAAAAAATTTACAATGTTGGAGAGAAATATAATTGGAGAGTATATAGTATATACAACATCTAAAATGTATTATTGTAATTATTAATTAATTAAAAATTGAAATATATTATATTTCAATTTTTAATTAATTAATAATTACAATAAATGATACATTTTGGGTGTTTCGTAGACATTGCCAAGATTTATGACTCGTGTTCAAGTACTCTTTAACTTTTCTTATCCAACTTCCAAATTACTAGTGTTAAATTAAAGAAATCAGAAAATGATAACTAAAAGTCTATTAATAAACTTTACATGTATCAATAGTTGTTCACACATATCAGATTAATTAGATTTCTTAAACTTTAATTGAATGAATTGTGCACCTTTATTGGCACTCGTATCTCACACTGCTAGGACATTTGTGCATAAGTATTAGCAAATTTTGAGCTAGTTTTAGTGCATGGTTATTGTGGTGCCTCTAAATAGGTTTCAAACAACACTTTAAAATGACCACTTATTTACCCTTGTGTGCATAAAAAATCTCACAATGTGCGTCTTTACTACTCAAAAGTCAGAACAATAGATATACATGTAGTTAAATCGCATACGGAGACAACCAAAAAAAGATCATCAAAATTCGATGTATCATTTAGGATGTGTGGTGCGCAAAGTTATCTATAACAACTATTGTATACAATCGTCTTAATTGTCATATCATTTGCATTTTCTTTGATGTTTTAGTTTGGTGTTTACATTAGTGTATATATGTATATTTTGTGATATATTCATACATTCATGTGTGTGTGTGTATCTTTTTGTTCTATTTTACACACGCATATAAAAATGAATAAAAACATAAATACAAATACAAAATAAAAGAGAAAACAACCTAAAATAATAAGACCAATCAAATAAGAAATATTTATATTTTATTTCTTGTTTGCATATTGGTCTTATTTTAGCTCCCCCGCACTGTCAAGACCCGATAACCAGGTGCTTGGAGGCCCAGAGAATTCATTCTCCGGAGAACCTCTTCAGGCTGAGTTGGTCGGTACTCCGGTACCCGGTGACAACTTATCACTGTTGGCAAAACCGGTCACAAAGTCCCGTCAACATGCGTGAATATGAAGGAGCTCTCTGTCCCTTTGGAACTGCTGCATGATATAAAACAAAGGAATATGCAACTCTTTGTCCCTTATGTGTCGCTATCCGAGCCTGGGTATCTCGCTCTGCTATGAGAATATCACCCTACCGATCCCTCTCTGCTCTCAGGCACTCACGTTGTGCATCCCTATCTGCAAGTAATGCCTCCAATGTTGTGATCCTAGCTCTGAGCTGCTCACGCTCATGCTCACACTATGATAAAGCATCACCATCTATGCCTAAGCCTCTACTTGTACCCTGTCCTATAGGCCTATCCTGTTGTCACTGTTGCTGTCTTTATTGCTCTCTAGTTAGCACTGGACCTGGATCTCTCTGTGGAGCAACAAACCTGAGGCGAGTCTGTCTACCACTGGCACCCTCTCCACCACCCACTACACCCCCACTCCTATCATCTCCGACATAGTCTCCATCATCTAGACCCTATCCTCTGTCTGAAGGAGGGTGCCTCCCATCTCTCCCACCATCCCTCTCTCCATCTCTCCTGTCTCAATGTGCTCCCCCTCTGCCTCTGACAGGATGATCATCAATTGGATCGTAATCTAAAGGGTCCTCGATATGAGGAACTACCTCATCAGGAGTTGTAAAACGTGGAAAATGATGTTGGAGCATCTGTGCAAGATAACCATTTGAACACCTTGCATCTGCAACATCTAATAGAATATCTCAACCAACTGCAACCATCTCTCTAGTAGCACGCTGAGCAGTCTCATATACTAACTGAACCCACAGTGGCTCCTCATCGTGGATCTGGGCATACACTGATAAATCCTGACACCTACCCTGCACATGGTCGTACTATCTCAATACCTGGGTAACCAAGAATCGCTCTACAATATACCTGGTCTGGCCAATCAAATACCCGCTTTGAAAGAAATAAGGCATCTATCTCCTATCTGAAACCCACTCCTCGCAGTCAAGGTATGGTCACCATACAACTACTGTCATATCATCAAAAAGATGGTGCCAATACTCTACCTTGCCCAAATGGGGCTGTTGAATCCATCTTGAATACATATATACATATGGTTGCTGATCCAAGTGCTACCTATCTACTATCAGCCGTGTAACAGGGATATGCTCCCAGACCCAGATCTATAGAACAAGGATACCTACAGTCATGCTGCGGGAATACTGATACACAATCTCGTGCAACTCTCAATAAATATGGGCCAATATGCAGCTACCCCATGCAAATCTCCTAGAAGATACTACCATCTGCTCTACCATGTCCACCCAGCCAACCATGAAACCATGTTGTCCTCTATCAGGCATCAGAACGCCTCTGATCAATCCCGCTAAATAAACAGGAAGCTGATCATAATGATCGCACATGTAATCACAGGTAAGATATCGGTGAGCTATAGAATCATCTACAAAGAACCACTGAGCTGTGATAATAGCTGTAACCAAAGTCGACTCAAAATGAACCTCTCGACCCATAATAGGAACTCAAAGAATGTGTCAAACATCCTCCGGTGTGACGGTCATCTCACCGATCAGGAGATGGAAGGTGTTGTGCTCTGAGTACCATCTCTCGACTAGAGAAGTCAACAAACCCTGATTTACCCTGATGTTGGGTAAATCTCTCAGTGATAGTAAACCTACACGGGCAACTATCTCCACATCGTCACCTGTCAGTGATCTAGATAAAGAAAGGACGCGACCTGGGTACAGTTCTCGAAAAGAAACGACCTCAAAAGGAACTTGTTAAAAAGATAACAATTACAATTTCAAATCAGCATTCTAACTAAGGCAACAATGCAGAAAAGTTTTCAGCTAAGTGTTTTTGATAGTCAGAAGATGAAAATAGTCAAAATTGGAAAAAAAAAAAACTGACTTTAAAACCAAATACGACTCTGTTCCTACGGGGTGCGATCCTTTTTACAGGATGTGATCTGCGATTTCTGGGATGTGATGGGGCATCCAGGAAGTGATTCTATTTTAACAGGAGGTAACACGGGATAAGGCGTGCGAGCCTGTTTTAACAAGACGCAAAGACATTGAATTTCCTATCTAAAGTTACCACATGCGATGAAAAATCAAAAACGGGGTGCGATCTAAGAAAAATAGGATACGACATGAGATTTTTAGGAAAAATGGGATGTGACGATGGATTAACTAACCAGACACGATCCCAAATTCTGGATGTGATTCAGAATGCAAAGTGCTATAACTACTACAAAAAGGCATAAAACTGGAAACTAAAAATATGATCAGGTAGGTTTTGAGGTACTTATCGGTGGTGGGTAGTCGGCTAGACGTTGATGTCGTTAGGTGAGCTCGAAGCGATGCTTCTCCATGGGGACCACCATCTTCTCTACAAAGCTCTCAAATTACCAAGGATAAAAGTGAAAATGAATGGGTAAAAAGTGAATTTTGAGATATATATTTGACTTTTTGAGCTATTTAGGAGCTCCGGAACTCCTCCCAGACTACTGAAACTCAATTTTTTTTCTCTTTCTGATCAATTGGGAATGAAATCGAATGCACAGATGATGTTTTACGTAGCACAGTAAAAAATTTATGACAGTCACCAAAAATGCAGAATTGTTCCATATGTTCCGAAAATGATTCGCAGGCTTTACACAATCAATTTTCCGGGTTCTACATCATCAAATTGCACATTATTCATCAAACTCTTGGTCTGACATCATTTTATCAGACTCAAAACTCACATTTTAAATGTGATTAACTTGGTAAAAATGTATTTTCTCTTAACACACCTTCGTTTCTCCATTTCTCCTAATTGATTCTTTTTCGATTCAATTGATCAGTTCAAGTGATATATCATTCTACAGAGGGATTTACTCTTTTTCCTTTGATTTCATTCCCAAGGGGGCATGATTACACTTAAATCAATCAAATTCTTTCTCAAAACAACATTAAAACAACTTCATCATCAAAAGACTAAGGGCATGGCAGTTTCCCTCGACTAAGTTGGGACTATTGAATGGAAGGATTCAGTTCTCACAAGCTGGATATCTTATGTCTACTTTTCTCAGATTCTTATTAAGCTCCTGGTAGCTTTGTACTGACCTTTGTTTGATCAAGTTCAGAGTCAATATTATCAATTCTTGTACGACAACCAAGTTCCGAATTGGTATCTTTAAGATCTTTGTTTATTGACCCTTGTTCGATCAAGTTCAAAGTCAATTCTATCAATCTTATTTCAATGAAGTGCGAGGTTGATGTCATCAGACATTTCATTCAATCAAGTGCGAAATTATCAAATTTTTTGAAGTCAACATCAAAAATTTATTTGAATCAATGTGCTACTCGCACATCAATTCAAACAGGGGAAAATGTAACCACCCTAATTTGGTCTGCTCTGACCATAGACCCTATTTTACCTAAGTGTGATCATACCCCAAATTATTTCAAGATAATTCTTCAATTTATTGGCATAATTCATTTAAATCAAATTTAATCTCCTAAGTGATTTAATAGCTAATTTACATTAATTGTCTTAGCCAATTAAATCAAATCAATTCAATTCAATCAAAAACAAATAAAAAACATGGCTAATGTAATTAATTAAAAGGAATTAAATAAATTCTAATTACAACTCCATTTGCAAAAGGGAAAGTCAAATCCCTAGCCAATGAGAGTTAAATCACTTGGATCACCTCACATGGATCACCAAAGATTCAATCTCCACCTCTCTTCCACTTTCAATCCTAACCTCTCATTCACCAAATTCTTCTATAAATGGAATGAATTTTAAGCTCAATGGGCCCTAATCTTATAATGAAAAGCATCCTTATGTTGTCTCTAATTCTTAATTGTTAATTTGCAAACTTATGCTACTCTTATTTTCATAGATTTTAATGCATTTTAGCTCTCATTTCATAGCATTGTTATAATATTTCACTTTAGAGCTTTAAAATGAACATTTCTTGAGCATTTAGAGTAAATTCATTCAAATCTTCCATTCTAAGTTGTATATGTCACTGATTAATGCATAATCTGAGGGCAATTATAGCATTCTTCATACTCTTCTTAGATAGGAAGCAATAAGTTGATTTTAGTGATTGATATGCTTGCTAACTCTTGTTTTCACTAATATAATGACTTATTGAAGTGTTGTGTTGTAGACAATAGATACAAAAAATAACACACTGGTGACCACTGTGGAGTTGAATCTTGGATTTTACTTCACTTTCTATTCATTTTTGACTGATTTGTCTTCTCTATTTTTCAGGTATAGATTCGCCTTTTGTCACCAAGGCTCACATGCAGGAAATGAAATCGCATTGAGTAAATTGGGTCACATCCCAGATTTCAGAGCTCACATCCAGGGAATCCCAAGTCCTTTTCAGTAAAGGCTCGCATCTAGTATATCTTGTATCACCTTTTGTGTAAATGATCGCATTTGGGAAATTGGATCGAATACAATATTTCTAGGATCATATTTGGTAAAGGCAATCGCATCTTGTCATTTGATTTGAATATTAAATTTTCTAACCACTAGTCTTGTGATCTTGTTTTCTTCTATCATTTCAACAGCCTAATTTTTTTATTGCATATTGCTGTCAGAACCTTTTTTCTCAAAAAGGTGGAGAGGAATTACTAACTTGTAGTTTGCAGGTGGTCTAATTGCTTAATTTGATTTTAATTGTTCAAAGCATTGAAACTAAAGACATTTTCCTATCATTTACTAAATCAATCAGAGAATTATGCTCTTTTCCTTCAAGAAAAATCAGAAACTCAAAAGTTGATTTAGGACTTGAGGAGAATTTGGGGATAATTGAAAAAAGGCAAACTTCATTGTTTAAATTTCTTTTGGGAAGTTATTGAACAAACACAAAGAATTTAATCTTGTGGGATAATTGAACAAGTTTCATTGTCTAATTCCTTTGGATAGAAATTGAACAACACAAAGCACTAAATATTATGGGATAATTGAACAACTCATTGTCTAATTTTGGATAGAAATTGAACAAGCAAATCACTTAACTTTGGGGAAATCAAAACAAAAAATATTTTTCTTTTCAAGTACTTTGTGTTTTCATAAAATAGGAATTAAGAATCAAACTTAATCTTATCACTTAGTCTCACTAGAGTATTTTCTAATCCTTCCAAGTGGAGGAATCAAAAATTCATCATGGGAGATTGAGTTTTGGGTGAAGTTGTTTGTGGGAGAAAATGGCATGGAATAGGAGAGTATGCTCTTTTTCTTTTGAAGAATAAGAAATCTAGAACTCCTAAGCTTGCCAATCCTTTTTTATGCTTTCAAAACATTAGAGGGCCTGTCGGTTGAGGAAAAAATCTCCTAGGATGACCCAAGTGAGGACAAGTTTTACGCCAACCCTTCCAACTCACTATAAATAATTTCTTCCTTGTAGGCTAAAGCCTCGGAAGATGTAATCAGTTTTGTTCTTGAAATTTCGACATCATTCCTTGAACATGCTTGGGTGTGTGTAGAGAGGAGCCGCTTGAATCTTGATTGCGAGACTACACACATTTGAGTACTCATAGAGATATACACCTCAATTTTGCCTTAAACAATTCTATGGGAGACGGTTGTGAACGGATGCCCCATCATAATAAACAGTTGTAGTCAAATTACCCGATACATCTCTGAAAGGGTGATAATCTTTGTGCAAGGCAAATAGTAATTTCTCCAAGATACTCATCATTTCGTGCCCTCACTTGCATTTGGATTAAGCTAATACAACATCATAACAAGAGCCATTGCGTGCTTGGTGATGGCCGTATTCTGATTAGCATTTGAGTGTGTACCTGAGTCTACGAGCAAAGATTTTCATTCTATGCTTAGAAACTAGGGAATAGGGAAAAAAATTTTATCATCCCTTAACAAAGAAACATTGCATGATGTGCTTTAAAATCATTAAAGAGATAACTCCAAAAACAAGCAATAATATTCATTCCCTGACATACAAGTTATTTTCAACTCACTACAAAGTCTCAGAAAAACCTTAATGTCAAACAAATTTTCACGTATTTCGAGATGAAACAAAAAAAATGAAAAAACATCAGAGGCTCATTTCTGGTCTGTCTTAGGTCGCTTCTGGTTGCATTAGCTTGCATCTAGGGAGAAGGCTCTCTTTTGGTCATTTCTGCCTCGCATCTAGGGAGAAAGCTCGCATGCTGTATATACAAACTCGCATCCAGGATATCGAAGCTCGCATCTGGTTAAACAAAACCTCGCATTCAATGTTTCGCATTTAGGACACTTGGCACTTGCATATTTGTATCTCAGAAAAATTCAGTATATTTGGGTACCCTTTTGGCTCTTTAGTCTGGTCCTGTTGCTTTTTCTGATCCACTAGTCACTATTTCAAAACATTTTTAGAAGTCTACCTTGCATGTCCTTTTGGATTCTCACTATTGGTCTCAAAGCGTGTGGTCTACTCACTTTTCAAAAAAACTTGATTCCCAGCTCACTATCAAGGCATTCTAACCCATTGATGCTGGAGTCATTTACTTCCATCAAACACAAAATCTTTTACTACTTGGACACAGTTACTTGGACAATTTGAGACTTCACTTGACACTATTGGAAACCTTTTGACATAGAAATTCAACTTTATGGTTAACACAAGATGCAACAAGTATCTTGCTGATGAATCAAAAGTACCTCCTATATTACTACAATTTCAACAAGGAGAAACATCTCATAATCCCTTATTTGACACAGAATAACCCGTAATGGAAGCTCCTAGAAAGGAATTGATTAATGTTTTTGAAGAATACAACAATGAAAGAAACCAAAGACAAGAAGACAGTATTAGCGAAGAGGAAATTCAAATTACTCATCCTTTGTTTGACTCGGATAGTGATGGAGATGTACCCGAGGAAGAGTATAATAGACTCCGATAAAGTAGAAAATTCCAACGGACATTAGAAAAGATCATTGGTGAAGACAAGGAAAAATACTTTCTACATCTAGCATCCCTTAGAGTTAAACTACCTAAAGATTATGATGTTGAGAGACTAAAGGAAAAAGAGATACCAACCCCTATCTCTATTCTTACCAAGCAATTATCCTTGATGCAAGCCAAACTTGCAACACTCAAACCGGATAAGGTGAAACCAACAAAAAAATACTCTTTGGACCACATTTGTCTATTTCCTTTTGACAAGAGTATCAACATGATTCCATTTCCTCCCAACATGGAAAGGCCTAAATATGAAAAGTATATGGGAAAGGCTAATCCACATGACCATGTGAGAGAGTTTTGTGCTCAAGCATAGAGTACATGCACAAACCTACCTATCTAATGAGGCTATTTCCAAGAAGTTTAGGCAGAAATTCTATGGAGTGGTTCTCCAAACTCACACCTAAGGTGAAATCTTTTCAGGAGTTAATACAACATTTTGTCCAACTTTACTCCTACAATATACAACATGACGTAATCATGATGGACTTATGTAACACAAAGAAAAAAACCAGTGAATCCTTTACACACTTTTTACAAAGGTGGAGGAAAATCTTTGTTAGGTATTCTAGATCCATTCCTGAATCGAAAAAGATGGAAATCTTTATTAACAACTTGATACCTGAATTAAACTATGCTTTGCAAATGCAAGATTCACCTAACTTTCATAGGATGATAAAAAATGCCATCTATATTGAAGAGTTCATGGTTAAGAAAGGAGAAATCACACAACTCCCTTATGGCTGATGTGCTTAGCAATGGAAATTTTGTTAGGATTAAGTAATACTGAGAGGGAGGGGGGGTAAATTAATATTACAACACTTTAAACATGAACTTAATAATTTCCAACTTAACCATATAATTACTTAAAAGAAAAGAACATAAGCACACAACAGATAACCCATATCACCATGAATTGTTATTGAGGAAACCTTGGCAAAGGGAAAACCCCAGCGGGGATGGTACCCACAAATATGTACTAAAAGTATAGTGTCCATGTTAGGAGACCTAGCCATGTTAGGAGCTGAATATTACATTAGCACATTTCCCTGTTAGGGGAATACAAAACCCTGTTTAAGGTATACTGAGTGTATGTTATAAAACCTACCTGCTAAACACTATCACTCAAACAAGCAAACAACAAAGGTTAGTCATTAGAAATCATAATCATGTTAGCATATTCAAATGAAGGAATAAACAAATGGGTTTACACCACAACCTTCGATGAGCCAAACAAGTGCACCCAAGCCTTGTTGATTTTCTCTTAGAAATGTTTGTGGGTGTGCTCTCCCAACACAATATTAAAAATCCTACTAAATTGATGGATGGAAGTTAAAATGCATGCTAATGGATACAATGAAGAGCTCAAGAACAAGTATGAGGAACTTGTCTCAAGCCTTCATCAAAATGAGGATGAAAATGCAAAACTACACTAACATGTTATGCAAGATCAAAATGAAACTAATAACTAGATTCATTCACCATTATGCCTAAGATGTGATTTATAGATTTTTTAAGAACATAAATATGAAAAAGCACTCTAAAATTCTAGCACTAAACTAGCATGATAATAATGCATAAAATGAGAGATGATTTTCTCTTGACAATGACCTCTATTTATAGGTTTTTTGGAGGAGAGAGAGAGGGTTTGGATGAGGTGGAGCTTATGTGGCATCCACATAGGTGCCACATGAGGGACACATAAGCCATGCAAGAGGCCAACTTTGCTCATACATGTGTGAGCAACTTTTGATGTGATAGGTCAAGGTGTACTTAAAATACACATGTGAAGGATCTTGTAAGAGGTGTAAGAGTTTAGTCCAATGAAACACTTTTAGAAAGTGTAAGAAGGTGTCATCATGGGTGTAGAAATCTTATTGGCACCAAATTAGGATTATTTGAAAAAGTCAATTTTTGAATTTTTGTTCACATATGTGTAAGCAAATAATTAGGATTAATATGTGTAGGAATAAAGAAATTAGCCTAATTAACCTTAGTTAATTAGTGAATAGGTCTATTTGGTGAGAGTGATGTGAGGTAGGGTAGGATCTAGGTTCAAATTAGCTTAATCTAAATACAATTTAAATTAATTATGGTTTAGTAGAATTTAAGTCATGTGAAGGAATAAATAATTTAAAAATTTATTTAAAAGGGATTAATGAGGGGTAATGTATATAAATAAAATTTAATACATTAAAGGGGATAGTATTTAAACTAAATTTAAATACTAAGGAAAGTGAATCATATTTAATTAAATAAATTTAAATAAATAAATAGAAGAATATAACAAATATAATTAATTAATTAAAATTAATTATAATGCTATGGGAATATTAATTAATATAAGGATGATTTTAGATGTCTATATTTTGCCCCTCTTTGATGTGGCGTCAAAAGTGGTGTCACGTCAAATAAAAGAAAATAAGATGCCCCAGAAAGGTCAGGAAAACCTAAGGCAGCGAGAGTGGAGGAGTGTGCCCCCTCGAGAAAATAATAGGAAAAAATAATTTTTTTAATAAAATTTTCTTGAAAAAGGCAGGAAAAGAGGGAAAGAAGACCAATTGCATTACGTGTCCAAGATAAATAGAGGAAAAACGGGGACTAGAATGGATAACGAGGAGAAGGATGGAAGAAACGGGCCCTAAGGGGCTATAAATAGTCCACTAGGGCCCAAAGAGAAGTCACTTTCACTCACAAAGAGAAAAAAAGATAGAAGAAGAGAAGAGTGATGGCAGCAGAGTGAGAGCGTGCATAGCTTGGGGAGCGGATTAGGATCGATCAGCGAGCTGCAGATGCTGGACCACCGGTGAGTAATCCAAGGCCTCCTTTTCATTTATGCATTTAATGTTTTTTGAAGTATTTATGGTGCTTTTAATGCGCTCCAAACCAGCCCGCAGCGTAGACGGCGGTCGCTTGACCACTGTCTGTGCAGATGGCGATCGATAGATCACCGTCCTCGCAGATGAACGATCAATGATCAGCGTCTGCGTAGACGGAGATCACTCGATCTCCATCTGCGAGGGTAGAGGGGGGGAAAAGCGCAACAAAGATGTTTGAGTTAGGACTCTGTCGTCTGCGCGGTAAAGAGGCGGCAGCCTAAACCGTCGCCTCCGTAGATCAGCGTCTGCAAAGATCCGCCATCTACGAGGGTCAATTGCCATCTCCACCGATTGACCAAGAAATGGAAGAAAAAGAAAAAAGAAGAGGGAGGAAAGGGTCCAGAAGCATGTTTCGATGCCCTGGATCAGGCTAGGGGCATTTTTCGATGCCCCAGAATGCTATCTGATATCTTACATGAGCTTAGTGGATGCAGGAGGATACTATTACCTTCCGGGCAAGGGAATGCTTCCCAACGACCATGGTGCTAGAACACAAGCTGACTGTTGCGGAGTGGGGGATTGTGACACTTTGCAGGCTGGAGCATGTACACCTTTGGCCCCATCTGAGAGCACATAATGTGTTTATATCTGCATTGATTGAGAGGTGGCATAACACCACTTCGAGCTTTCACTTCCCTACAGGGGAAGCCACGATCACCCTTCACGATGTGTGGAGGATCTACTGAGTGCCGATTCGGGGGGTAATTCACAAGTACTGCTTTGAGGGCGATATGCAGTTCTGCCGACTTCACAACAGTGGATGTCATGGGCGGGAGCAATGGTGCTTCAGCCACGGTTGCGGCGGGTGGCCCTATATTTGGCCAGACTGATTAGGGGACGGTTGATGCCTAATCATACAAGCAAGGGATTTCCTATTGTCTGGGCACGAGTATTAAGCAGTATGGTGGAGGATGGCGACCAGTATTGTTGGGGGTACACGATCTTAGAACAGCTGTACAATGATTTACACATGTGTGCCTGCCGTAAGGGTAGGGCACTAGGGCCAAGATGCACATTGCTACTGGTTTGAGTGTGGGAGCATATTGCGGTCATATGACCGATCAGGCCATGGGAGACCAAAGCGGCTTATGAGTCATTCGCATGTAGATACAAGCCACCCATTAGCTATAAGGCCACAGACTCGGTTGGATACTGGCAGCGGAGGATAGATGAGATGGGAGATATTTAGTGGGCACCTTATGCAGGGTGCAAGGCATGGGGACACTAGATCTCTCAGCAGGATGGATACATGGAGGATGAGTTTTATGACTCATATTATATTAGATTTTTTTAGAGAGACTGCTAGTTGATTGGGAAAACTACATATATGATTTCCAGGTACATGTTGTCGAGGGTATGGAGGCAGATGGGACAGCATCAGGAGGTTGTTCCAGATGGGTCCCACCTCTGTTGGTGACACAAGAGGTCGGGAGTATTTGGGGGATGGGAGTGGATCCTTGGATAGCACGATCATCATTTATGGGGATGACCGAGGTTCCATGGATCAGGGCACGGGAATCCTTATAGGATGTTGGAGTTTTCCCAACATATGCACAGTGGTGGGCGGTGTATAGGCCAGTGAGACTGATAGTGCCAGGTGTTGTACAGACGGATGAGCAGCCCGGAGAGGGAGGAGATAGAGGAGGGCAGGACGGAGATGATGACGATGAGGATGGAGGAGACAAAGGAGGGGCTGGGGGGAGGAGATTCTGGCCCAGGGTTGCCGCACAGAGGAGGCAAGGGCAGGTAGAGATACCTGCAGGGAGGTAGCCACCTATAGTTCCAGGCATACAGGTATAGGATCAGGGACAGGGACAGGAGCAGGGACAGGGGCCACCAGCACAGGGATAGGGGCCACAGGGGCCACTGGGACAGGGACCACTATCCAGACATATAGCCTAGGATGTACACGACATGGTGGTGGCAAAGCGGGATAGTCTTTGGACTGAGCTCGGCAGGGTACAAGACTTATTAGCAACATCACAGGCGACTGAGGTGAGTGCATAGGCTGAGATCCAGCAAATATAGGGTTTACTGGCTACTGCTTAGGCTACAGCTGGCATTTTTTTGACAGAGCTTACCAGGGTAAAGGGAGAGCTAGCAGTAGAGACAGCTCAGGGTGACAGTGCTTAGAGAGCACTAGACCTATTATATGCACAGGTGGATAGTGGTGAGTTCACTATGGGGGACAGGAGGAGGGGGATGCAGAGGAGCTAGCAACCATGTCAGCACATATAGCATCTCTGATAGTAGAGTGACACTCTTTGCGGATCTAAGTAGAGACATACAGAGCAGAGTGGGATATAGCTCGGGATATAGGTACAACAACAAGATTGGGGCAGGTGCTTGCAAATGCATTTGCAGCACAGAGAGAGGCTAGCAGGATAGGTTGGGAGGCCTTGTACTATATGAAAATATATCACAGAGCCGTGCCAGAGGCAGAGTGAGAGCCCCCTTATATAGAGAGATCTATTTCTCATAGTACAAGCTGGGATTCACAGTCATCAGTGGGGTTACCACCATGTTCGAGCAGGGGTGCAGGGCCATCACAGCCATCACGATGATTATTCTTAGGCCATTTTGATACACATGTTTAGATGATTTATGTGACACATTATGTATGACCAACATTTTGATATATACATGGATTTTTGTGGACTTTATTTATGATGTTATATGATGTGATGTTTATGCAGGATGTATGGATGTGTTATGATTTTATATATGTTACATGATGTTTATGACTGACATTGCAGGATGAGATGAATGTATATGATTATACTAACCTATTTGTGATGCAGGGATGGGATATATATATATATATATATATGTTAGATGGGATATGTAAATGCTGATAGATGGATGTATATTTCATGTAATGATGTGATGAAAATGCAAATGTGTATTGAATGGACCTAAAATGAATGAATGATTTTAATGACTTAACAATGTAACTATAATAACCATTAATGAATGAAGTAATAATGCAACTTTAATGAATAATGAATAATGATTAATGAATAGTAAAAGTAACCTAATGAATGAATGCAATATGGGACATATGAGGACATTGTTTTTGTGTATCAAATAGGTCTAATAAAATCACTTAGGTGACTGGATAGGGGGAATAAATAGAAACCTTGCCAAGAGAAAAATGAAAAGTGTAATATGACTTAACTAAAATGAAATCCTAGCTATGATGATAGTGGGATTTATATCATGTTAATGTTGGAGAGCACACCCTAGTTTGATATTACAAAAAGAGTTATGCACCATGTGCTAGAAAACACAAGTGACATAGTTCCTTTGCATGGAATAGACTCTCAGACAAATAGGTTATTAGAAACAAGAATGCAAGATATCAGGTATGATGAGACCTATGAAATGTTACTCATGAGGAGATGCAATACATCTAGATCTGTTTAGGGGTTTGAGATGCATGAATCCTGCCCCCAGTGAGGCATACATAGTCATAACTAAATATCAAAACATAAATGCACTAACAATCTATGACAAGAAGATCATACCACAAATGACACATATTACACTATGTACTCATCATAATGAACCAAGTTATAAAAGATCAAGGCTGTCATGATAAAATCATATTGAAATACAAGATAAAATCAACAAAAAGACATTCTGACCAAGTGGTCATTCAGTCCAAAAGTTCTTGCCATGAACAGTTTTGATGTGAGGATTGATAGAACAGCCGACATCGGAACGATGCATCCTGATGGGCCATAGATTGATTGATAGAAATGGGAGTTCACTGGCAATTGCTTGTGAATAGGATGATCATAGGAAAGTCAATCTATCTACTGATTTGTTAAAAATGTTTGCAGTCACCGTGTCTAGAACAAAGCTCAGTATTGATATGGTAAGCTCAGTCATGCGAGAATACGATTTTATTACGAAAGTGGAAAACGATCAGGAAAATACTTGCACAGATATGGGTAGTGAATTTATTATGGGAGGTGATGTAGGTTGTATGGAACAGATGGTGGAAACAGATGGTGGATTTGACTACACATGGCACCTGAAATAGGTTTTCACCATGGTACTTATCCATTGGGCCACCGAAGTGGTTTTCATAGATGGATGAATTTATTTCTCTTTCTCTTTTGCTTTTTTGATACTTTTTTCAAGATTTTGTATTTTTTATGCTATTTAAATTTTTTGATTTTTTTTTTTTGAATGTTTTTGGATTTTCTGCTTTTTTGATTTTTTTTTATTTTGAAAATTTTCAGCTGTACAATGGATTGCTGATAGATCAAGCATAGAAGCGCTTGAGATGTACAATATTTATAGAATCAGGGATCAGATCTCCCTCTGGCAAAGAAATCTGATAAGCGTCGGACCCATACTTTGCTGTGATGATGAAGGGCCCCAACCAATTAGGTTCAAACTTTCCATTCTTTTCATAGTTTTTAGGTTCTTCATATTATGTTGCTGGACAAGATTACCAACCTCAAACTGATGAGGCTTAATACTTTTATTGAACTTGAGGCAGAGGCAATTTTGATACATGTGAAGGTGGTTGAGGTTACTGAGGTGTCTCTCATCAAGGAGTTCTAGCTCTTGCAAGCGGGAAACTCTATATTCTTCTTTGGACAACATATTCTTGAGAGAAATTTTGAGGGAAGGGAGCTCAATTTTGATGGGTATAATATCCTTAGTGCCGTAAACAAGGGTAAAGGGGGCGGATCCAGCGGGGGTTCAAATGGAGGTGTGGTAGGCCCAAAGGGTGGGATTGAGGTGAAGATGCCAATCACGGCCAGCTTCATCGACTATTTTCTTGAGGATTCTAAGGATAGTTTTATTCGTAGCCTCTACTTGACTGTTGCTTTGCGGAAAGTATTTGGAATAGGTATGGTGGGTAATGTTGTATTTCCTACATAGCTCTATGAAATCCTTTTTTTTAAAAGGTCCTCCATTATCAGTAACAATGTCCTGAGGCATGCCATAGCGACAGATAAGATAGTTCAAAATGAACCTTGAAATCTATATTTCAGTAGTGTAGGTGAGAGGAACAACTTCGACCCACTTGGTAAAGTACTCAGTAGAAGCAATGATGTATTTATGGCCATTGGAAGAATTAGGGAAAATCTGGCCAACGAGGTTGAGACCCCAGCATGAAAAAGGCCAAGGGGTGATGGTGGGATAAAGGGATTGGGATGGGGCATGTATCAAATCATCATGTTGCTGACAAGGCACACATTTCTTCACATAGTTGTAAGCATCCTGTTCCATGGTAGGCGAGTAATATCCAGTGCATAATAAATTCTTGGCCAAAGTGAGTCCACTAGAGCGAGCCCCATGTACAGATTCCTTGATGTACCTCCTCTAAGGATGTTTGTGCTTCATCAGAATTCAGACACCTTAGAAGAGTTCCATCAAAATGCTTTCGAAAAAGGGTATCACCAAGGATTGTGTAACGGGAAGTGCGGCGAATGAAGGTTTTGCGTTGATTGGGGGTTAAGGAAAGTGGGGTATGCCCACCGTGAAGGTAGGGATATACTTCTTGGTACCATGGGGAGTTAGGATCAACAATTTCACACACCATTTCAGAATTTGGTTTGTCACAGGCAGGGACCGTAAGATTCTCAACAAGAAACTCACACTGTGTATTGTGTTCTGGCATGGTGATCATGGACCCAATAGTAGCCATGGTGTCTGCTACTTTGTTGTTTGTGTAGGGGATCCATTGGAAGATCAATTCAATGAAATGCGGTTTGAGATCTTCAACTGTACGGTGATAGGGAGGCAAATTGTCATCCTTTGTCTGATATTCATCCATAACTTGTTTTTTAACCAATTGTGAATCACCTAGTACCAGTAAATTGAGAATCTTCCATTATATGGCCTGATGGAGGCCAAGTACAAGGGATTCATATTCTCCAATGTTGTTTGTACAAGGAAATTGTAATTTATAAGATTTAGGGATGAGATCCCCTTTTGGTGTAACAAACAAGATTCCTGCCCCCGATCCTTTCTGGGTGAAGGATCCATCAAAATAAAGTTTTCATGATGTACTCATGGCAAGATTGAGGACTGATTCATCTAGAAAATTGGTTATCAATGGATGTTTACCGTCAATAGGTGCTTCTGCTAGCTGATCTACAATTACTTGTCCTTTGATAGCTTTGTGATCCACATAAACAATATCAAATTTACTAAGGATCATAACCCATTTTGTTGTACGACCAGTGAGAGCGGCACGTGCTAGGAGATATTTGAGTGGATCAATTTTGGCAACAAGATGAATCTTATGATTAAGCATATAATGTTGTAGTTTCTGTGTATAGAAAAAAATAGCCAAACATGCTTTCTCAATTAGGGAATAATTCAACTCATAACCAATAAGAGTCCTACTAAGATAGTAAATTGCTCTCTCTTTGTTGGTATCATCTAATTGTGCCAGAAGGGCTCCCACCGTGACCACTGTAGCAGATATATACAAAATCAAAGGATGACCAACAACAAGTGGTACCAACACAGGTGGATTAGCTAGATAGCCTTTCATTTTCTCAAATGCATTTTGACATAAGAAATCCCATTGGAACTTGATATTCTTGCGTAGGAGGTGAGAGAATGGATGCACCTTATCTGCCAGCTGTGACATGAATCTCTTGATGGATTGCAATTTTCCTTGTAAATTATGCAATTGTTTCAATGTTTTGGGTGGTGACATCTTGAGGATGGATTTTACTTTTTTTGGATCAAATTCTATTCCACATCGTGACACAATGTATCCTAGCAGCTTACCAGATTGTACTACGAAGACACACTTCTTGGGATTTAGCCAAAGCTTATACTTCTCCAATCTCTCAAAAATGGTAGTGAGGATAGGAATGTGTGATTCTCATGTCTTGGACTTTCCCAAAAGATCATTTACATTTTCTTCCACGATGACATGGAAAAGGTCATGAAAGATAGTAGTCATTGCTCTCTGATATGTGGCACCGACATTCTTAAGACCAAAGGGCATCACCTGATAACAGAAGGTACCCCAAGGTGTTGTGAATGCAATTTTATGCTAATCTTCTGGTGCTATCCTGATCTGATTGTAACTGGAGAAGCCATCCATGAGGGACAATATCTCATGTCCAACAGTCAAATCCACTATAATGTCAATATTTGTGAGTGGAAAATCATCCTTAGGACATGCAAGGTTGAGGTCTCTAAAGTCAGTGCAAATGCGAATGACCCCAGCAAGTTTGTCTACTGGTACAATATTGGAGACCCATTCAGGATAGTCTATAGGTCTGATTAATTCAGCATCCAACATTTTCTGAAGCTCTACTTTGACTACCAGTGTGACTTGGGGATGCATCTTGTGGAGTTTTTGTTTAACAAGTTTCACACTAGGATCCACAACAAGATGGTGCATGAAAAGATCTAGATCGAGCCCGGGCATGTCCTTGTAGGTCCAGGCAAATTTGATCTTATGTTTATGATGGAATTTTGTCATGTCTTTCTTTTCTTGATCACTGAGAGAAACTGCAATGTAAGTAATGTGTGGATCCGCTTTTGTGCCCAGATTGATTAGGATAGTTTCTTTGATGATCATAAAGGATACTTCTGGTTCTTTTGATATGAATGGAAGGTCAGATTCTCCCTCCTCTAGCACCTCAGAAAGGTTTTTACTAGAGGACGTGTCCTTTATTTTGTCTTTTTCTTCATCCAAAGGTGCTTGCGAGAGGTTTTCACTAGAGGATGTTTCCGTTTTTTTTTTTAAATCTTTATTTTCATTTTTGCGACTAAGAGAATTGACCTAGCTATCGAAGAGGATTGCTCGCTGTAGTGGATCTGATGTTTGTATTCTCAGATATTCTTAAGTCCAAAGAGGGCTAAAACTGCCTCATCCAAATCACAAATGTCCAAAGCTGGTGGTGAATATTTTTGATCCCAATCAATTAGTTTAGGGTTTTTGAGGGGAAGACAAGGGGATAAAAGGTCGACTTGGGTGATAGTAAAGACATGGTTAATGTCATCGAGGTCATCTTCAACATAGTGGAAAGGAATTTTGAAGAACTCCTCTTCAGTGTCTAAATCTGAGGCAGCTAAACAATAATCCTTAGCGAAGTTAGTCTTAGTCTCTATGGAACCCAATCCATGTCCTTTAGGATAGCCATTGGCCGCTATGATTTTATTCTTACCAGTTTCATTAGCTCCAAGACTAGTACCATGATATCCCATGCTTTCAACAATGGGGGTAACCTTGGGATACTTTCCTTTGGGTAAAGTCACAGGTTTTTCTTCATCATCGCTATAGAGCCAATCAAGGACATTGTATTCCATGTGTTCATCTGATAAGGACCCCCAATGTTCAAAAGTGGTTGTTTTTCAATGCACGAGCTCTTTGTCTTTAGAGGGGGGTAATGGTGATGGTCTTCCATAGGACTTTGGAGACAAAGGGAGTTGCCCAATACATAGAGCACTTTCAAATTTATATTCTCCCATGCCTTGATCTGTAAAGGTGGCCTTTGCTTCAGATCTAGAGGCCTTATCTTTGGTAACCTTTTCCTTTCCTTTAGATTGCTCAACTGGTGTTTGTGATGTCTTTTATGGAACTGAGGGAGTGTTTTGAACAGGGGTTTCTTGATTAAAATTTTGGCCAAACTCATTCAGCGGACAATAGTTAGATTGTTTGCCTTCCAGTCTCTTGCAATATTGAAAGGGCTCAGGATCTCCAAGAATTGTGATTTCTCTGCCATGATGTGGGAACTTGAGACATTGATGATAGGTAGAGGGTATACCTTTGATGGTGTGTATCCAGGGTCGTCCCAACAAGATATTGTATGGCAGATCCAGATCTAGCACGTGGCAAACAGTTTCAATCAAGGTCGGGCCCACTTGTAAGGGTAGTGTGATCAAACCCTTGCTTTCTTGTTCTCTATCATCATAGACCTTTATTGTGATCCACTTGTCTACATCTAGGAGGTCCTCAGAAAGACCAATGTTACAAATCATTTTCAATGTGCACAAATTTAGGCCAGATCCACCATCTATAAGGACTCGTTTGATTTTTGTGGATTGGATTTTGGCTTTGATATGGAGGGACTTATTATGATGAAGGTCAGGACCACAAAAGTCCTTATTAGTAAAGACAAGATGTTCTTGTGCAACTAGATTCCCGATCATGGCTTGGAATTGTGTAGCGTTGATATTCTCAGGAACACGGGATTCATTTAGGGCATCTTCAAGGATTTCTTTGTGAATTGGCGAGGTCTTTAGGAGCTCTAGAATGGATATCTGTGTAGGCATCTTTCCTAACTAGGCCAATTGGTCATAGTGTGAGGTAGGTCGAGCAGCATTAGATGGTGCAACTGGTGGATTTGCAGATGTATAATATTTATCAATAGCTTGGACAGTGACTCTGGGTCTACATGTAGTAGCATTACAATCAACAACTTTGAGGATTATGGTATTAACATGTGTGTCAGATTCTTTAATGCGGCCACAAAGAGTGTCAAAACCAAAGATATCATTTTCTTCTAGACTCCCACATGTTTGATCATGGCCTGTGATGGTATTGGTAGAGTAATCACATGGGATTGCATTTGATGCATTGTTTTGATTATGCGATGGGAAGGGATGATTGTAGACTTTAAGTTTCGCATTAGATGAGGATGCATTGTGACCTTCAACCTTGATTTTTCCATCCTCAATAAGGTCTTGCACAAAGTGTCTAAGCTTCATGCATTTATTGGTATCATGTCCTTTGATGTGATGATAATCACAAAATTCATTATCTCTATACCAAACAGGCTTGGGTTGATTCTCATTGAAAGGCCTAGTATTTGGATAGATTATCATCCCTTGATCTGCAAGTTGTTTAAAGATCACATCTAGGGGTGCTGACAATGTTGTGAATTGTCGCTGTTGTCGATTGTCATTGTTTTTGTTGTTGTTATTGTTGTAATTGTTGTGAGGAAACAAGCATGACTAATTGCGTGGTTGTTGTTGATTTTTGTTTTGACACTGATTCTGATTATTCTGATTTTGATTGTTTTGATTCTGATTCTGGTTTTAATTGTTGTTGCGATTCTGATTTTGATTCTGATTGTTATTGCGATTGTTTTGATTATTATTGTTGGATGCTTGAACAGTTTGAACATGCTTGGCATCAGTCACTCCATCATTTACAACTTCTTTGTTTTTACTCCAGAATTTTGGTTTGTTATTGTTGGAAGGAGTATAATGTTTGATGCTACCTCTTTGCAAAAGGCCATCTTCAATATCTTTCCCTTTCTTGACAAGGGATTCAAAGGTGTCAAGTGAAGCCATTTTCATTTGGAAAGACATCTCGGAGATCAAATTCTTTGTGAAGATGTCAATTAAGTGACTATCAAGTATTTTCCATGGCATGCGATTTGCAATATGTCTCCATCATTGTAAGAAACTAGGAAAGGTTTCTCCATTCTTTTATTTAGTATTGCATAAATTGTCATGTGTCGCTTGATGCTCAATGTTATACGAATATTATCCAACAAAATTCTATGCGAGATCAGAGAAAGTAGAGATTGATACATAAGGAAGGGCCATGAACCATTCCAAAGCTGCACCTCCAAGACTCCTAGTGAAGAGTCTTTTTAGGTAATTCTCATTATGGGCAACTTCTTGACACACAATGTAAAATTCTTTGAGATGTTGTAGAGGACATGTTTCACTTTTGTATTTCTCAAATTTAGGCTTCCCAAAGTTTGGTGGGTTGCATCGTGATAGATTTGTCAAATGGATAGGGACAAATCTCTTCAAAAGAAAACTCCTTTTTGCCCCCATTTTTTAAACCATGCACAATGTTTTTGAGTTCATTAAATTGTTGGGCAAATTCTGGAGTATTCTACGAGACAAATGGTGGCACATAAGCTTTGCCTCCTCCAAATTGTATGGCTGAAAACCCCATGGAGGTCATACCAACAGTAGGAGGAGGTATATATTGATAAGCTTGAGATGTGTTGGTTGCAGATGTCTTCATACCCATTATTTGTAACAGAGATGATGTAGGAAAAGGCATGGAAATCTTCCCTATGTTGTTGACATTAGCACCTCCTTGAGTTGTCATCACGTGAGTGCTATTGTGTGCAGTAATGTTTGGCAGAGCACTTAGGATTTGTTGAATTTGTTCTTGTGTCAATTGGGGTGTTGATGTAGTTGTTGATATAGGTGCTGATGTAGGTATTGATGTTGAAGGTTCACTAACAGGTCCTTTACCAGTATCATGTGATGATATAGCATTTGAAGTAGAAGTCATGGCTACAGTAGCGACAACGGTGGCTTTGGTGATGTTTCGAGTAAGGAGTGTCTCATCAAAGTCAGCGAGCACTGTGACGTCATTTCGAATAAGATTCAAGAATATTTCACCGCTATTCTGCATAATGGCTTTCTCAACCATTTATAAGTTGTATGGCTCTCTAAGGAAGTTGATCACTTGGGTAGGTCTTTCTTCTTGTTCCTTCTTGTTCCACTAACTCAGTTTCTTCGGAAATTTCCTCAGCTTGTACTTCAGTGCCTTGAAAATATTGATTGGAAAAAGGATTCACCTCATAGGTAGCAGTGTTGAGTGTTGCACGCCTCATGTTTCTAGCTTGGGATCGAGTGAAAACCATACAATGGTGGACTTAGAAGAATGGAAGACAAGAGAATGTAGGATTGAAATGAAATGGAGCAAAGATCTTATTCTGGATTTGGATTTGATTTGATTGATTTGGATAAGGATTGATGATTGATGACTAATTAAGGATTGATTGATTGATTTAAAGGTTTTTGGAACAAAACCTAAGCATGACAAGACCTTGTGATGATACAAACACAAAGGATTTAAGTGATACCTATTCTACTTGAAGATGGACTTGTGATCTCAAGAAAAATGGGACATCACCAATGGATTTAAATTACTTGAGACAAACTGATGGCCTACAAGAAATGTTGTGTTTGTTTGAGGATGAAGGTCTGTAATACTTTGATTAAGGTCTTTCAACCTAAAAAAGATTGATTTGATTTGATGTGAAGAGACTTGATCTAATACTCCAAGAGAAGGAATGATGCTTGATGATGATGGAAGAATTTGAAGAATTGATCTTAGAAACAAGAGGTTGTCTAATCATATTGTTCAATAGTGATGAAGGTACAGTTGATAGGATACTTAGCCATGAAATTGTAGATCTTGTTGTTGTACATGATTTTGTCAATTTTCTCATAATACTCGATCTCCTATTTGATTGATGTGGCAATGTGTTGATATTCCTTGGATTTATGAGTGGTTTCTTTCTATTCTCGATAGACCAGAGGTGTTGGAAGATTAACCTTCTTATGTTTCTTGGAATTGGTCATATCATATGAAAAATCTAGTTTTGACTGAATGAATAAATGATTTAGGACAAAAGGTTTCAGGGTCCCACAGAAGACTAAATTTTGGATATTTCAGCAGATTTTGGAGCTCACTATTTTCAAACGGAGACGGCAGTCTCAGACGCAACTGACGATATGCACAGACAATGATCTGCGTAGACAGTGATCTGCACAAAGGGAAACTTTAGAGCGGAGACGGTAGACTATTGTCAAGCTAGTATTTTGAGATTCTTGACAGATTTTGAACTTCAGTTTGATTTTGGATAGATTTGTTCGATGGCAAGAACCAATTTTAGCATACTCAAACCAAAAAAATAACTAGCAGATGTCTTAAAACAATCCAACAAGGGACAAAGAAACCTTGATGGATACAAGCAAGTGTGACTTTGGGGAACTTTGATACAATTGCAATATTTTTTTTGTGTATGTTCAAGTGAATCTTTCAAGCAACTTATGTTTTTACTTGGTTACACAATGAAGACAGTACAAATAGTAGCTACCTTAGGGAATTGGCTTCGCATGAAATATTATAGGCCCATCGCTTGGTAGTCCTTAAGCTCACACAACAGTGTCACCCGCGAAAGGGCACCCATATTTTTTCCTTTTTCCATATATTGTTTCTGTGCTACAAAGATCTCTTTTGCAACACAATACCCTGGGACACGTATGATGGGAATCTTGGGGGAGAATCTTCCCTCCCCTTGCACTATAATAAGTCACCGTTCGGAGGTGAATTGGGTAGGTGATGCAAAGAATCCTACAAAACAAAAAATAACTAGGATCCTTTCTAATCCTTTCAACATCCATTCAATAATATCTTTATATAGAGGCATTTTATGAGGTAAAACACGACATGTTTGAACACAAAAACATCAACCTTTCTCCATTTGCACATCCTGATTTATTTATCTGATTCCATTATTCATAACTTTCTATTTTGAAATCCTATTGACAAATACTTTGGTGGGATTGTTCAAAATCAGTCCTTACAAAACATATATAAAGTAGAGACTCATAACACATTTAAATTATAAGTTATGGTCTCTACACCAAAAACCATATTTTTTGTCATAAACCAGAAGAAAAACATCAAACCCTACCTAGGGCATCTCATATATTTCTCAAATAGAATCAAAATTACACCAAAACAATTTTAGATTAACCATGTTTTAGTCTATTTTCATAATATGTAAGCCATTAATTTTTCCAATCCATAAATCATTCTTCAAACACAAATCATTGCCTGCAACTCCAATGCAAATCTTTAACAACTAGTTTCCATTCAAATATACATAACTTTCACAAATCAGAATGAAAACAATTCAAACAAAAAGTGAATGAAAGCTACTTCTCATATCTTTCCAATGAATGTGAGTAAAGGTCCTGATCATCCAAAATGTATCTATACCAAATGTTTCAATCAGACTTTAGATAGGGAATCTTGAATCTGCAAATACCCACTTTCACCAAAATGATCATAACTTACTCCAAACATAATGAAATTAATCCAAATCAAAGAGAGAAGGAACTTATTTCATTAAAATATCCAAATATATAGAATATACATGTTTTCTAGGCTGTACATGGCCATACCATGCCTGGAAACAATATAAAAACTAAAACACCAATCAAAATATCTATATTAGAAAACCTCAAAGTTACTCCAAAATGTTTCCTTCTTCTCCTTTATGATTTGTAACGACCATTACAATGATTTTATAGTGGTTTTTGTGGTTTAAAACTTCCCAACCACCTTTTAAACCATCTCCTTACATTATTTTAACCTTTTACAACATACTTGCATCTTTTGACAATATTTTATGTATTTTGCATTACAACTTTTATGACAACTTTACTAGTTTAACTCCAAACTTAACATTTATTTGCATGGAAAATTGAATCACCCTAAAATCAACTTAATATAAATTTTACATATATTTTAGCCTTAAATAAGCATTCTTTCATATTTTGACCTTCTTGACCCAACTAGGACCTTAATAAGACAACTTTAACAATGTCATACAAAAGACCATAAAATTCATGATATGGATTCTATCCTCTTGTATCATCCTGGTATTCCTTTGTGCTTGGGTTCTCCTGCACCAGTAGGCTACTAAGTTATAGTTGCTAATAAGATTCATGACATCCCCGCAATTGGTTTGTACGGTGTGAGACACTTAAGTCTCTAGTTCAACCACGCCAATATGTTGAGGATATTCACTCAATATGGACTACCATTGAACATGACCCGCCCGAGCTTGAAGGGATAAAGCAGAACTTTGGCTCACACCTTATTTCTATACTAGCCGAAAGGATTTACCGATTTGAGGTAGTCCTCTAAAGGAGAAGCAAACCCTCTAGACATGCCTCTCTAGAAGCTTGATTAAGCTAAGCTTTCTCTCCACCCAAGTTCCAAAAAGGTGAGGAGAGAGGATACGGCTATAGTTTAATCATAGAATCATGTAATTTAAGGGATCTATCTAATGATAAAATAGCTCGAAAGAAGTGTTGAAAAACACTTCTTCAAACACACCAAAAAGAGTTCATTTCCAAATTGAACTTAATTAAAGAAACTAAGTGTTTTCTACCTAAGCAAAAGACACAATTATGTGCTAAAATGTTGACACACTTCTATGAATCATTCCATCCAAGGTTGCTCAAGAATGAGGCCTCAAATATCGATCCATAGATCTCTATTCATGGAGTGCAAAGGTGTAAAATGGAGGCCCTCAGATTGACCTAGTTAGTGCCTATGCAAGTACACCATGAAATGAGAGATTCAAAAGCATGAAAATGAGATCTACTTTATATGATAACAATGCATAAAAGAAATTAATCTAAATGATAACAATGCATGACTAAATCTATGAAAGGAAATACAAATTTAATATTAATCTATGAAAATAAAAATGAATCTAATCTACATGAATAGCCATGAATGCAAGAAGAAGAAGACAAGAAGAGAGAAGTTGCAATTGTTAGAATACTTTAGGGATAACTGAGAGGGGGGGGGGGGGGAATCAGTTATCAGCAACTTTAAATCTTTATCTTATACTTANATTGTTAGAATACTTTAGGGATAACTGAGAGGGGGGGGGGGGTGAATCAGTTATCAGCAACTTTAAATCTTTATCTTATACTTATTAATCCAGATTGATACAAAGTAAATGCACATTCAAATAACACATTACACAACACATCAATTTGGTTACGGGGAAACCAAATGGTAAAAACCCCGGTGGGAATTAGCACCCATAAAGAACTATACTGTTTATAGTAATCCCTGTTAAAAGATCTTCCAACCCTATTAGGAGTTGTTCATTACAATGCAGTAGTATAGTGACCTAGTTAAGGGTCTGACCCTGTTAGGAGTCTTTTACAATAACCCTGTTAGGGGTGGTGGACTCACTGTCCAAGTGGTGAAGGCTACAACCTTCTGGTTATTTGATACACACTGTATCAACAAGGTGAACTGCTGTTTGTGACACTGCTTGTCTGATCAATTCCTTTTGTGCGCTGATGCTTTAACCTCTTTTAAAGCACTACAACAATCTTATCTATATTTTGAAAGCTTTAGCTTCAATATCTATATTATCAACATATGACAAATATAGCTCTGTTGCTTTAACACTCTGCTCTGCTTTTCTTATCTCTAGCTTTCGCAACTCTTCTTATCACAAATGACCTTCTATAAGTACATATACCAAGTATGAGATCATGGGATCTGTTAGACAACTCTTCATAACATCCTTGTTGGCTCTACTAAGCGCACAAGCATAATTACAACTATGCAAGTACAAACTGAATAGACATGTCGCTTCACTAAGTCAGCTTCACCAATTTAACCATAACTTTGTAATCTTCTTGAAATATGTTTGGCACCTTTAGATTAATATCAAAAACTTATAACTCATCATGAATACACACACGCAACTCAATAAACACATTACATACGTTGGCCTTAAACCGTTATTCCTCCAAAACTGTAACCATTAATAACAGAATTACATATCTTTACTGAAACTTCATATCTGGGTCTGCGTGTATGAACATAGCATAATAAACATGTCAAAAATATGTATCTATCCACGCAAGTCTTCATTTCATCATATGGATAAGTACATACAGAAGTACTACTGTGTATTATATGTTGTCATCAATGACAAACATATAATCAATCAACTGTTCAGAATCAAATTTCCAACAATCTCCCCCTTTGGCATTGATGGCAACATATGATAAAAAAAACTTTTGTTCATGGTGTCTTCTTTCTTTTACAATCTTCTCAATATCCTCATCAAAGATTCATCTACACTGTTGTAGTTACATAGACTCATTTTTATATGTATACTCCCCCAGAGTATAAGCTCCTTGTATGTCTTCCTTGTTTTCCTTGTTTTTAGTACATCCCCCATTGACATCAATAGAAAAGGGCACCATAAACCATTATACACAGGTACTACTCCAGAAGTAGAGTAGTCAACCATTCATCAGTCACACAGGATTGATGTACTTGTTTCTTTCTCTAATTAGACTTAGGAGAGGGAATTACTCCCAACTTCTCCCTTAGATACTTAAAAGTATCCTTTGCTAAAGGCTTCATGAAAATGTCTGCTAACTGATCTTTTGTGCTTACATAGTCCAATGTCACTTCCTTGTCTGCAACTTTTTCTCTCAGAAAATGGTATTTGATTTCTATGTGTTTTGTCTTTGCGTGCATCACAGGGTTCTTAGACATGTTAATAGTACTAGTGTTGTCATAATGAATAACAATAGGATAGTCAACCTGAATACCAAAGTCTTTAAACATCTGCTTGAGCCAAACAATTGTTGTATAATTTAGTGCTGCTGCAACATATTCTGCCTCTGCCATTGACTGAGAAATACAGTTTTTCTTCTTGCTTGTCCAAGATATTAACCTTTCTCCAAGAAATACTGCTCCTCCTGAAGTGCTCTTTCTATCATCAATACAACCTGCCCAATCTGCATCAATATACACATGAAGTTGTGTATTCTCTAATTTAGGCTACCATAAACCATAGTCTATAGTTCCCTTAAGATATCTAAATATCCTCTTGATAGCCATTAGGTGATTATGCTTGGGTTCAGCTGCAAATCTTCCAACAATGCCAACTGCATTAGATATGTCAGGTC
>MU223820.1:470789-510875 GCA_018584345.1 Thuja plicata | reverse complement strand
AGAGAGAGAGAGAGAGAGAGAGAGAGAGAGAGATTCCTAATTCCTCAGAACCTGATCGGGTTCTGAAAAACTAAGTTCAAAGGGGAGAGAGAGAGAGAGAGCGAGAGAGATAGAGAGAGAGAGAGAGAGATTAAAATGAATAATTTATACTTCTTCATAAACCGATCGGGTTTAGAAGAAGTGAAAATTATGCATTTTAATCTCCAAAACCTGGTCGGGTTATGGAGTAGTTGAAAATGTAATTTTTTCTTTTTAGAAGCCAATTAGGTTATTTTAAATTTAGAAACCCGATTGGGTTATGCCTTGAGAAGAGGCTTGGAAAATGACCCAAAGGCTTGGAGGCTCATTTACCCTCCATTTTTGTTCTTCTTGACATTTTTTCATCTTGTAAAATGAATTCTCCACTTCAGATTAAGATATTAAGATACTATCTTTTGAAGTTTATAGAGGCAAGCATGAATTCACTTAACAAATAAACTTCAAAATATACTATAGAATTAGAAGGATTTCATCTATCTATAGTTATACTAAACATTGAAAACATCAACAATGCTCTAACACACTAGACACTAAATACGAAAGAAATATACAACCATCAGTTCATATTTTATCAGTAGCAAAGGAAAGGAGATCGTTAATCTACTTTAAGTATCAAAGAAAAGGACATGAAGAACACAAAGTATAAATTACCGTTAACCCAGAAGATAGAATGCTAACAACATCATTGAGAGAACTCTTCATTCTTCATTAACATCTTTTTCTAGCAAGCACTGGTGCATGGTACAATGGAGGCTCCATGAGAGCATTTAACTACTGAAAGCTTAGAAACTATGGAGCATTGAGCTCTACAACTAAGAACTGAGAAAACCAAATTTCTATTAACTATAGACTAAAAAATCATCAATTTTGCTGACCCTTGGAATGAGATCAGACTTATTAATTATACACATCATTTGACCTAAAACTAACCTACCTTATTTTACACTTTACAATATAAAACTATTTTTTGGTGGCTGGTACTACCTACACCACACTACAAAAGACCTTAAGACGGAGAAGGTTTGACATGTCAGAAGAATAAGACAAGAAAAGTAGAGTGGAAGAATCAGCCTTGAGAAGAGGGTTAGGAGGAGAGAGAAGAAATCTAATCCACTGGGGATCAAGGCTACATGCCTTATAAATGGGAAAGCAGTGCCCTGTCTCCGTTGCGCCAGTTGTAACATTGAAATGACGCCTTGGGAAGACCATTTGTCAGGAAACCTCTTGTTGATCCAACGTGCCTTGTTGTAGTTACCCACCCTCTAACAACCTTTATTAACTGCCTTGAAAGTGACCGGTCAGCCTTGGGAACTGAGACACAGGTCACTCTAAGAATACAAAAATGAAGGATCCAAAATTTTAGGATCCGGGAACCTGTGTTCCAAAATAATGAAAGAATACAAAAACACATCTTCTGCTGAACATCTCCAGAATCTAGAGGGCTTTATTAGTCCTTATGATTTTTCACAAGCCTCTAATACTTGGCCTATACTTTCTTCATCAACATCTTTGATGCTATCCCACCGGCTGCAAACAGCCTCCACTGCTTCCTCAATGTCTTTAGCCCCATTCTGGAATTCATCCACCATCTTGATGGCATCATGTGATCAGATCATCACCTTGGACAATCTGGATAGCCTGCCCTTGTCCAAATCTCTAGTAGGCAGATATAGGGACTCCATCCACTCATTGAACTTGCTAACGATGTAGTCCTCTGGGGTACATGTGTCGGTGGTTAAGGGATCAACTTGCGATACCCCAGCCATGAATGTTTCAAATAAGCCCAAGGGATACTAGGCTGCTGTCACCTTCTCTTTCAGGGCCTTAACTAGTTCCTTGTACACCTCAATTTTGAGGACAAGTTTGGAGTACTAGGCCTAGAGGGAATCATATGATTTGTCTCCCAAACTTCCAGACTCTGTGGTGACTTCTTCACCAATGTTGTGGATCTCTTCTAACCTGGCCTTCCATTTTTCATACTTGGCTATATCTTTCTCCCATATAATAATGGAGCCCTTTGCCTTCTTGAGGAGGGAATTGACCCAATAAAGGTCTGGGAGGGACGCCGCCAGAAATTTTCTCAATGCGGTCACCTGCTCAGTGGCCCACCCATCAATAGCTTGTGCTTTTCTTTTCATGATCTGTAGAGAGTCCAAATCACCCTGTGCAAGAAGTAATCCGGAGGAAGGGGTTCCAGGGTTGAATTTAGCTAAAGGTTGTGTTAGTTCTGCTAGTGGTGTGTGGAGATTGGTATTTGTTTCTCTTTACTCTTGCAGCTTCTGGCCCTATTTGAGGTATCTGGCCTCTATTACCTTGGTGGCTTCTTTCAGCAAGTCCAATTCGCCTCACTTATCCCTTTTCCCCAATGCTACTTTTGTTATGTTGTAGTCTTCAGGCCTTACGGCCATTAAATCTACATCAAGAGGGGGTGTTGTGATGGTTGCAACTGTAATACTGGTGGGACAAGTCTAGAGAGTATGGACTGCCTATGGTTTGTTGGGCTTCTTAGCCTCTATATTCCTGGCCATCATTTTGGCCAACAAGAGTGGAGTGCTTATGGAAGCCACCAGGGTTTTCCTCTTCTTGAATTCCACCAGCCATTGGGGCATCTGGGGTGGCCTTGATGTTAATACCTGTTCATTAGGATTCCTTTCAGAATCTAGTGGCACGTTCTTGGAATGCACATTATCTTTAGGCTCTTTATCCACTTCTCATTCTAGTTCCTCTTGTTCTTGTTCTTTTCTTGTTTCCTATTCTTCAGAACCTTCAACATTTTTTGCCATACTGGCATCTTCAATTGTGTTATCTGGAACCTTTCCCCCGGTCTCAATATCATCTATATTTTTGGGGACCTCTTCGTCCCTCCTGGTGTCAGCTATTTCTTCATTTTCTTTATATGGGACTTCTTGGTCCATTTGTTGTTGTTATTCCTGGGCGACATTGGCCTCTTTTGTTAGGAATTTTTCCTCCACCAGGACATCTTCTGGAGGTGGGTGAGGTCTCTGGCTGAATTTTAACAAGGCAGTCATCGTTACTACCTCACCAAAAGTGCTACGAGGTACTTGGTCACCCGAAATTAACAAAGGCATTTAGAGCATGACAGTCGAGGGTATAGTTGTTCCTGTGGGTCTAGGTTCCCTGACCATCAGTTGCTCATCTATGTGTTTCCTTGGTGCATTTTTGATCTCTTAGACCTATACTCTCTCCTGCTCAGGTTTTGTCTATACTTCTTCCCAAGCCTCTTTCTCTGATGTATCCTTTTCCACTAGGATTTCCTTCTCTATAGGGGCCTCTTCTTTTTCCTAAGCTGCAATCTCCTCCACCGCATGACCTATACCATGTTGAATCTTTAGGAGCTCCTCCACTGAGAAGGTGTAATCAAAATCATTATGCAGGGGTGATGTGTCTGAAATATCTTCTAGTTTGAGAGAGTCCAAACTTACATCCACTGGGGGCATTTCTGGCATACTAGGACTGGCAGCTACGCTAAGTGTAGGTGTCACCTTCATTTTATTCTTTCTTATAAGTGAAGCCATGGTATCTAGAATGCTAGTAGACTCTACCTCAGCAAAAGTCTATCTTCTCATCATCGTAGCCAATGATGGGGATGCTATCGGGTGAGTGGATGCCACTGGAGCTACAAGAAGTGCAGAGGATACCTGCATACTTATTTTCTAACTGGTTAGCTTTTCCAACTCCATTTTTTGATGCAATTGAGCCATCAGAAGGGTAGGAATCTAGAGAGGGTCCTTGGGAACCAGGGCACCCTTTTTTCTCTTTCCCTCTACTCATGCTTTCTTTAGTGGCCACGACAGATGAAGAAGGACTGGCGCTGGCTGAAGAAGGGATGGTCTTCTTGACCATTGATTTATTTTGGGTGCTTTTGTGACACACATGGGAAAATTACTGGTAACTTTCCTCTATAATAGGGTGGCATACCCCTTCAATCGTTAGATCCTCCTGGGTGGCCCAATCCACTAGAGGAAGATCCTATTTATCCAGCCCTTGTCCTTTGTATGCTAGATCTTCTAGCAGCCTGTCATCTTTGAAACCCTTCAAGAAAGTCTAAAGGTCGAGCGCTTTCATGAGCCCTTTGCTCATCCGTGTGTGCTAATGGGCTCGGAGATCAAAAATATCTTGATAGTCCACCCAAAAGTCCTCAATGTATTCTTCATGGGGTGGGGATGCCCGAGGTAGTGCTATGGCAATCTTTCCATGGGGATCATAATTTTTCTGAGCATGGTGGAATTCCACTAGCTCTAAGGTCTTTAGTTCATTATCTTCCTCTCGAGCTACAGTGAGGCTGCATGTATAATTCCCACAACAAAAAGGGAATGGGACATTGATGACATTCTTCAACATAAAGTAGGCATGTAGATCCAAGATATGCTTGCAAAATTCTAAAAGAATAATTTTGTCCCCGTAATATGAGGGAAGAAGATAGGGCTTCCCATTGAAGCCTGTCACCCTAATTTAGGTGTGATGCAAAAAATAAATAAAATACTAGTTGTAGGAGTTGACAAGAGTCATCGCTGCCTGTGATAGTCTTTACCCAGAATCCTCGGTAAGGGTTAAGATATTGTAGTAAATGAACGCGTCATTTACTCGGTAGAAGTTTAGGAAACTAAGCTCCCACTATAATTGGGGATAATGATCCCATGGTGTGACCTTCCCTGGACCATTCCTAAGTTTCCCAACTATTCCCAAACCTAGAAAAGCCAGTCTTTGTTGGGCTAACACCCACAGCACATACTATGTCATATAAAATTGGGAATTATGGACAACCATCCTCATTTGTGTATCTACGTGATTAGCTATAATAGAGGCCCAATTGAAATTCTAGTTGTGGGTTGTGATGCAGTATAGAAAATAGTACATCCACACTAAGAATTCCCAGGTGTGGAGCCATCCAAAGATCCTGCATAAAAATATTATACCTGTCTGGATGGGCTCTTTGAAATACCCGCGGGGAATTTCCAACTTCATTCTTTTGTGGTCTCACTTTGGAGACTTCAGCCACTAATTGTTGAGGTGTTCCCGGGAAATGCCTTTGGCCTTGTCAAATTCCTTTAGTGAGTTGTCCTGGGTGATGACAGTGAACCCTTTGAACTAAGGAATCCCCAACCCAAAAGTGAAAGTTGGAGCATCTAAGGTGATGCTTGTGGCGGGGTATTGTAGTGGTTGGGGATCCAGAAGTAGAACTGTGTGAGTAGGTGCATTGTATAGTATTGCTAGCTGCTTTATTAATTTTGGTGATTGCACCAAACATGGAAAGTTTGTAGCCATTATGATGCCATAGGTGGCCAAGTAAGTGGCCATTTTGTCTCCATCCTTTAACCTGTAAATGGACTGGATCAGACCTTGCAATTTGACCCAATTTCTCAGGTCTATATCTATTATTTCCTAGACCTTGGAATCCACCTTGGACCCTGCAATAGTTCTCTCCTTTGGATATTTGGAGGTTAAAGGTAGCTTTTCTAACATTCTCTCCATTTTTGACTTTGTAGCTGCCCATGTGGAAGTGGTAGGTAGCTTCAGACTATCAGGAGGGGCAATAACATTAGAAATCTTTGATCAATTTATTCGCAACCTGCAAGACCAGAGAACCATTAGGACATATATAAAAATAAGTTACAACTCTGGGAGATTCTTCACCAATATGCACCAACAAACAGGCATTAGTACATACATCAAAAGTTCTGAGCTATCTAGAATGAACACAACTTAGCATTCTAGAGTGTGTTAACAAGGTGGTAGGAAGAAGCGGAAGACAAGGTCTTTTCAGAGGTCTAGAGATAAAAAAAAACTAGCCATTGGTGATGTGACTAGTGATAAGCCATACTTTGGTCGACGTGTGTTGGCACGTGGTGGGGAAAAAAGTAGCATTAAGACATTTATGGTGATAGGTGAACAGACATGAGGGAATTAAATGCCAGATGGGACATGGTTTAAATTCCTACTTGTGGGAAATTAATCCCACCATTAAGGTGATGAGATAGAGGGGAGAGATAGATGCCATGGCTTGAACTAGTGAGGATCCAAGTTTGAACTGTGGCAACTCTATTTCAATGAGTTTGGTCCCATGAAGCAAAATGCATGACAGAGTGTGAGGAACTCACGAGCTCGAAAGGATATATAGAATATATACACAAAGAATATAGGAGGGCTGAGGGATAAAGTATATATACATGCGATATACATAAATATAAATCATTTATAGATTTTTACATAGATATAAATAATATTAACACATGCACAGAAGCTACCCTAAGACAATATATAAAATGTACACTACTCTACAGCTACACAGAGGGCAGACAACCCTCTGGCAGAACAAACCCACCAATGGGTGGAAAACCAGAAACTAAAAATGCAGAAAATAGGAACACAAGATATAACAAAAAAAAACCAAAATGAAAACAAAAAGAACGAAGGTAGGAACCAGAGGACCTACCTAGAAATCTGAAGAATGGGAAGGAGAGAAGGCACTAGGACCGCTATGCAACAACTTTTACCTTTAGCGATCACAAATAGTCACCAAAAATCAACTCATAATTATCCACTAAGCTCAAATTAATTCACACTTAATCACACTTCAAATCACCAAGGAATAGCTCTGAAATCTCTAAGTGTTTTAATCATGGTAACTGTGAAAGTGACATGTAATTTCTATTTATACCCAAGGTAAATATCAAGTTACCCTTCTCTCCGCAAACTCCATAATAGGAAAACCTCCAGAGTCTGAGCCTGTGGATTCCATGCAACCATACCTCTTCACGAGGAAGAGACGTCATGGTGGAGAATCCCAGAGTCTGGAATCTGGCTCTGGAAAAGAAACAACAAACTCTAGGACTGGGTCCTAGAGACACGAAAGACAAAAGAAAGAGAAAATAAACCTCACAAGAAGGAAAACTCGGAGAAGAAACAACCAAAAAAAAAGGACAAAAAATAAGGCAAGAGTCCAAAAGTGAAAAAGGAGACCAAAAAATTTGCACACAAAGTGTAGGGACATGTATGTAGGGCATAACAAATGGTGACTATCTAGGATGAATGCCTTAGCACATATGAGAATGAAAGAATCTCTAGTTAGCAAAAATAGAATCAATCATTATTTGAAGTATCCTGCTCACTAGGTGTGAGGCATTTGAGAAAATTTGGCTCATACACAATGTAACCCTTGGTCTTTTTTTAGTTGAGAAGTGTGTTCTTTGAAAGAGAATCAAGCCGATGACCTCTGGGAGAAGCAGAGAAGAGGCACTAGATATATCAATCCAAAGTCATCAAATTTGTTTATTTCTCCTGAATATTGGAGTTTTCATCCCATCTTTTCCTTCCTTTTGCTTTATTCTTTTCTAGATGAGAGGGAAGTACTTCTTTCACCATTACACTCAATCTTAGCTTAATTCAATGGTGGTACTTCTCTCACCCTTTCATCCACTTCAATTTGTTGAATGGGGGAGGAAAACTCCAGACCCAGAAAGAATTTTAAATGTTCAGACTTGGGCCAATAAACCAATGTGACCAGTATACCCTCAGTGTGTCTAATTACTTGTTCCTCTTGACTTTGATTTAACTGATTTCCATACTTTCGAAGATAAATCCAATGAAGATTACTCATAGCCTGCTACCAAAATCACACAATAACTCTGGACACCAAACCAATTCCACCATGCTAACAATAGATTTTGAATTCAACATGAATACGAAAGGAACCATCCTTGAGACTAGATGTTATGCAAAGCATACTAGCCTACAATGGGGGAGAAAAACACTAAAAACCCAGGAAAGAAAGAACAAAACAAAAGAAAAAAAAAGGAAAATGGTCGGTCCCAGAGGACCGCCAACAAAACTATTTACAAGACAAGGCACCCCAAATGGGATACCGAGAAAGAAATATTTACAAGCGAGAAGATTTACATATAATACAACTCCAGACAAACCTACCTCACTTGAAATAATGGTTGAGAAACTGTCCATTGACGAGCAATGGGATAGGTTCCCTGGTCATGGTACTAAGGTGATAGGTATTTGCCCTATAGATCTCTAAGATAAAGTATGGTATGAGCCAGAGCCATTGGAAATTACTGTGCTTTCCTTTCTTTTCCCAGGCTTTATCCCACAAGAGGACCAAGTCCACAATCTAAAAGGCCCTATACTGGGCTCTTCGGTCAAATGAACATTTTACTACTACTTGGTAATGCACAAAATGTTCAAGGGCTATGTCTCTTTTTTCTTCCATCTGCACTAGATTTAGTAGCCAAACCTCTACAACATTTTCCTGGTTGGTGAATTCGTGCATGAACTGTAAAATCAGGATCTGTAAGTTAATAGGGAATACTAGGTTCTGGCCATAAACTAGATAGAATGGGGATGTCCCCAGGGCTACCATAATTTGAATGTGATCCTCCTAGAGGGTGAACCTTAGCTTTTGGTGCCAATCCTGGAGATTTTGTTCTACCAGGTGTTTGATCATTTCAAGAAAAGTTTTGTTAGTTAATTCAACAACACCATTCCCTTAGGGGTAATAGTTGCTGGAGAAATTCAGAGTGATCTTCTGGTCATAGGTCCATTCTAGTAATTGTGCCAAAGAAAATGTTGGACCATTGTCAAACACTATAGAAAAAGGCATTCCAAATCTTGTGACGATGTTTTCTTCCAAGAATTTGATAACTATGTCTACCATGTTATTTTTACAAGGTATGGCTTCAGATCACTAGGTGCAGTAATCGGTAGCAGTCAAGATGTACTGATGATTGGTAGATGAGTTGGGGTTGATTTCCCTAATAAAGTCAAATTCTTAGTGGGCAAAAGGTCTAGCTTCAAAAACCAGCTGCAAAGGCATAGTTGGGTTATGCTCATGATGTGCTATGGTTTGGGAAGTATGGTACTTCATGACGTGAGTGTAGACATCTTTAAAGATACAGGACAAATAGTATACAGCCTGAAGGATCTGATGGGCAGTGGCATCAGGTGAGCCATGCCCGGTTCTAAACTACTCATGAAATTCTTTAATTATCTTTGCAGCTTGAACCCTGTCGATGCATCAGAGGTACACTCCCTCATAATTCCTATGAAAAAGCATGGAATTTTTTATCATGAAGTGTGTGCTTTTCAACCACAGGGCATGATGTTTGTTTGGAGGCAATCCCTCTGGACATTTGTTATTTAACAATAGGTACACCAGGTCCGTGTACCATGGATCTCAAGTAATGGAATCCACCGTATATGTCTGACATTTGGTGTGGGGAGTCTCTTTTTCCATCGCTCTACTTAGTCCATGGCCTTAGACTATTTTCATGGGTTGCATTTCCAAATCATATTCCTAGAGGATGGCCATTCATTTCCCCCATCTTTCACCCAATTCACTATGCATGAGACAAGAATTCACCGCCTGATCTGGGATGATGGCATGCACCTTGCTCCAGAGAATGTAATGCCAGAATTTCTTCACAGCATGAACAAGAGAAAAGGCCTATTTTTCTAAGGATGTATACTAGACTTCTGCATTCTTGAAGGGGGAGCTCATGAAAGCTATTGGTTGTTCTTCCCCTTCGACCTTTTGGGTCAATATTGCCTCGGTAGAATGTGGTAAAGAGAAGGAATAGATATAGAAAGGGAGGGAATAGTCCAGGCTAGCCAGAACTAGTGCCTCCATTATCATCTACTTAATTTGGGTGAATTCCTACTTTTTCTCTAGGACTCCACTCAATTTTGGTATCCTTCTTCATCATCTCGTTGAGTGGTTTTATGATCTCGGTGAATCCAGTGATGAATCACCAGACAAAATTAATCTTTCTAAAGAAAGACCTCATCTCCTTCTTGCTACTGAGAATTTGTAGGTTTAGAAGCACTTCAACTCTCTTAGGGTCAATGGATATACCCTTCTCAAAGACAATATGCCTGAGAAAATTCCCTTCAGTGACCCCAAATATGCATTTCTTAGGGTTGAGGGATATTCCATACCGACGACATCTCTTGCAAATCTGGGTGAGGTGGTTGGGGTGGTCACGCCTGTCCCGAGAAAAAATGGTCAAATCATACATGTAGATGATTATGCACTGGTGCACAAGGCCCTCAAATGCAATGTCCATAGCCTTCTAAAATGTGGCCCCTACATTAATCAGGCCGAAGGGAATTCTCTGGTAGGAAAATGTTCCCCACTTGGTGGTAAATGTCATTTTGTCTCTATCCTCAAATTTAACGATGACTTGATTATATCTAGAGTACCCGTCCAAGAAGGAAATCTTCTAGGATCCATTGATGATTTGCAATACCTCATCCAACGAGGGGAGAGGATGATTGTCTTTCTTAGAGGCCTTTTTCAAATTTTAGAAATCCATGCAAAGGAGAATTTCACCACTTTTCTTCCTCACAGGGACGAGGTTGGCCACCCATGTAGTATGCCAAATTGGAAAGATTATCCTAGATGATAGCAGTATTTGGACCTCCTGATGAATCAGAGGCTCAATTAGTGGGTTGACTGGTCCCTACTTTTTCCAGAAAGGCTTGGCATCAGGTTTGAGTGGGATAGTATGATTCATAATGGATGTGTCATAGGTCTTCAAATCCTCATACCCCCACATGATCACATCAATGTATTCTTGAAGAACCATGAGAATCTTCTCCTTCTCCTTGGGGGAGCAGGAGGTGCCAATGTGTATCATTTTCTCTTCACCGGGCTGGCCACTGTTAACTTTCTCAAATTTTCCTCCCTTAAAGGAGGATGATATCTTTTCCTGGCCCCAAGGGTCTGAGTCAAAGATTCATTCAAGTGAAACCATCCCCTTTGGGATGGTGCTAGTTGGTAGGTCAATGCTCCCATCATCTTCATCACCCTGTGCAGTAATATCATGATCTCTTTCATCCACTATCTTGTCTTCAAAGACACCAACATTGGCCATGAAGGCTAGGATATGTTGATTGTCCTCAAAGACCTGAAAAATGGGTGACATTATCTAGAATGGATGGGGTGGGGATCATCTCAACAAAAAATCTTCAGAGTCATGAGCTGGCCATGGGCTCAAGTGTACTGGTAGAAACAACAAGGGCATCCGGGACATAGTTCCATCTTTGGGGAATAAGATCGATGCTGAAGGCATCAAAATCCTTAATAAGGCTCCATGCCTAGTTGTGGTATGCAGCCAACCTTTTATCACGATAGGTGTATTGACTCCAGACCTATTTGATAATCAATTATGAATCACCCAGGCCTGAAGGTGAGTGATTCCCTTCCTTAGTGCAAATAGGAGTCCAAGGACCAAGGCCTCATACTTCATGATGTTGTTCATGTAGTTGAATTGCAGCCTATAGGATGTGAGAAAGGATTTCCCCCATGGGTTGATTAATTCAACTCCGGCCCCGCAACCTTATTTGGATCAAAACCCATAAAACTTAAGGGTCCATAAGTCATCATTTGTTGTCTGGGGCTGGGAAGATGAAGTGGTCTTTGGATTGTTTTTGGAAGTCTTGGGAGGATTTTCCTTTGGTGTTGATGGTACATGGGTGAGTTTTACCTCTAGAGAGACTTTTGGAGGTGATTCCCAGACAAACGGTGCAGAGGAAACATTGTCAGCAGAAGTGCTGAGCCCTTAGGAATTAGCTATGTGTTGTTTTTTCTGGAGGGCATCTATGTTCCGAGTGGCAATGGCAAGGCAAGGCTCACACTCTAGCTCTAAATGTTTTTTGTAATGCACCCAGCACCAAGTGCTGGACAATAGTGTGGCAGGGGTTGCTATCGCACCCTGAGAGTTAACCTCAACCCTCAATTTTTCTTCTAGGTCATGGGTTCTCTGTAGAACTATGGGATCCTTCTGGGGGTGAAATTGAATGTTAGGATCTCAAGGGGTTGGTAAACCCCAGGGGAAGTCTTAGAAAATAAGACCTCATTCACCCTCCCAAATTTGATGAGGGCTTGTTTCATCTAGGGCTCACTTTCAACCTTCATCTTGTTAGATTCTCCTTCCCAGTGGAGCCATAAGTTGGAGAAGTTGGTTGAAAAGTATCTGTTTAGGGACTTAGACCAATTCTGACTGAATAATATCCCATAACTCTCTGGGATGTCCACCACTTGGATGTCAATTGTAGTGGGTATCCTGGGGTCCTAGATGAGTTAAATTTGGACATTCTTTAGTTCACCAACCATTTTCACCATATTTTTATCCAATTGGATCACTACACCGTTAGACAGGGTGAGTCAGAATCTGAGCTTCTGGCATATAGATAGGGGAATGATGTTTCCCAAAGCCCTGGAATCTACTAGGCAATTGTGTATGTTTTTCCCTTGTATGTTTAGGCCTAGCAGGAAGGGGGGATCTTCAGTATTTCCCTGGAAGATAGCCGCCTTGGCATCTTCAAAAGAGATAGTCTTGGGTGGGTGACTGACAACTTTTAGGTTTCCCAAGAGCTTCAGAAGAGACTTCTTCTTCTTGGGGTAGTTCAAAAAAACCTCCATCAAGGTAATGGAGGTGGTGGTTTGTTCTAATGCCTTCATGATGTCAAACCTTCCTCCTAGAAATTGGTGGCTTCCCTCGGCCAGGTCCTTTGCATGGTTAGAGCTAGAACCTTTTGGAGGGACAAATTGATTGGTTTTATTGTCCTGGGGAGGAGTGTCCTTAGGAGGTGTGGGCGTGTAAACTGGTCATTTACTAGTCTGACTCTGAGTGTTGTAGGGAGACCATGGGTTGGTGAAGGCATTAGCCTCAAAGGCTGGTATTGACTCATCAAAGAATCCCTATAGTTCAGATTCTTCTTCATCTTCTCTAGCAGTCCCAAAGAAGATGGTCTCATAACTGAATGCACCGTGAGTGGGATCTTGCACAGGAGGCTCTGGGGGTGTAGGATCAGAAGCTTGTTGTCTGTCTAGCTAGGAAATCATGATGACTTTCTCCAGTGTGGCATAGTTTACCTCATTGTGGGAGCCTGTGTCATGCAATCTACACCAATTGGTCATGGGCTGGAAGTCTATGACTGGCGTTAAATGTGATGGTCCAGCACCACTCTGATTGGTGTTTTGGTTTAAAGGGGGACCTCCAACATTGGCATTGTTATTCCATTATTGTTGGTTGGGCCAAGGCCCGTTGTTGAAATTTCTACCTCTGGCATTGTTGTTTAGTTGGCCAAAGAAAATATTCCTTCTCTGGGGATTGGAATTCTGGGGTGCGTAGGACCCAGCCTTTAGTTGACCCATGTCCACCGTTAGGGTGGACAACATTCACCGAAGGGATTCAATCTTAGCGGTTAACTGGGTATTTGCATCATAGTGTGACAATTGTTGTTGTTGGTCTGATGGGAAAGCGACAACATACACCAGAGTCGAGGGAAAAAATTCTCCAGCCGTGGAGGACTAGAAGAAAGGCACTCTAGATGGTTGTGTCTATAGTTGTTGTGTTTTCTTTAAGTGGGGATTTTTTTTTATTTAATTAAAAGAGGGGTTTTCTTTTAATTAAAATAAATTAGAAGAATTTTATTTAATTAAATGGGAGGAATTTAATTTAATTAAATAAGATGAATTTTATTTAATTAAAAGGGAGATTAAATATTTTAATTAAATAAAAATGATCAAACCTTAGGAAATATTGAAATAATTGAATTAATTACAATTTGATCGAGGAAATTGATTTGAATTGAAAATGTTCCAAAGATTGATTCAGGAGTTTGATAAATTGATAAATGGGGCTCACAGTCTAGGCGACCATTTTAGGGTGCATACACTAACAAGGTTTTACCACTTAATAGACCTTTTTTCTCCAAGTTGTTCTAGATTATACTTCTTCTTTTCCTTGAGAAATATATTTTGGCAATGCAAATGGGCATGCATTAAGTGTGTGGATGTGACTTGTGATCATTGCCTTTCCAGCCTATCTTGTACTTTCCATTTATGGGAAATTCGTTACCATTCACACCATTATCAACCATGATTAACACTAATGAATCCCTCCTTTCCCTTGATTCTATCATAATCTATGAACACTATCACTTCATGTGGGAGGTCTGTTAGGGATTTTTCTTGTATGAACCGCAGTGCTTGAAATAACTACTTGAACACTATGCCTTCTAATACTAATTCAGAGACAAGAAAAGCCTAATTGCTAAGGACTAGATAAGGTCCTTCTTCATTTTTGAGCTCCACATATGCTCAGGCAGGTTTTACCTTTTAAGATTGCTGTTAACACAGTATTTATTGATGTGGACACTAATTTGTCATGTATCTTTATTGAACCAACTTATAAATCACCTTATAAATGACTAAGCATAATCATATACAGGATTTAATCATACAAATCATAACCTTAAATATGACAAAAACCAGTGATATAAGGATTCTAATCCTTCTTCCTTTTCTTGTAGGAGGGATAACCTAGTTGATTCACTCTTCAAGGAATCAATAATATGGACAGTGTCCTACTGACAAAGGTCCTTAACAAGTTCAGCTTGACTGTTCTTAGTAACAAAGTATATTTGATTGATTTGGTTTTGATAACTTGGAATATCTTAGACACAGATAGATTATTAGACTACTTTCTGGACTAGTGCCTATCCTTTGGGCTGCAGAGTCAATAATAAGCAAAAGTATCACAAAAAAAAAATACACTGAATTGCCTTACAACTCATACAATTAAGATAGATTGCCTTACAAACCATCATGTCACCTCAGGACTACTATATCAAATCTTCAAACAAAGCAGTATGCTTCTTGAAATCATTAACAAAATTTAATTCTCTCCTTGAAAGAAACTTGTAAACAATTAAATGGTTACCTTATAACCAGAGTGTTATAGAATACATGATAAACTTAACATAGAAAAGCATACACATAAAGTGAAGAAACAATAGTAGAAAAGAGTAAAACTACACTGTATATTATTTATGTGATCCAGCTTGTTGTACATGAAAGATTACACAACTTAGAAAAATAGATGGAAATCCAGAAGATCTGAATTATGTGATATATTATCTCTTCTTTTTCAAAAATATTCCAAAAATCAAAGACACCTAACTATTACAAGTCTTCTGCTATATATAGATTCTAGACCATCTTGGAATCCCTAAGGATGCAATAAGCTTTGGATGGCCTCAAAACCCTAACCCTAAAGATACAAGAGAGACAAACAAGAGAGAGAAGAAGCGGTGAGAGGACTGAGTCAATAAGGTATAAACAGATATCTCTTGTTCTTCTCCTGACCTAGCAACTGCAATCTGATTTGTAGATGGTAGCTGGTGTATTTATGTGAAGTCAGGAAAGTTGTTCTCGCCTGCTCACCTACATCTCTTTTGAAATAACTGTCCATCTTGTATCGGTGATGTTTTTGACATCAAGTAGGAACTTGTTGATATCTATCTCAACTTTGAATGCCTCATCCAAGAGTAAATTAAATCCATCTATATCAACCTCAGTTCCTAAAAGAAAACCCTCTTCACTAGGCATTTTGGTGTCAAACTCACCCCTCCAGGCATCTATAGTTTTCACCTGGTCATCTTCTCCTTTCAAGGCAGGAATAAACCTATTAAAATTAGCTGAAAAGAGACTCAATTTAGCCTCTATTTGGTTCAATTTCCCTTTGAAAAATGAGAGTGCAATGTTTACTCTCTTGATCTCATCTTCCACCTCTGTGACTATTGGAGGGAAGTATGCCCTTATGTTCTGTAGGGATGACAATTTCTCAAATAAACTTGCCCTGGCAGACCACTTTGTGAAGCATGGGTTTATAATTATAAGGTATCTTAATACCTTAGCATGCAATATTAGAAATTTATTATAAGTATTGATTACAACATCAGCCTTTTCTTTGAGGATCTCAATCCTATGTTGTAATATACCTTTCAATGCTTTCAATGCTATTGCATTTCCCTTTTATTTATCCACCTTTTGTTCTACAGCCTCTTTTGACCTAGGCTTATCTTCAATCTGCATCGGTGGTGGTTGTGCAGGAACATACACTACTTCTGGTTTTGCCTCTAATTCATCAGTTAACATTTTTATCATTTGATCTCTCTGGTATAGTTGTATATGGCACATGTCTCTATCTTTAGACAGTGCACTTGTTTCTTCTAACAAAGCGGTATACCTTTCAGACAATTGCTTTATCTTATCCTCGTTTAACTGAGCCTAGTGTGTCATTATTTGGGAGATCTGTAGGTCCCCTATATTCTGTACTGACCACACCATTTGATTCCCTACCATATTCTCTTGAATATTTAATAATTGGGGCTTTTGATCTTTAGGGCTCAAATTCTACATGGCAAAGGCCTGAGACTTTGGGTCATACCCAAATCCTTTGATCATTTCTCCTACTTGGACTTCACTGAAAATTTTAAGGTCAGGCTACTTTCTGATTTGATTTATGATGAACGCAGATGCCAAATCCCAGCCTTCAGCCAATAAAATTCCACTTCCTAGCACCATTTTTCTGGCATCCTTAGGTGAGATGTCCTCAATCTCAGGATCATAGTTTTGTAGGGCCACAAGAGATTCATTGGTAATTGTTTCTTTTCAATCCACAAGTAATTGGGACTTTAGCTGCTCTGCTTTGTGCCACCTGAGAAAATATTTGAATTCTTCTATTTTTATAAAATTATCATCATCTAAGAACTTTTTTTGACTAAGCAACCTTTCATCCACACATGTCCTTAGTGGGATCTCAACTTTATATCCTAGATCAGGCATTTGTTTCTTGCCTTGTCTGATTGCTTTCGTCAGGTTATGATCATATAACCTGGTGCTTGGTATCAAGGCCTTAACCTTATCCCTTTTCTTGCTTTGTCCCTCTGCTAAAGGCTGGCCCAACTCCAACTTTTGCCTCTTTGCTGCAGGCTCTTCCACATCATTAGGCTGTGTTGCAATTGTTAAATCTATAATATGTTGTTCTTCTTCTCTGTGCAACTGTGGGATCTTAGCCATTTCTTTCTCTGGGGCTTGTTGTGGTGGAGGAGACATATGAGGATGTGCATAATCACTATCATCACCACTCTCATACTCTGATTCTGAATGCTCAGGAGACTGAGCACCTTTCTTACAAAGGACTGTATCCAGCTGTTATACTAACACATAGTAGTTGTCAATCATAGCTTTAATCCTATCAAAATAGGAGAGATCAGGGTAAAAACCCCCAAAGGATAATCCATTCCTCTTTATTTGAGTCTGCAGATTGAGCAACTCCTGGATTCTCAATCTTTTCATGTGAATGTCATCTTCATCCAAGTTATTTCTTTTTGCATCTTCTTCTATACATTCACAATGTACATTTGTATTTGGGATAGTGGGAGTATACAATTTCCTGACCCCTGCCATAAAGCCTTCTGGATCAATGTACCTGTAAGGGGCTGCCCCCATTCTGAACTCTTCCAACCATTGACCTACTTCATCGATGGCATTCTTGCTAATTGCAAAATTTGCAATTCTAAATTGCCTAGGGGTTATAGTCCCTTTCCTATGAGGTGCAAAATGCTCATTGTCCGTTAGCATCAACTACCAAATGAATTCTATAGCAGCAACTCTCATAGGCACATTATAAGGCAATATATGGGGTGGGTGGATACACCCATATACTCTGATAATGGTAAAATTCTACTCTAAGAAGAAATCACCCCAGTTATGATTTCCAAGCCAATTGTCTAAATACTCACAAGGCCTAAGCAGATGTATGACTTCCAGAGGGATTGTAGTCCTACTTATTCCTAGACTTTGTATAATTGGATACACAATCCAATTTTGGAAGGCACAAAAGTCACAATCTATGGAAGTATAATTCCAAACCCTAACCTAGAATTGGATAGGATTTGGTTGTGCTTGAAAGAATCTCTGAGGGGTTAAGTTGTGGGGATCCATGATTGTAAAATTGAAATACAAGAGAAGGTGCATTAAGACTTAATAATGCAAGAATTTTGGCTCCTTCTCCTTAGGATTCTTTAATTTGTTCTGAGTTGCAACAAAACCCTCGTGCATCTCATCAATTATATACTGAATATAATCATAACTGATGCTTGAATGCAGCTCCTACAGTTCTAAAACCATCATTAAGATGCCATGACCTATTCTTTCTATGTCTCCATTTATCCCTAATACTCTGCAATGGGCATAAGCATTGTACTTGACATAAAAATATAGGTCTTTGTAATAATACAGATATGGTTCAGCGTTAGGACCTAAATGATCTCTCAATTCTTTTGGCATATGCTTCTGTAACAAGCCCTTTGCAATTTCGTGCTCAGCACTATACCTCTTTTCTTGCTTCTTTATGTCAATTTTAGTAGACATAGTACTAAATAGGCCAAAAGCTTGGATAAAAGAGTTTCTATTTAGTATCAACAAGGCAGTGCCATCATCTCTGTTGATGGTCTTAGTCAGGGTATCATAATGATTTGCAAGGTCAGGGAATAGGTCTACATCTAAGAATATATCAGGGACTAGCAACCTAGCAAGACCACATGTCCAAGGGTTCGAAACAAGTATGGGCTTATCAGAATTCTTATAAAAATAGGTAAAGAGAGAATACCCTATTGTTCCTGGGGTCGCAACATCTCTAATGTCCATGAACTCATCCTTAAAAATACCTACATCGACCTTCATGTTTTGCATTGAACCTAGCAGAAGCTGGAGAAATTCATCTGATTAACTGGGTTTTCCTTTCTATTCTTCTCCACTGCCTCCACTTGTTGAAGCGACGCTCAAAGCTCTACTCATTTTCTACAACACTTCAAATTTATTTCCTCTAACTAATATTGAAACAAATCTAATCTCCAATATCAGCTGTTTACTCTGTGCACAATCTCCTGCAATTTTTAGAAATCTCAGCTCACTTTGGATACACTGCAACTGCTCAAAATATCACACTTCTCTGAAAACAAGCAACTTGGCTCTGAAATCTGAGAATTTGATAAAGACAAATGAATGCACTATCATCTGTTTATAGTTATGATTCAGAGTACACAACTCATAATTTGGAAACATCAGTTCTGTCATTAATTTACCATACCGTGAACTTTGAAAAACCTAGCCGTAGTTGCACGAAGTTGACAGGAAATCAAATTTTCAAAAAGAAATCCTCAGAGCAATCATAAACTGTTTAAGAGAGCTGACATGTCACATTTTAATTTTCTATCTATCATACATCTCAGCTACCCTTTGTGCACAATAATCAAAACTCAAGCCTCTGATTGGTTGCCGAGTGATTTACTCTGTCATGTCAACAAGTTGCCGCCATTTTTCAGATCTTGTAATCAGGCAACCATGCGACTGTATTAAGTCTCTTTGTCACGAGCCATTGTTCTTAACCATGGTTCCATTCCTAGATTTGGCGATAATGTATTTTCTTTACCCTGGCTGACTCAAGTGACCCTCTGGTGATCTGGTGACACTAGTGAAATGAAAGTCGCATGGAGTTAACCTTAACTCATCTTTCTGTCCGCGACTTGGTGACTAGCCATTACTATTAACCATTACGGTTGTCTCCTTGTCGCTGGATGCTCATGTTCTATTTCAAGACCACGCAACAAGCCTTAGTCGCCTAGTCGGGAGATACCTTTAACTTTACCTTAAGATATTGCACGTGCCTTTTCTCTATTTGTAGTGACTTTGCGACATACCCTAATCGCCAAGTTGGAAGGAATCTTTCCCCTGGGCACTTTTCTTTCCAGACTTCGTGACTGCCGCTGGATCCTTTGATTCTTTCATCTGACAGCTATCATTTAATTGCCAAATGATCAGGTATACTCTTAAATTATTCAGAGACCTTGATACTGAAGGAAAAATACCTTAGTCTCAAAGTCGCTTAAATCTTTTCTTCCATTCTGGCGACTTCACAACAACCGATTTCTTTATGACAGATGTCACCTGCTCATTGGTTCACTCAATGCATACTAACAAGATGAGTCATTGTCCTATTCTGGCGACATCCTGACTAAGTAAAACTGCCAGCATCAACAGTTAGTCACGTAGTCTGGACTGATACCTCTTAACCGCCATTCGATTCTGAGACCACGCGATTGACTGAAGACTTAACCGTAAACTTTGGCCTGATTTGGCGACAATGTGACATGAAGTAATCATGAAGTCTGAGAACATTTTCATAACTGCTGATTTCTCCTGCGATCACCCAACTAAGTAGTGGGTCCCATTTTAATAAACCTTATAACATAAGGGTCTTGCGACTACCCGACTGAAAGAAATCGCCAAGTCTCAGAATGCTGAAAAAATATTATGTTTTGTAACGAGACTGCGTGACACAAGAAAAGAAAATTCGGGAAGAGATTTGGAATATTCATTCTGGGTAACGTGACGAGGTGACCTAACTTTTAAACACATGTCTTAAGTGTTTGAAAAAGGCAACGCTGAAACATAAGACATGACCTAGGGTTTCAATTCATCATTTAACACTTGGATACTTAGGGTTTTTGCAAATTTGGCAATGTTTGGAAATGAAAACTTGAAATTTGACAGGGGTAAAGCAAGGAACCAGGAGAAAAAGAAAAAATGGGAAATACAACCAACAGTGGCTCTGATTGCGGATTGGCTAAACTTATTTTATGACAAAGAACCACAGAATCTCTGGTTGCAGACCAACTCACTCGGAGCAAAACCCTACAAAAGAAAGGGAAATATGTACAAAAATTACAAACAAGGGGGAAAGGAGAATATAATACATACTTGCTTGTGTATCCTACACCTTCACTGAAAGAAAGGCTTCAAAAATTGCCCATGCACAGGCAACTCGAAAAGATCACCCTCCATATTTTTCAATAAGTATGAGTCTTTGCCAAAATTTTCAGCAATAATAAATGGTCCCAGCCATAAAGACTCAAACTTCTTATGCTTTCCTTTATCTTCTACCCTTGCATTCCATTGGAGAACTAGATAATATATTTGGAATTTTCTCTCAGTAGCCCTCCTGTCAAAAAGATATTTCATTTTCTGTTGCAGCTTCACATTTTCTTTCTGACTATTTCTCCTTATCTCATCCAATTCATTCATCTACATCATTCTATTTTGTATGTTATCAGAGACATCTAAATGTTCCTCTTGTATGTACTGGAAAATAGGCAACAAATTATTTATAGGCAACCTAGCCTGTAAAAAATACACTAACTCAAAAGGTGATTGACCAGTTGCCTTCTTTAGTGTTATTCTATTAGCCCAAAGAGCTAATCTCAATTTTGTGTGCCATGTCCTCTTGTTTTGTTCCAGAGTTCTTTTCAATATTTTCAAAAGGCTTTTATTGCTAGATTCAGCCTGTCCGTTGGCCTGCGGATGGTATGGGGATGAATATGATATGGTAATCCCATACTACTCATAGAAACTTGTCATTTCTTCTGACTTGAACTCATAGCATTATCCATTATTAACTTACTAGGCACTCCAAACCTTGTCAGGATATTTTCTAACAAAAATTCAGTTACCACCTTATTAGTTTCTTTCCTGGTGGGAATAGCCTTGATCCATTTGGTAAAATAATCTATGGCAACTAAAATACAACCATGTCTTGCACTAGATTTTTCCTTAAATTCACCCATAAAATCAATACCCCATACAGCAAAAGGAGCTTCAGTGCTCACTGAGTTGAGTAACAAGACGCCTACAAATTTCAACTTATTGGAGAACCTCTGACAGGGTTCACATTTCCTAACATGCATGTAAGTGTCCTTGAATAGAGTAGGCCAATAATATCCTTCCCTCAAAACTTTATGGGCAGTGGTTTTGGCAGAAACGAGACCTCCACACGGTCCTTCATGCATCTCAATTAGGACCTTCTCAGCTTGATGTTTGTCAAGGCATAGTGGTAGAACACCATTTTTATCTTTCCAAAATAAATCCCCTTGAATTAGAACATATCTTTGAGCTTGCAAATTCAAACTTCTCTTTTGATTATCAAGCAAATGATCAGGACATTTAGCATTTTTGAGAAAAAAGACAATATCTGCGTAATAGGGTTGTCTCTCTATACTAGTTATGGCTTGATCATGTACCTCTGTTTGATTTGTTTGCACAAGATCCATGTTCTCTTCTGTCATAAGCTTGGCCAAGCCTTGGCCTCTTACCAATTTAGTGATATTGATATCCAAATTAAACTCTTGAATTCCTGTAATCCACTTACACGTCTTACCAGTGACCTCTGACTGAGTAAGGATATCTTTTACTACTGAATGTGGAACATAGGCCTGCACCTTGGCACACACCAAGTAGGGCCTAAAGGACTTTACATCCTTTACCAAGGCATAGGCTTGTTTCTCCATTATATCATAGTTAAGTTCTGCAGCCTGCAAGGATTTACTATAAAAGGCTATGGGGTGTTCAAATCCTTGCTCATCTTTCTGAAGTAAAATTGTAGCAATGGTATGAAATGATGCAAATGAAAATAGAGAGAAAGGCTTAGTGTAATCCGGAGATTTCAACACTGGAGTTTTCTGCACTACCTTCTTTATCCTTTCAAAAGCTTGTTGAGCCTCATCATTCCAAACAAACTTAGTATCCTTTTTCAAAAATTTCACAATGGGCTTGACAATTTCAGCAAAATTTGCTACAAATCTTCTGACAAAATTAATCTTTCCTAAGAAAGATTGCACACTTTTTAAGTTTTTTGGAGCAACAAATTTCTGAATTGCTTCTACTCTTTCGGGGTCTATTCTTATCCCTTCCTTAGACACTATATGTCCAAGCAATTTTCCCTCCTTAACTACAAAATGACACTTCTTAGGGTTTAATGAAACACCATATTCTAATGCTTTATTAAAAATCTTACCCAAATGATCACAATGATCATTAGCCTTCTTATAATATGCAATTAAGTCATCTTGATACACAACCATGAACAAATCAATGAACTCTTTGAAAGCAACATCCATGGCTCTCTGAAAAGTTGCCCCTGCATTTATTAAACCAAAAGGCATCGTGATATAAACATATGTTCCCCAAGGAGTAGTAAATGCAGTCTTGTACTGCTCTGACTCTTTGACCAGAACCTGGTTGTAACCTAAAAAACCATCCATCATTGATAGTAATTCACAACCAGTCACTTTATGTAGCATTGCTTCCATGTTTGGCAGTGAGTAATTATCTTTTAATGAAGCAATATTTAAATTTCTGAAATCAACGCACAATCTAATGTCACCATTCTTCTTCCTAACTGGCACTAAATTGGATACCCATGTTGAATGCCTAATAGGTTGAATTATCCCAGCATCCTTAAGCTTCATCAATTCCTGCTGCATTTTGGGAGCCAACAAGGGATTGATAGGTCTTTGTTTCTGTCTAAATGGTTTGACATCTAATTTCAGAGGAATCTCATGTTGGAAAAGGTCCTCTCTACATGCCTTTAAATCCTCATATGACCAAGCAAAAAAATGCTTGTATTTTCTCAGCAATCGGAATAGGTTTATTCTTACATGAGGGTCCAAACCTTTTCCAATATAAACTATTTGAGGACTGCTTTCTGATCCTAAATTTAGTTTTTCCAAGTCCTCAACATTGGCACTGTTTATCTTGGTTGAATCATTTTGTTTACTAACAAACAATGCTTCAAGTTCAACCAAACCCCTAGGAATCTGATTAGAACTTAATTGAACTACCTCATTTCCAAAGATGTATTCTTTTCCATCATCTGATTCTAACAAGGAACTGCAATCTATACTTTGATTTTCATATTGGTCTAAACATTGCATGAACCTTAAAATATCTTGATCATCTTGGAAAACCTGCTAGTTGTATATGTTATCTAGGACAACTGGTCCTCTTTTTACCTCAAGTGTTGATACTCCATGTAAGGTCAAATCATCATTTTTCAAAGAAACATTTGCTAAAAAATCAGCCATAATATTCTTTGAACTTTCTAACCAAGTTATATCAAAAGCATCAAACATCCCAAATAGCATGTTTATACATTTTCAATCTATCATTTTTCACAACATATTTGGATCTCACTTGTGCTATTACTAACTCAGAGACACCATAAACCTTTAAATACTTGATACCATGCTTAATATAAATTTCAAGTCCTAAAACAAGGCCTCATACTCTGCAGTATTATTTGTACACTAAAAAGCCAGCAAAAATGAGTATTTAAAAGTTGCACCTGATGGGGATATCAATAATACTCCTTCTCATGATCCTTCTTTAGAGCAAGCACCATCAAAATACATTTTCCATATCCCATCTTCTTGTAAGATTAATTCTTTGCTTAAAGAATCAACTTCTTGATCCTTCTTTTCATCCGGTTGCATTCCAAAATTTTCCATATCTATGTCTATGCAACAATTGATATGAGTATCCTCATACTTTTCTATCATGTGGGGAGTTCGGCTCTCTCTTGAAACATTGACATTTTCTCCAGCGATATTGAAAGTAGCAAATGATAAATCATTTTGTATACTCCCTCCCATGGAAGCACTCCACTTTCTTGATAGAAACATACCATAATGAGGTGGTATATCAACCACAAGGACATTCATTGTCATGACAACATCAGGGCAAAGTGCCAGTCTATAAGGCATGGCTTCAATGGTACCAATTACAGGGACCTCCCTAGAATCCATAGCTCTACACCTACCATGAGGTGTGTCAACATGTAAGCCCATTTCCTTCATAATCTCAACTGGCATGATTGTATTAGAAGCTCCTGAATCAATCATACAAATTTTGAGCATTTTATCATTTATTATCAATGAAAGAAAGAATGGGTCCACCACCTTTGGAGAAGAACTAGCATTCAAAAATATTTGAGGAATCTCAGATGTTAACATCTCATCCTCATTTCTATTGTCAGGTGGTATCTCAGATACATCAACTGGATTTTGAATTTTTATTTCAGGTACACTGTTTAACAATGACATCACTTTTTCTTTATGTTCTTTGATCCTCATCATTTTGAGGAATGGTACCTTAACTGTCATCTGAGACAAACATTGACCCATGTCAACTGGAGTAAAGAAAATGTCTAAAAATTTTTACTTATGAATGATAACATCATTCTCTTCACTACATTTCTTTTGAAATGGTCCTTTCAACTTTTTATTGTCTATTTTTTGAACAGGAACAATCCTTTCTTGGTCCTTTTCATCTTGTATAGCATTTTGTTCTACAACTTTTGGGATGATCTTGACCTTATGTTTATTCCCACTTTCTCTAGGTTCTTCTTTCCTGGGAACATATTGAGGGCCTGATTTATTATCCTTGATGAAAACACCTGAGGGTTGGCTACTAGTTCCTCCTACCACCCTATTTCTTAAGTGGTAATTGCTTCTAGCTTTGTTCACCAACTCAATAGTAATTCTTTATTTTTCTTCATCTGAAGCTTTTCTCATAAGAGGAACTTCTTGGCTATCTTGAGCATAGCATCTAATATTATCATCAGCCTCATCCACCTCACTGTCAGATAGGACCTATTGATGATGAGTTTCAACCCTTCTTTGTGAAACATAGGAATCATGATTTTCCTCTTCACTGTTTGAATCAGTATCATGGCATGAATAAGCATTAGTCATGCTATGATCACACTGTTCCCCTTCATTATTTTCTTGTTCCTCTGTTGCTTTTAAATCCAAAGAGATGGCACAAAAATCAGGATTATGAGGGGCATCACAAGCTTCACACCAAATCTCCTCATTGCAGAAATAGACTAAATTTCTATGAAGAGGGTCTGGAGTCTTATTATCTGCTCTTTCTTTCTTGGGTGCACTAACTGGTTTTCCATCCTTGAATTGAGTTCCATATGGGTGATTTTGCATTTTGTTCTGGGGATTGTAATTATTGTTGTAAAGAGGTTTTTTGTTTTGAGGAACTCTATACTCCTTATACTCTGGTTCTTTCAGATCGCGCTTACTAAACCTGGGATCATCCCTCCTATTCAACTTACCAGACACTCCTCTATTCATTTCAATGTTGACTACTATCTTGTAAGCATCAGTAAGCATCCTAGGGTTTTTATCTCTCAGAGCATAGCCCATTTTAGAATCATAAGCATTTAGATAAGTTGCCAGACAAACTTCTTCATCTAACTTTATCTTTTGAAACAATTTATGCATAGCTCTCTGAAATCTTGTATTGAATTTTGTAACCTCTTCATTATATTTTTTCTTAATATTATTGAACTCATTCAACAAAAAGCCCTTATTTGTCTTATCTCCATACTGATCTTTGAACAACTCAATTAACTCATCCATGGAAACAACAGAGCCATTAGCCAGGCTTCTAAACCATTCTCTTGCATATTCAACAAGGGACTGAACAAATAGCTTCATTAATACATCTTCATGGGTAATATTCAAATCATCAACAAAGTCAATGAATTTTCTTAAGTGTGCTTCACAGGAAATCACATTATTACCAACAAACTTTGGGATCTTTTCTCCTATATCACCTAAATCTTTAGCAAAGGCATTAGGGTATCCAAGGATACCAACAAAATCAAATTGTTTATACCTCTCATTATGCAGGGGTTTCCTTTGAAAATTATCATCTTCTTTAGCCTTGGTAGCTTTCCCTCTAGAAGATGTATTGTTCTCTGTTCCAAAAAAAGAATATTTTGAAGATTGCAAAAAATCAATCTTCTTTTTCATTTCAATGGTAGCAGCCTCCATTTGGGCTTTCTCTAACATCTTTTCCATGGTTGCCTTTTATATTCTTAATTTTTCCAAATCAATCTCTAATTTGGACATTTGTTCAACAATAGGTTTCTGAGATTTAGGATCTTGATCTCTTTGTTCACCCATCTTCTTTTTACCCTTATCTATTTTTATAGTAGAAGCCTTTTGAGTAACTGGTATTTATTTGCTTTTGTAAGACTTCTCTATTTCTTTCATAGTTTGATGTTTACGAAGTCTTTTTTTATTATTATCAAGAGCCTTATGATCATTCTTTTCCTTTCTCATCTCTCTTTCCCTTTTCATTTGTTGGACTAAAGCCAACTGCTTTAAAATAAACTTCTCTTCATTATCCAACATATCAGAAGGGTTATCTTCTGAATCTAAAATAGGTGTAGTAATTTCTTCTCTTTCATTTAAATTTGAAGTAGCTGTGGGAGTTCCCAATACTCTTTCAGCAACCTCCTCATAATCTGAAGTATTTCCATCATGAGAATGCTGAACAGTATTCTTATCTTTTCTGACATTTATTTCTTCACCTCTTAAAGGAGTTTCATTCATAGTATCTTGATTTCTCTTTTTCCTCCAAGAGGCTCCAATTCTTGAGGATGATGGGATTCCTTCATTCAAAACCCTTTCTGGGTCAGCTCTTGTCTTTGACCTAGTATTCATTCTGTAAGACATTATTGATTTTGCACTAACTTTAGAGATTTTCCTTTCAGAGTCGCCACCCAATAAATTGGGATGAATGAATACTTATCAAGGGTTAGTATGACAACAACAACTAGAATACGTTTAAAATCTTAATACACCAGGGATTTCTGAATACTTCTTCAAGACTTTACAATCTCTCCCCAGCGGAGTCACCAATTTGTTAGGGATTTCTCTTGTATGAACCATAGTGCTTGAAATAACTACTTGAACACTATGCCTTCTAATACTGATTCAGAGACAAGAAAATCCTAATTGCTAAGGACTGGATAAGGTCCTTCTTTGTTTTTGAGCTCCACATATGCTCAGGCAGGTTTTACCTTTTAAGATTGTTGTTAACATAGTATTTATTGATGTGGACACTGATTTTTCATGTATCTTTATTGAACCAACTTATAAATCACCTTATAAATGACTAAGCATAATCATATACAAGATTTAATCATACAAATCATAACCTTAAATATGACAAAAACCAGTGATATAAGGATTCTAATCCTTCTTCCTTTTCTTGTAGGAGGGATAACCTAGTTGATTCACTCTTCAAGGAATCAATAATATGGACAGTGTCCTACTGACAAAGGTCCTTAACAAGTTCAACTTGACTGTTCTTAGTAACAAAGTATATTTGATTGATTTGGTTTTGATAACTTGGAATATCTTAGACATAGATAGATTATCAGACTACTTTCTGGACTAGTGCCTATCCTTTGGGCTGCAGAGTCAATAATAAGCAAAAGTATCACAAAAACAAAATACACTGAACTGCGTTACAGCTCATACAATTAAGATAGATTTCCTTACAAACCATCATGTCACCTCAGGACTACTGTACCAAATCTTCAAACAAAGCAGTATGTTTCTTGAAATTATTTACAAAATTTAATTCTCTCCTTGAAAGAAACTTGTAAACAATTAAATGGTTACCTTATAACCAGAGTGTTACAGAATACCTGATAAACTTAAAATAGAAAAGTATACACACAAAGTGAAGAGATAGCAGTAGAAAAGAGTAAAACTGTACCGTATATTATTTATGTGATCCAGCTTGTTGTACATGAAAGATTACACATCTTAGAAAGATAGATGGAAATTTAGAAGATCTGAATTCTGTGATATATTATCTCTTCTTTTTCAAAAATATTCCAAAAATCAAAGACACCTAACTATTACAAGTCTTCTGCTATATATAGATTCTAGACCATCTTGAAATCCCTAAGGATGCAACAAGTTTCAGATGGCCTCAAAACCCTAACCCTAAAGATACAAGAGAGACAAAAGAGAGAGAGAAGAAGCGGTGAGAGGACTGAGTCAAAAAGGTATAAATAGATATCTCTTGTTCTTCTCCCGACCTAGCGACTACAATCTGATTTGTAGATGGTAGCTGGTGTATTTATGTGAAGTCATGAAAGTTGTTCTCGCCTGCTCACCTACATCTCTTTTGAAATAACTGTCCATCTTGTATCGGTGATGTTTTTGATATCAAGTAGGAACTTGTTGATATCTGTCTCAGCTTTGAATGCCTCATCCAAGAGTAAATTATATCCATCTATATCAACCTCAGTTCCTAAAATAAAAGCCTCTTCACTAGGCATTTTGGTGTCAAACTCACCCCTCCAGGCATCTATAGTTTTCACCTAGTCATCTTCTCCTTTCAAGGCAGGAATAAACCTATTAAAACCAGCTGAAAAGAGACTCAATTTAGCCTCTATTTGGTTCAATTTCCCTTTGAAAAATGAGAGTGCAATTTTTACTCTTTTGATCTCATCTTCTACCTCTGTGACTATTGGAGGGAACTCTACCCTTATGTTCTATAAGGATGACAATTTCTCAAATAAACTTGCCCTGGCAGACCTCTTTGTGAAGTATGGGTTTAGAATTATAAGGTATCTTAATACCTCAGTATGAAATATAGGCAATTTATTATAAGTATTGATTACAACATCAGCCTTTTCTTTGAGGATCTCAATCCTATGTTGTAATATACCTTTCAATGCTTTCAATGCTATTGCATTTCCCTTTTCTTCATCCACCTTTTGTTCTATAGCCTCTTCTGACCTAGGCTTATCTTCAATCTACATCGGTGGTGGTTGTGTAGGCACATACACTACTTCTAGTTTTGCCTCTAATTCATCAGTTAATGTTTTTATCATTTGATCTCTCTAGTATAGTTGTATATGGCACATGTCTCTGTCTTTAGACAGTGCACTTGTTTCTTCTAATAGAGAGGTCTACCTTTCAGACAATTGCTTTGTCTTATCCTCATTTAACTGAGCCCAGTGTGTCATTATTTGGGAGATCTCTAGGTCCCCTATATTCTGTACTGACCACACCATTTGATTCCCTACCATATTCTCTTGAATATTTACTAATTGGGGCTTTTGATATTTAGGGCTCAAATTCAACATGGCAAAGGCCTGAGACTTTGGGTCATACCCAAATCCTTTGATCATTTCTCCTACTTGGACTTCACTGACCATTTTAAGGTCAGGCTACTTTCTGATTTGATCTATGATGAACGCAGATGCCAAATCCCAGCCTTCAGCCAATAAAATTCCACTTTCTAGCACCATTTTTCTAGAATCCTCAGGAGAGATGTCCTCAATCTCAGGATCATAGTTTTGTAGGCCCACAAGAGCTTCATTGGTAATTGTTTCTTTTCCATCCACAAGTAATTGGGACTTTAGCTGCTCTGCTTTGTGCCACCTGAGAAAATCTTTGAATTCTTCTATTTTTATAAAATTATCATCATCTAAGAACTTTTGCTGACTAAGCAACCATTCATCCACACATGTCCTTAGTGGGATCTCAACTTTATCTTCTGGATCAGGCATTTGTTTCTTGCCTTGTCTGATTGCTTTCCTCAGGTTATGATCATATAACCTGGTGCCTGGTATCAAGGTCATAACCTTATCCCTTTTCTTGCTTTGTCCTTCTATTGAAGGCTGGCCCAACTCCAACTTTTGCCTCTTTGCTGCAGGCTCTTCCACATCATCAGGCTGTGTTGCAACTGTTAAATCTATAATATGTTATTCTTCTGCTCCCTGCAACTATGGGATCTCAACCATTTCTTTCTCTGGGGCTTGTTGTGGTGGAGGAGACATATGAGGATGTGCATAATCACTATCATCACCACTCTCATACTCTGATTTTGAATTCTCAGGAGACTGAGCACCTTTCTTACAAAGGACTATATCTAGCCGTTCTACTAACACATAGTAGTTGTAAATCATAGCTTTAATCCTATCAAAATAGGAGAGATCAGGGTAAAAACCCCCAAAGGATAATCCATTCCTCATTATTTGAGTCTGCAGATTGAGCAACTCCTAGATTCTCAATCTTTTCATGTGAATGTCATCTTCATCCAAGTTATTTCTTGTTGCATCTTCCACTATACATTCACAATGTACATTTGTATTTGGGATAGTGGGAGTATACAATTTCCTGACCCCTGCCATAAAGCCTTCTGGATCAATGTACCTGTAATGGGCTGCCCCCATTCTGAACTCTTCCAACCATTGACCTACTTCATCGATGCCATTCTTGCTAATTGCAAAATTTGCAATTCTAAATTGCCTAGGGGTTATAGTCCCTTTCTTATGAGGTGCAAAATGCTCATTGTCCGTTAGCATCAACTACCAAATGAATTCTATAGCAGCAACTCTCATAGGCACATTATAAGGCAATATATGGGGTGGGTGGATACACCCATATACTCTGATAATGGTAAAATTCTGCTCTAAGAAGAAATCACCCCAGTTATGATTTCCAAGCCAATTGTCTAAATACTCACAAGGCCTAAGCAGATGTATGACTTCCAGAGGGATTCTAGTCCTGCTTATTCCTACACTTTGTATAATTGGATACACAATCCAATTTTGGAAGGCACAAAAGTCACAATCTCTAGAAGTATAGTTCCAAACCCTAACCCAGAATTGGATAGGATTTGGTTGTGCTTGATAGAATCTCTGAGGGGTTAAGTTGTGGGGATCCATGATTGAAAAATTGAAATACAAGAGAAGGTGCATCAAGACTGAATAATGCAAGAATTTTGGCTCCTTCTCCTTAGGATTCTTTAATTTCTTCTGAGTTGCAACAAAACCCTCGTGCATCTCATCAATTATATACTGAATATAATCATAACTGGTGCTTGAATGCACCTCCTGCAGGTCTAAAACCATCATTAAGATGCCATGACCTATTCTTTCTGTGTCTCCATCTATCCCTAATACTCTGCAAAGGGCATAAGCATTGTACTTTGATATAAAAATGTAGGTCCTTGTAATAATACGGATATGGTTCAACCTTAGGACCTAAATGATCTCTCAATTCTTTTGGCATATGCTTCTGTAACAAGCCCTTTGCAATTCCGGGCTTAGCACTATACCTCTTTTCTTGCTCCCTTATGTCAATTTTAGTAGACATAGTACTGAATAGGCCAAAAGCTTGCATAAAAGAGTTTATGTTTAGTATCAACAAGTCAGTGCCATCATCTCTTTTGATGGTCTTAGTCAGGGTATCATAATGATTTTCAAGGTCAAGGAATAGGTCTACATCTAAGAATATATCAGGGACTAGCAACCTAGCAAGACCACATGTCCAAGGGTTCGAAACAGGGATGGGCTTATCAGAATTCTTATAAAAATAGGTAAAGAGAGAATACCCTATTTTTCCCGGGGTCGCAGCATCTCTAATGTCCATGAACTCATCCTTAAAAACACCTGCATCAACCTTCTTGTTTTGTGTTGAACCTGGCAGAAGCTGGAGAAATTCATCTAAGTAACTGGGTTTTCCTTTCTGTTCTTCTCCACTGCCTCCATTTCTTGAAGCAACGCTCACAGCTCTACTCATTTTCTGCAACACTTCAAATTTCTTTCCTCTAACTGATATGGAAGAAAATCTAATCTCCAATATCAATTGTTTACTCTATGCACAATCTCCTACAATTTTAAGAAATCTCAGCTCACTTTGGATACACTGCTACTGCTCAAAATATCACACTTCTCTTAAAACAAGCAACTTGGCTCTGAAATCTGAGAATTTGATAAAGAAAAATGAATGCACTATCATCTATTTATAGTTATTATTGAGAGTACATATCTCATAATTTGGAAACATCAGTTCTGTCATTAATTTACCATGCTGTGAACTTTGAAAAACCTAGCCGTAGTTGCACAAAGTTGACAGGAAATCAAATTTTCAAAAAGAAATCCTCAGAGAAATCATAAACCATTTAAGAGAGCTGATATGTCACATTTTAATTTGTTTCCTCTCATACATCTCAGCTACCCTTTGTGCATAGTAATCAAAATTCAAGCCTCTGATTGGTTGCCGAGTGATTTACTCTGTCATGTCAACAAGTTACCGCCATTTTTTAGATCTTGTAATCGGGTGACCACGTGACTGTATTAAGTCTCTTTGTCACGAGCCATTGTTCTTAACCATGGTTCCATTCCCAAATTTGGCGACAATGTATTTTCTTTACCCTGGCTGACTCAAGTGACCCTCTGCCGATCTGGCGACACTAGTGAAATCAAAGTCGCATGGAGTTAACCTTAACTCATCTTTCTGTCTGAGACTTGGCGACTAGCCATTACTATTAACCCTTACGGTTGTCTCCTTGTCGCTAGATGCTCATGTTCTATTTCAAGACCACGCGACAAGCCTTAGTCACCCTGTCAAGAGATACCTTTAACTTTACCTTAACATATTGCACGTGCCTTTTCTCTGTTTGTAGTGACTTTGCGACATACCCTAATCGCCAAGTTGGAAGGACTCTTTCCTCGGGGCACTTTTCTTTCCAGACTTTGTGACTACCGCTGGATCCTTTGATTCTTTCATCTGATGGCTGTCGCTTAATCGCCAAATGATCAGGTATACTCTTAAATTATTCAGAGACCTTGCTACTGAAGGCAAAATACCTTAGTCCTTAAGTCGCTTAATCCTTTTCTTCCATTCTAGCAACTTCGCGACAACCACTTTCTTTATGATAGATGTCACCTGATGATTGGTTCACTCAATGCATACTGACAAGCTGAGTCATCATCCTGTTCTGGCGACATCCTGACTGAGTAAAACTGCCAGCATCAACAGTTAGTCGCGTAGTCTAGACTGATACCTCTTAACCACCGTTTGATTCAGAGACCACGCGACTGACTGAAGACTTAACCGTAAACTTTGGCCTGATCTGGCCACAATGTGACATGAAATAATCGTGAAGTCTGAGAACATTTTCATAACTACTGATTTCTCCTGCGATCACCCGACTAAGCAGTCGGTCCCATTTTAATAAAGCTTATAACATAAGGGTCTTGCGACTACCCAATTGAAAGAAATCACCAAGTCTTAGAATGCTGAAAGAATATTATGTTTTGTAACGAGACTACACGACACAAAGGAAAAGAAAAGTCGAGAAGAGCTTTGTAAAATTCATTCTGGGTAACGCAACAAGGTGACCTAACTTTTAAACACATGTCTTAAGTGTTTGAAAAAGGCAACGCTGAAACATAAGACATGACCTAGGGTTTCAATTCATCATTTAACACTTGGATACTTAGGGTTTTTGCAAATTTGGCAATGTTTGGACATGAAAAATTGAAATTTGACAGGGGTAAAGAAAGAAACTAGGAGAAAAAGAAAAAATGGGAAATAGAACCAACAAGGTCTCCAGTATGAAGCCATCGAGTCTATTTTTCATGTTTCACTACCATCTTTGCAAACAAGTCAACAACCTGGTTGGCTTTTCTGTACACATGGGAGATGTAAACCTTTTTAAAGGTGTTCAAAAGGTTTCTTGTCTCATCAATCATGTTGGATATAGTCCATGGCGGTGGGTGAACATTATTTAGGTAGTTAATAATGTAACGAGAATCCCCTTCTACCATTGATTTTTTGATCCCCAAGTCATGAGATAATTTGGTAACTTGGAGGGCCACATTTGCTTCCGCATAGTAATTGGTTTGTGTCCGAAGAGGAAAGATGACAGTAGCAATTCCTATGCCAAAGCCATTTTGAATCACTCTCTCACTTTCTACCTTACCCGGGTTACCGTTGGCCACACCATCGAAGTTGAATTTTGACTATCCTTCCAGAGGAAAGCTCCAGGTATAGTTCTGTCTTTTATCTTTGGTCTTCTTAGGATCTGCCAAATTGTCTTTTCCTACAAAAGGATTAGAATTTCTACAAGAAACAAAATTTTCCAACATAGCATGATGTATCTTCTCAAAAATGATTTTTGCAGAAACACTACAGTCCCTAAAGATACGATTATTGCACTCTTTCAAAATTCCCTAGAAAAGGTGAGGAAGCACCCAAGACCAAATTTTGTGAAAAGTAGTATTGTTGAAAGGTAGGGTCCATTGGGAGAAGAGGTCCTGAATAGAGGAGGGGTAGCACCAATGCATCCCAAAAACTGACTAGAAAAAGTACTGGATGGAGCTAACATAGGGGCAATAGAGAAAAAGATGGTTCACGGATTCAACTTGTCTCTGACATAGAACACACCTATTGGGGATTGGGATGCCACGCTTCAAAAGGTTATCAATAGTTAGAATATGATTGTGAAGTAAAATCTAGAAGAAGACATTAATTTTGGGAATAAGGCTAGGGAACCAGTCTTTAGCCCACAAGGGCTTGGCTTCCTGGTGCATCTGAAGAGAATAGGCTGAAGCCACCATGAAAGAACCTTTTAGGGAACTTTCACAAATCAAGGAATCCTAATTATGGGAAAGGGAAAGAGTGTTCAAAGCAGTGGATAAGGGAGAAAAATCATGGGAGATAGAAATAAAATGCACCCAAGAATTTCCCACTATGTAATTACAGACCCTATTCCCAAATTGCAAGATGCAATCATCCTTTCATAAGTTGTAGTACTCATTGTCTTTTAGGGATCTAGACTCTAACCAATTTTCATTCCAGAAATTGATAGAGTGACCATTACCAATTTTCCATTTAGCTTTAGAATTTTCAATATCTTTGGCATTAAGGAAACCATTCTAGATAAAAGAACCTTTCAGGATATCATCACAGTCAAAGAAGTAACTCAAAGAATCAATGGACATATACTTATCTTTGAAGAAGTTTCTCCATTTCCCTTTACCAGGGAAGATACGCCAAATCTATTTTGCTTTAAGAGCCTTGTTGAAAGGCCTAATTATTCTAATACCAACTGCTCTAGCACTTTTTGGGAGGCATAATTTGTCCCAAGAAATCAAAGGGAAACCCTTTGTGCTCTTCTTCCCCAGACCAAAGAAATCTTCTTTGTATTTTGTCCATAGCTTCCGCCACTTTAGCCAAAATAGAAAAGAGACTTGAGGCATAAGTGGGAATGTTTTGAAGAGTGGATTTAGCCAACAAAATTTTTCCTGCTTGTCTAAGAGTGATTCCCTTCCATCCAACAAGTTTAATATTGAATCTATCAATAAGTCTATTCTAGAAAGCTTCAGGGGGTTTAGCTCCAACAGGGAGACCCAAGTAGGTAGAAGGGAGGGAACCAATGCCACAAACCAAGATATCTGTCATTCTCCTTTGTCTGGCCTCTTGGGTGTTGATAAAGAAAAGAGAGCTCTTAGCCTTGTTGATAGATTTCCCCGTGGCCCTAATATAGGAGTCCAGAAGGTGTTTCACAATTCTAGCCTCACTAACCAAAGCCTCCCCTCCTAAAATTGTATCATCAAAAAAAATTTGATGAGAGAAAATGGTATTACCTGAGGATGACCTAATTCCTTTCAGATCCCAAGATCTCCTATGAGTATAAATATATCTCCCCAAGCATTCAGCCAAAATGATAAAGAGGATGGGATAAAGGGGATCCCCTTGTCTCAGACCCTGAGAAGCTTTGATGAAAGAAAAAGGAGACCCATTAAGCAAGACTGCCAAAGAAGGCAAAGAAATGAGCTGATGGATAATTTGGCCAACTTACTATTAAAACCAATGGCTCCCATCACTTTCAACAGGAAAGACCAATCCACCTGGTTGTAGACCTTGGACAAGTCCAACTTGAGGAGGAAGCCTTCCCTCTTACCTGCCTCTAAGGAATAGATCACTTTGTGCACCGCCATAATGGAATCTAGAATTTGGCTTCCCTGAACAAATCCTAAATATTGGTGATCAATGATAGAAGGTAGCACATGAAGAAGTCTGATAGTAATAACTTTTGAAATGATCTTCTAGAAACAATTGCATAAGCTAATGGGTCTGAAGAGCTCCATAGAATCCACCCTTGAGTCCTTAGGAATAAGAACAAGGAAGGTAGCATTGGGCTCCTTAAGAAGATTTTTAGAACCAAAGAATTCCTGCACAACTTTGACCACATCATATTTTACAATTTCCCAGAACCTGTGGAAGAAGAACATAGGGAAGCCATTTGGGCCCGGGCTCTTATCTCAAGGGAGAGAATCCAGCGCTTGTTAACTTCTTCAAAATTTGGAATGGCACAAAAGAATTTATTTTTATTATCCAAGATGATAGAGGGAATGTTTCTTGAGAGGTCCTCCTGATGCTGTCTAGAGAGATTAAGGTCTTTAGAAAGAAGAGAGGAAAAAAAGTCAACACCTGCAAAAGAAATACCTTTATCATCTTGCAAGGTTTGGTTTCCCTGTTTAATGCAACTAATTTTGTTGGATTCCCTGTGTTTCATGGTGGATAAGTGGAAGAAAAAATTATTTTGGTCCCCCTTCCTCAATCAAATAGATCTAGATCTCTACTTCCAGTACATCTCCTCCTTCCCTATCACATTATGGTACTTTGAAAGTAGAGTTTTTTGAAGATTCAAGTTGTTCTTATCATACCCAACTCTCTGGATTTCCTCTTGGATAAGACAAAGCTCAGAGATGGCCTTCTCTTTAGAAGAAAGGATGTCCCCAAAATCACTCTTATTCAAAGCCTAATATTAATCTTGACATTTCTGAGTTTTTAAGATATTTTAATCATTGTTGAACCTCGAACATCAATATTATACCATTCCAAGATCTTGTTTTTAATGTTAGGATGAGTAGTTCACATCTTTTCAAACCTGAAAAGGAAATTTATTTTCTTAATAATTGGGTCGAGAGTGAGAGACATAGGAGAAAGATCTGACCCAATCCTTACCAGAGTAGATAATTTACTATTGTGAGAGTTTAGCCAATCAATCGTAATCAAAGCCTTGCCCAGCTGAACTTGGATACACTCTTTCCCAGTTCTCCTGTTGCTCCAAGTGAAATTTTCCCCTTGAAGGTGCACATCTAAGAGGGCTTGATCATTAATAAAGTCCATGATTTGTTTCTTTCTTTCCTAATCAGGGTTAATTCCTCCCTATTTTTTTCCCTTCTTTGAGAGGGGTGTTAAAATCCCCCATAATAGTACCTTTTGAAATATCTAACACAGAAATAATGCATCTAGGTTTATCCAAGTAAGATCTTCTCCCTTTTTTTGAATTGGGGGCATAGATGTTCATGATGTACCATCTTTCATTATCCTTTATATTAGTGAAATTCATAATCAAAAAATTACCTTCTTCATGAATGATTTCATCCCTAATGAGTGAAGAGTTCCATAAAGTCATCACACCTCCGGAGGCACCTTCTGAACTTGTTGCCACCCTATCCATAGTTTTCCAAAATTTAATGCCTTCAGGTTTTTCCCTTTTCATCTTAGTTTCCTTGATAAGCATTATATATAACCTATGATCCCTAATCATATTTCTTACTACATCCTGCTTGTGTGGCCCACTAAGTCCACAAATGTTGCAAGATATTAGCTTCATTTATAACTCGATGTGTAGGTGACCTGGATGGTCTTTTGGGTTCAATCCACTATATTCTTGCAAGATTCTTCTTGTCAGATCTGGCTCAATCTTTTCCACCCTAGAGTTTTCATTTTAACACCTAAATCAGCTTATTTCTTGCTCCTGGTTGCTGCTGGCAAAACCGGGGAAGGGTCCTTGCTGCTCTTTTTCTTTCTGACATTGGTCCGTTCTCCCACCATCCCTTCCTTGTATTTGGTAAAGAGTTCTTCCATTTTTTCAAATTTCCTAGGGGTTACTGATTTCAGTAGTGCTTCCATATTGAAAACCTACTCCAGATGATCTAGATCTAAACTAGGGATAGACATATAAGTGTTCTCACCCTCCATATTGTTATGTGCATGTAGAAAAAACCCAAACTCCCAAGAAGGTTTGAGGGATCTCGGAGCTAAAGAAGAGAAGTTCATCACACAAGGGGCCCCTTTTCCACTGCCCAACTCTTATGTAGCTTTATCCTCTCCTAATTATTCAAGTGTTATGTTACCTACCAAGTCTGGTGTAGTCTCCACCAAGGGAAAAATCTCCACACACTCCATGCCAAGAGAAGATAGCTTACTAGATTCCCCCATTTGATATTTATAGGTTTATTCTATTTCCTCTTATTTCTTTTGCATAACAGGGATAGCAGATGTTAATTCCTTTTCCTTCCAAACTTCGGTACGAATATCTGAGGTTCTCACTTTGGGTTTCTCTAAATTTGGTGCTTTAGGACCTTGGTTCTTAGTTCTTCTTGCTGACTTTTGGGCCTTCCTAACTTTTTCCTTATCTAGTTATGGGCACTTTCTAGCCATATGTCCTTCTTTCTTACAATGAAAGCAAGCCAAAGGCACACTTTCATATTCCAGTTTCTATAATCTTTTTCCTAGTTTAGAGTGAATCTCTATGACCTTTGGCATATATTTCCCCTCTTCCACTCCTATGCATACTCTAGCATAGGTAAGGAACCTTTTGTCCACCGTCATTGGGTCAATTGAAAGAAGCTCCCCAAAGGATCTAGCAATTCCAGCAAAGACATCTTCGAACAAAAACTCTAGAGGGAGCTCAGGATGCCTTACTCAGACCAGGGCTTGGATATAAAATGAATTGTTTAGCTCTAGATTGGGAGACCACTTCCACAGAGCTAGAGAGGATTTCTAAATAAGCCACTCCCCAGCACAAATAATCTTGGCATAGTCTTCCTGGAAAGAAAACTCAAAGGATAGAAAACCTTTTTCCATGGTTTTTATTTCAACCTGGCCCTTTAGGTTCCATTTTTTCTGAGCAAAAGTTATAACTTTCTCAATATTAGGCCTGGACCCAGAAAACTTGCCCACCAAAATAAGAGACATGGTAGAAATATTATTGTCAATTAATTTGTTCAGTAAAGATATGGCATACTTTCACTTTACCTTTCCAGATAGGTCTTTTATAACTGAGAATAGAGACTTGCCTTTGGGTTTGATCCCAAATAAATTTGACCAAGGATGGTGCTAGGAAGAATCTTCCTTGACACAGGGCAGAGCCTCTAATTGGGAAAAGGTGTTTCCCTTTGTCCCCACCTCCTCTTTACCTGGATTCTTTTGTCTATCATGTGGGACACCATCCTTTTTTGTTGTGTCTTTCTTATCCTGGTCTACCAGAAGACCACCATCACATGCTCTTGGAGCAACATTCCGGCCCTAAAAAACTAGTTCTCACCCGCTGCCAAATTTGAAATTCCTCCCGCTCCTCTCGCATCCATCATTTTTAAGTGTTTTTGTTTCTTATGTTATTTTTCATTATGTTTATGATTTATAGTACCTTAATTTATATTGAAGACATGAGACTTTAATGATTTTGTAGTCACGATTTGAGTTATCTTATCCTACTCTTTTGTGACTTCATTAGCCATTACATCAAGAGATGATATTATGTAGGTATATCCGAAGGCATATTTACTATCATTGCATGTAGAAATAAATATTGAATTGGTAGGACCCAGTTTAGAGAGAATATTTAAGATCAATTAT
>MU223820.1:323914-384659 GCA_018584345.1 Thuja plicata | reverse complement strand
TCTTAAAAGATAAATCAGAAGCATTCAAGATGTTTAAATAGTATAATGCGATGGTAGAAAAACAAAGTGGTAAGGAATTAAAATTCTTAAGATCAGATACAAGAGCTGAATTTGTTTTTGATGAATTTACTAACTATTGCAATGGCATGGAATTAAAAGACAAATTTCTACACCAAGAACACCACAGTAAAATGGAATTGCTAAAAGGAGAAATAGATCTATTGTTGATTGTGCAAGAACATTGATGATAGAGAAAAGCATCACTCAAAATTTCTGGAGGGAAGTTGTCATTACTGATGTCTACACATTGAACATATTAAAGTTGAAGGACACAAATAAGGCACCCTATGAGCTTTGGTATGGTTACACACCTAATGTAAGTTACTTCATAATTTTTGTTAGTCAATGTTATATTTTGAAAGATGATAGAAATGAAAAGCTTGAATCCAAAAGTGTAGAAGGTATCTTTCTAGGGTATTCCACCAAAAGCAAGGCTTATAAATGTCTTAACAAATCCTCTAACAAAATCATTGAAAGGGCAAATGTAAGAATAGATGAATTTGCAGAGAAGAATGATAAGGAAAGAAAAAAAGAACTAGAAGACTACAACAAGTTTGTTTGCACTAAAAAAACTCACACTCTACCCAAGAAATAGTGTATCACTCCTGAGCAATAGAACATTATACCCGAGCATCAGGCTACAATTACCAAAAATTAGGAAAATCCTCAAGATGATGTTCTGAGCAATGGAGATCAGAATAAAGGTCAAGATGATGATCAAAATTATGGACAAAGAGATGAATCAAAACTTTCCAAGTATTTCATAAGACATCATGCACAGAATCAAATCATAGAAGATAAGAAGGCTGGAATGAGAACAAGAAGTATGTCACTAAACACTAGATTTTTACTTTGTGATTTTGAGCCTAAATCTGTTAATACTACACTTGAGAATGAGGAATGGGTCAGTGCTATGAATTAATAAATAGAAAAGATTCAAAAGAGCAGTACATGGACATTTGTACCGAGACCTGATGACAAGAATATAATCGATACTAAATGGATATTCAGAAACAAACTGAATGAGAATGGAGAAGTCACAAGAAACAAAGCAAGATTAGTATGCAAGGGGTATGCACAAGAAGAAGGTATTGATTATGGTGAAACCTTTGCACCCATTGCTAGAATAGGAGTAAGAATCTTACTTTCTTATGCTTCATTCAAAGGATTCAAGGTATACCAAATGGATGTCAAATCTGCATTCCTAAATGGAATACTACAAGAAGAGGTATACATTGAACAACTAGAAGGGTTTGTTGATCCAAACAAGAGAAACATGGTATGTAGACTACATAAAGCCTTGTATGGATTGAAACAAGGACCTAGATCTTAGTATGAAATACTTCACTCCTATCTCATAAGCATTGAATTTGTAAGAAGAAGTGAAAATAGAAATTTGTACTTAAAAGAAGATACCAATGGTAATATTTTGATTGCTGAAATATTTTTTTATGATATCATATTTGGGGGAATTGGAAATTTATGTAAATCCTTTGCTAATGAAATGAGCAAAGAGTTTGAAATTTCTATGTTTGGGGAGATCAAATTATTTCTTGGTCTATAGATTCTTCAACAAGATGTAGGCATATATATCACTCAGTCCAAATACATCAAGGAAGTGTTAAAGATATTCAAGATGGAAGATTCCAAGCCAGTTGGAACACTTATGGAAACCGGATGTAAGCTGAAAAAAGAAGACAAATGAAATGAGGTAAATTAGACCTTGTATAGATCAATGATTGGAAAACTAATGTAGGTTGCTCATACAAGACCAGATATAGCACATGTAGTTGGAATAGTTGCAATATTCTATGCTAATCCCAAAGAATCACATATGGCTGATGTCAAGAGAATTTTGAGATATCTAAAGAACACTAAGGACTATCGATTATGGTATAAAAGAAAAGGAAAATTTGAGCTTCAAGTCTATACAAATGTTGATTGGGTTGGAAACATAGATGAATGAAAGAGAACAACTGGAGGAACATTCTTCATGGGTGATAGACTTTTCACATGGATCATCAAGAAGCAAGGATGCATGTCACAGTCTATTGCAGAAGCAGAATATGTGGCTGCTGCTATAAATTTCTCAAATATTGCATGGATCAAACAATTATTGGAAGGAATGAATATTAATTTTCTTGAACCAGTGATTATCTACTGTGATAATACCAGTGCAATAAACATATCAAAGAATCCATTCATGCATGCTAAAACTAAGCATATGGCAATCAAGTATCATTACTTAAGAGAACAAGGGTAAGAAAAAGAAGCGATACTAGAATATGTTAAATCAAAGGAATAATTAGCTGATATATTCACAAAACCATTACCAAAAGATACATTTGATTACCTGAGAAAGAGACTCGGGTTACAACCCTTATCTATTGGTCAGTAAGCTGACTAGGATATTGCATCAACCTATACACAAATCAGAAGATCATTCATGTTGATGCAAGAACATAGATGGATTGCAAAGATACATCAGTACAAAGTAAGGTACAAATATTCACTGAACACCAGAGATAATTTTAGCTAATACATAGATGTATTGTTGATGAATACAAAAATTCAATGAGTATATTATAAAAAGGAAGGAAGAATTGTTTGGCATTTTTGTCAAAGGGAGAGATAGTCTCATTATCAAGGAGAGAGATTCAAAGGGAGAGATTATTTCATTATCCAAAGGGAGAGATTACATATAAAATATCCATCATAGGGAGAGAAGTAACATTAGGGAGAGAATACATACTAAAGGACAGATTGTTGTCAAAATAAAAAGAGATGATCAAGGAGAGGAATAGTCAAGGAAGAGAACATATCCAAAATAGAATAATAAGATGATACATATATCTAGTAAAGGGATTAAATATTGAAGAAGGCACTCAACAAGAAAAAATCTAGGCTATATGAGCTTATCGAAAGCCAGACATTTGTATTGGTTATAGAACAAAAAGATTTGGGAGAGATGGATGAAATACACTTGATATATTACATATTGTATTAGTAATAATATTGTGTGTTTCCATCAATGCCAAAGGGAGAGATTGATGACATATAACTGATTGAATGTTTGAAGATGTTAAGTTGATCACCAAAATGTATAAAGACAATGAAATACATTAAATTAGTTAATCGATTGTATTGTCATTGATGTCAAATTGATATAATTTGATCAGTTATATACAAAGTGTCAAAGACTTCAGAGAATATAAGAGATAAAGATTATTCTTCCAGTAATGCATAAATATCTACATTCACTAAGTGACTACAAATGCCAATGGGTAGTGCACCCTCAATGGATAGAGAAACCCAAAAGTAAATTCACAGTGTTGCCCGAGCAGGAAACCAAAAAAGAATTACCGATGAGCAGAATTACAAGAATTACCCATGAGAAGAACTTCACAGTGATTCCCAATGGGAAAACAACCCTGACAAACAGACAACCCTGATGGAGATGCCCAAGGACAACTGAAGTGTTGACCAAAGCTATCAAAGAGTTAAACACCAAAATTAACTGAAGTTCAAAAATGACAAAATACTTAGCTAGAAAGAGCTAAATATAGAATTAACTAGTTGTTAACATTATTTTCATCAACAAGTAAAAGCTAGAGATAAGTAAAGGATTTAAATTTGTTTTATCCATTTGTCAAGGAGAAATCTACAGGATAAAACTTAAGTAAAGCTTTAAAGTAAGATTGGCTAGAATTGTGGATCACGCCAAGAACAAGAAAATTAAGAAGTGAGAAATGGTGATATCATGTCTATAAAGAGACAATCTAATTCATTATGAATTAGGGGAGTGAATAGAGAAAGAGGATGCTAGAGAGAAATTGATGAAGAACAACATCATACAGTCCTGATTAATCAAGCTGAGGAAAGAGCTAAAGATTTTTGTGGATACCGAGAAATAGAGAAGCACAGTATCACCAAGCAGAAAGAAGTGGAGCAAAGGTATTGAAAAGATACATTGATCGGAAAGGTATAAAGAGCTTACAATAGATCTAAAAATTTGCAAGTCTAAGTTGTATGTGTGAACAAATCATTTACTATTATAGTTTAAACATTGATTCAGAAAGTCTCTTAATCGAACAGGACATTCCAGCTGAGGCTTTGGTATGCATTTGTATTATATTTTGTATACATTTTTTGCATTATCTAGTATTTATAGACTATAACATATTTTCTATTTTACCATACAGGAAAATCTCCAAATGGATTCATCAATGATTTTGGCTCCCTCCAGCAGAGGAGTTCCAACTCATGTTGTTGTATGCATTTTATTTTTAGTCCATGCATTTTTTTATTTTTTAGTATTTCTTATTCATAACATGTATTTTGTATTATTTATTTTTCCTTTTATAGGACCCTTCACCACTGCCCATCCTTCCTCTACCTTGCCATTTTTCTAGGAGTCCCTCTCAACCATGATGAAGCCCATTTGATTTATCATTCAGCACAACCATAGGAGAAAGAGATGAGTTAATAAATAATTCAAATGTCACCAAATTACAGCCCAATATTTATTTATTTTTAGATAATATATATGGCTTAGCATTTGAATTTTTCGTGTGGAGATAATTAGTGACCAAAGTGTTGATGTGAAAAGAAACTCAATTTTGATGATCCACCATAGTCATAGATATATCGAGACATTGTATAGATCTAGTTGTGGTCATTGAATGACAAAATTTTGTATATGTGTGTGTGTGACATTTGTACATTGTATATATCAACCTGGACATAGTTTATGTCACTTTTTTGTAACTCTATTATTGATTTGGCACGTACGCCATGTATTGATATGTATGCTATTATTGTTCAGTTTGTTATATATGAAACTTCAAATTTGATCCTTGAATTTTTTGGTTGGATGTTTATGCCTTAAGTGTATTCTTGTTTCATGTGACTTGTGTATATGCATGTGTATTTATATAAATTAATGTACTTGTGTGTTTACTTCATGTATATTTATGTATATGATTTATAACCTAAATTCATGTGTACGACCTACGTGAATGACTTCAGTAAATTCATGTCTATGCTTCATAACATATGTACTACATGTTTGCCCCAGGACATAAGCAATTTTATGATTTAAGTGAATTAATGCTTGATGGGCTACATTGTATTTAGGTGTGTGTGTAAGAAAATATACCTTCATGAAAAGATTTAGAACAATAATTCTATGGAAAGATAATACAAATTAATCTAAGAATTGAAGCTAAGAATCTATATCATCTCATGGTTCTCTACCAAGATTTTTTAAGAGAGCTCTTAGCCTTAATATCACTCAAGGACAATCTTATAATGAGATATGAATGAAAAATGAATGCTCAAATCTAGCTAGAATGCTCAAAATGCTGCAAGATATGTTAGAAAACAACAAATGCTCCTAAACATGATATGCTAAAATGCTATGTAAATGTTGAAATACTCTCAAAATCTCTCCAATGCTATCAAATGCTCTCAATATGCCTATAGTAAGGATGCTTTTGCTCTTGAAATTCTTGCATCCCAAACACAAAGAAAATGGCTTGTATTTATAGCATTTTACCAAGGGTAGGGGTAGAGTGAGTTGATCATGATCAAAGTTTGGTTAAGTCAAAATCTTTGAGGTGCTCTCAAATGGAGGGAAAGTTGGTTGGTTGTCTCAAAGATATTAGGAATTAAATAACTCCATCATTTAATTAAATTAGCTATGGAAGGGTGATTGGGTTGGATTTGATCTTTTTGATTTGAAATATACAATTGAAAAATCAATTGCATAATTTGATAAATCCCTTTAGGCTTGAATTTAATTATTTGATTTCATGATTATTTGATCTTTTAATTTGATTAGATTTTCGTCCATTTGATTTGATAAATGGCTATTTGATTTGATCCATTTGTTTGCATTGAGATGAGATTTTAAGGCATTTGGCTGAGATTTATAGTTTGGAATGCTTGGGATACACCTGGTCAATTTTAGGTGTCTACAAATGCCCCTCTTTGAATTGATGTGTGAAGCACATTGTTTCAAAGAAAGATTTATTGTCCTGATCGTTGATTTGATGCTGATGAGTTGATTGACTGATATGAAAACTTGATATGAAATCCTGATATGAAACCATGATATGAAACCCTGATGTGAAACCCTGAAATGAAACCCTAATATGAAAATCTGATATGAAACCCTGATATGAAACTTTGATATGAAAATCTGATATGAAACCCTGATATGAAAACACCGATATGATGCTCTGATAAGAAACTCTGATATGAAAACTCCGACATGAAATCCTATTGATAAAGCTTGAAATTTTAATGCCCCATATTTGATACAAGATATGATGCAGAAATCCTAGTTTGATGATATGATGATGCCCCCTTAGAAATGAAATCATATTGATTGTAAGTAAAAGTTGTTTATGAATCAATGCTGATAGAAGAGATCCAAGTTGATTAAATTTCCGATATCAATGATGTGTGGAAAGATGTTGAACAAATGCTACAATGTGCAGAATATGCAGATTAGGTTTGACTAGGTCAAAAATCTCATAAAATAGGTTAAAATAGCTTAAATAGGTTGAAAAACCCAAATTTACTATTCATTTTCACTTTTTACTATTGAGATTTTGCTCTAAGCTTCAGAAGATTGATAGCGATGGTGGTCCCCATTTGAGAGCACAGGTTCGAGTAAGCATGCAGATATCAGAGACCTCCTAACTACGGGCCTCCGATGAGTGGTTCAAACCCCCTTAGTGCATTTATTTCTTTTGAAATAGCATTTAATACATCTTTTTATTTCTTTTTAGAAAACTTTTAGCAAAATGCTGCGTAGGATAGGAAAAATGCCATGTAGGGCAGAGAAAACCCCTCCCCACTATGAAAAGCTAAGTAGGTACAATCCTTAGCTGCATAGGAGCTAGGTCAAATTTTCACCCAAAAAGTAATCAGCCGCCTAAAAAAAAACCCTAGTTTTTAAAGGCCGCATATAAGTTTTAAAAGCCATGTAGGCCTATAAAAGACTGCCTAATTGTTTAAGCGCTGCCTCCGAGTGGTAAAGAGCCACTTTTAAAGATTAAAAATCCATGGGGCTTAAAAAGCCACATATACTAAGTTAAGTGCCACCTACCATAAAATTGGAAATTTGATAGAGGAAAAAAAATGAACTTAGTTCGATTGATCGTCCAGATGACCCAATTAGGTTCCAAGCTAGAAAATGTTCATCCAAGATGTCATGTAGTTTTTAGGATATTAGAAAATTCATAATGATGAATGTTTGATAGGTCAATCAGATATGACTAAAAATTATTATGAATTGTCCTTGTGTCTCATGATATAGAAGTTAAGAGCAATAATTTGATACGCTCAAGTTAGAGAAGAGATAGATTTAATGTTTTGTGATTGACTTAGAATGGTTCACCAAGAGAAAAACTAACATGATGCACTTTGTTTCAAAATGTAGGAGCATTACCACAAGTTGTGGGTACGAGGTGTAGCGTTATGGATTTTTGATTTAGTAGATGAGCTTACACCTCTTGAGCGACATACGATTGAGACATGTGGACTCAGTTTCCTATTAGATCTCCCTTAGTTTCAGTTGAACCAAGGTTTGTTGATAGCTATGGTAGAGCGATGGCACTCTGACCATAATACATTTCATTTACCTCTGGGTGAGATGATGATTACACCACAGGATGTATATAGATTATTGAGGATCTTGACTCATGGAGAGTGGGTGTACTATGATTCAGTGTATGATAGAAGTGTTAGCAGATGGGTGTTTGGAGATAACACCATTACTGATGATTGCATTACTTGGGCATAGTTTGCCTCATTTCCCACTTTACCAGCGTTATTAGGAGCTATGATTGGGGGATTACTTTTGCCAGATAGGAGATGTCATGGTTTCGTTGTTGGATGGGGCCAAATTTTAGAGGACCTAATTCCACATCCACAGAGATTAGATTGGGGTTCTTGTGTTTTGGCTCAGTTGTATCATGATCTTCATGAGATTGTGTATCGGTGTAGTGCAGCTATTTCTACAGGTGCAATATTATTACAATTATGGACATGGGATCATTTGCCTATTATGAGGCCAGTTTCAACTTGATTTTGGGCTCGTGGTTATCCTTATACATTTCTATATGACGACATGGTTGTCCAGCATCATCTGGGAAAGGTTAATTTTTGGAGATGTACTATTTATGATATTGATCAAGTAGTTTGGAGGCCATATCTATAGTGTGAGAGGTGGTGGGAGGATGATGACAAGTTACCATATATGTTTTCACCTTGATGGATGATAGGCCGATCACTATTAGTGATTGAGAGATTTTTCTATGGGAGAGTACTTTTTCAGTTCGTCAAGATGTAGGATATGCCACAGGGTATGACACTTTAGGCTAGGGTACAGGCTGAGAGATTGATGTGGGGACCATAGGTTGACTACCGATCAGCTTGTTTATAGATAGATCAGCTCGGGTATGGGGTGTGGGATATGATGCCATAGGTTGTAGATGTAGGGATGTCAGCTGAGTATCGTGAGTGGTTCTTGCAAGATCATTTCATTTGATTCACTGATCCAGCAGAGCCCATTCCTGATGTTGATGAGCTTTTGGATGATGATGGAGATGATGGTGATGATGGGGATGATGGTGATAGACCATGCAGGCACAGAGTTTAGAGGGTACCTAGGGTACCTCAGGTATAAAGAGCAGCTGGACCTCAGATGACAGGTGGACATGTGAGAGGCCAAGGTAGTGGATTTAGATAGCCTAGGTAGAGACAAGCATAGGTAGCTCAGGATTAGGTTCCTTTGAGATTTGGTGCAGATTGGGCCAAACACAAATATAGACATGTCCAGGTGGCCAGACAGGTTCCAGTTTAGGGACATATACCATAGGTGGATCCATAGGTCAGTACGACAAAAGTGATACCTCATGTACCGTTAGTGCCTTAGGAACCATAAGATTATGTAGCATCACAAGCACCTCTAATTCCTCCCATTACAAATGATATAGTGCAGGATGTTTGGGGTTTACAGGCAGAGATGACTGCAGTGACAGCTAGATTGGATCATGTTATGACTATGCTACAGCTATTTTTGGCTACTCTAGCTCAGTTACCTACTATTGTGAGCATGAGTCAGGAACCTCCTAGTGCACAGGATAGAGTAGGTGATAGGGATCCTAATGGTGCAGGGGGTTCAGGCATAGGTTTAGCCGGAGATGGATCAGGTGCCCCTGCTGGGTCATGAGACAGATTGGGACCAATGATATACAACATTGATGATGTATTATATGTAATTTTTGATCAAGACTTTGATGTATGGACCATTGTATTGATGTACCTTTGATGTACTATTTTATAGACATTGATGATGGATATTTATCTATGATGATCTTTAATTCCTCCTTTGATGGTGTTATGAGATTTCCTTTTATACATATCTACATGTTTCTATTATGCATTTATTTCTATTGTGATATGGATGCAATGTCTTAGAGTAGGATATAGATAAATGGATGCAAATGATGTTAATGCAATTTTTATCTCTATATGCTTTTTTGATTTAACCATGTATGGATTATGCAATGCAATGAATGCAATACTTAGTGCTATGGTAAATGAAATGCAACTATCTTTTTATTTTTGGATGTATGCAATTTTAACTTTATGATATGCAATTCTAAATGATGATATGGAAAATGAATAATGATTAATGTTTCTTTTTCTTTTTTTTCTCTTGACATGAAAATATGTAATGAATAATGACTAATGATGATGTATGCAAAGGAAAATCTCATTTTGAATGACTTGAAACCATTAAATTTGATGAAGTTTTGTCAACTTTACTCCCCCCTTGAACCTGGAAAAATTGCTAGAAAGACAAGCCACTTGAGAACTAAGCTTTGGAGAACACATTTAAGCTAAAAAGCAACATGCAACTAATCTAACATGCAGATGCAATTAATCTAACATGCAAAATGCAACTAATTGTCCTTGAGGTTTGTGAAAGAAATGTAAACTGAGATATATTTTCATCATAGAGCGTTGTGGAACTAGGAGTCGATACAATCCTTACTGGTGCCACTATGACCATAATTATATGAATATGAATTTTCGTCCTGTGGTAACCCCTTCTATGAAACCAAGTACAACCCTCACTAGTTGGATGACCAATTATGGTAGTATGAATATTGGTTTAATTGGATTCAATGTTGCAAGTGGATTTTGGTATTAAGATATCGAAAATCTAAATAACCAAAGTATCCTTTTGCATAAACAAACAAAGGTTAACCCTCTGTTCCATATGAATGTCCTCTATGGTTCTTTGATGACCATGTCCTTCGACAAATTCACACAAGTTAAAGAATCTTCCTCAAAATAGTCACTCAGAAGCTTAAGAAAACATCATGTCTCTTATCATTACCAATCTAGTCGAAACATCATATATTAGCTAAAAAGAACATGAATCAAAAAAGTCAATAAAAACTCATCAAAAATTCCAAGTGTTTGTGAAATGTATCAAGATTTTCAAATAATAATTCTAGACAATCTGATCATTTAAGGTGTGTCAACTTTTAATCCTGATAAAATAAGGCAATGAGATTCAAGGATCATGTTATGAGATCAAACTATTTAGGGTTGAACAATGATATTCATTAAAGGTTCCAAAATGTCTCTCCTAAATCTGAAAATATGCTTATGATGTGTGACCAAAATGTTGCACTATTGAATTCGGCTGGTACCAAAATCTATGATATGCGCCCCCAAGTGATAAATGTGATCAATTGTGAAATGTAGGGAAATTGAACATAGAATGTGACAAAATGCATCTCTAAGACTTTATTAGGGCAATGCACAAATTATGGATGCAATAAGGATATGGACAAGTGATATGAGGAAATCACAATATGTACAAATGAAACTAAGAAACACCTAAGGGACAAAAGGTGCCTATTTCCAGATTTTCACCTCTTGGGATTATTGCTCTTTTTCTCTTTTTTCTTTTTTTCCTAACGAGGTGCCTATTGCTAGGTTTTTCACCAAGGCACTTTTTTCTCTTTTTCAAATGTTTTTGGATTTTTGAATTTTCTAATTTTTTTGGTATTTTTGATCTTTTCTCCTTTTTTTTATTATCTTTGAATTTTTTGCATGTACAAGGGTGATGCTTGACTCATTTGATACTCTCAACTTATACTCTTTCCTTTGAATTAGGTGTAGAACCTCTTAAGATGAATGCTATTGATAGGTTCTAGCAATTCATCACCATCACAATCAGCCAATTTGTAGGTTCCTATTCCAAATGAAGATATAATGACAAAAGGACCAAGCCAATTTGCTTCCCACTTCCCTTTCTTTTCTCTATCAGCCTAATTTTTTGGATTTTCTCTCAATACTAGATCTCCTATTTGAAAGTTTCTTGGCTTGATAGTTTTGTTATAGTTCTTAGAAATTTGATTCTAATACACTTTCAAATGATCATAGGCTTGAGTTTGATGTTCCTCCAACAATTCCAATTGTTGAAGGCAAGCAACTCTATAATCCTCATCCGTTATTGATCCATGCAATGAAACTCTGAGGGATGGTATTTCAACTTCTAAAGGAAGAACAACTTCAGCCCCATAAACTAAAGAAAAAGGTATAGCTCCTGTCGGGGTTTCAATACTAGTCTTATAGGCCCATAATGCCAGATTGATTTGAAGGTGCCAATCCTTTCCTGATTTTCCAACGGATCTCTTAAGGATTTTAAGGATGTTCTTGTTGGTAGCTTTTGCTTGTCTATTACCCTTGGGATAGTAAATGGATGAACAGTGATGTGTAATGTGGAATGTGTCACAAAGTTCATCAATATCTTTGTTCTTAAATTGTTTTCCATTATCTATGATGATGGCATGATGAATGCCATATCTTAAAATGATATGATTTAGGATAAACATGGAAATTTGTTTTCCTATTGCAGTTGATAAAGGGACAACTTCAACCCATTTAGTAAAGTATTCAGGCGCTGTGATTATATACTTGTGTCCATTTGAAGAAGGTGGATAAATAATTCCAATCAAATTAAAACCCCATTGATAAAATGGCCATGGTGTGACAAAAGGATGTAATTCTTGTGCTGGTGCATGAATCAAGTTTCCATGGTATTGACATTTCTTGCAAACTTTAACATATTGACAAGCATCTCTTTCTAAGGTTTCCCAAAAGTACCCCATACATAAGGTTTTCTTAGCTAGGTTTAACCCATTTGAATGTGACTCACAAATCCGCTCGTAGACATCTTTTAAAGCTAATTTTGATTCATCTTCCTCTAGACATCTAAGGAGTGTTTTGTCGAGACCTTTACGATACAATATGTCAGAAAGGATAGTATAATGGGCTACTTGTCTTATGAAATTTTGCTTTTGGGTGTGGGTTTGGTACATAGGTATGGTTTGAGTTTTGAGGTAGGCATAGATGGGTCCATGCCATGGAGAGTCATGTCCATGTAAAAGGGCAATAATTTGGGTCTCAGGTAGGTCAAATGTTGGTTTCACCAATTCTTCCACCAAGAACTCATACTTTTCATTTTGATCAGGTAACTAAAGCAAAGATGCCAAAGTAGCAATTGCATCTGCTACTCTATTCTTGTCTCTTGGAATTTGTGCAAAAGTAATCAAAGCAAAGTACTTCTTCCAGTTATCCACCAATATCTTGTAAGGGAGCAGTTTTTCATCCTTAGTATTATATTCATCATTAACTTGATTAATGACTAATTGAGAGTCCCCATATACTTGTAATTCTATGAAATTCCATTCCAAGGCTGTCTTGATTCCTATGACCAAAGCTTCATACTCTGCTATGTTTTTGGTGCAAGGGAACAATAAATTGTAAGATTTTGGGATTGTGTAACCTTGTGGTGTAATCAAAAGAATGCCTTCTCCACTGCCATTTTGCGTATATGATCCATCAAAGTATAGAGTCCATGTCTTAGCTTCGACATTCACAATTTCAGAATCTGGGAATTCCACTTGTATAGGATGTGTAGATTCTTGAGGATATTCAGCAAATTGATCGACTATAACTTGACCTTTGATTGCTTTTCTATCAACATATTCAATGTCAAATTCACTAACTATGATGACCCACTTCGTAATCCTTCTAGTTAAAGCTGTTTTGCTAACTAAATATTTTAAGGGATCAATTTTAGCTATGATTTTCACCTTATGCGACAACATATAGTGTCTTAACTTTTGAGAGGCAAATACCACTACTAGGCAAGCCCTTTCCATGAAGCTATAATTTAAATCATATTTTATCAAGGTTCTACTCAAATAGTAGATAGCTCTTTCTTTTCCTTCATCATCCTCTTGTGCCAATAAGACTCCTAAACATCTTTTCGTTGCTGAAATGTAGAGTAATAAAGGTTTTCCTTGAATTGGTGACATTAAGATAGGTGGATTCATCAAGTATGTTTTCAACAATGAAAAGGCTTTATCACACTCCTCATCCCATGTGAAGACGGTGTCTTTATGTAGTAATCTGGTGAAAAAATGGCATTTTTCTGGTAATTGAGAGATGAACCTTCTTATAGATTGAAGTCTTCCTTGAAGTGACCTCATTTGACTAATATTCTTTGGAATGTCCATGTACATTATTGCTTGTACCTTTTCAGGATCTACTTCAATGCCTTTTGCTGAAACAATGTATCCTAGGAGTTCTCTAGATTGTACCCCAAAAGCACATTTCTTTGGGTTAAGTCTCACCTTACATTTTTCTAGCCTTGTAAAAGTCTTTTCAAGTATGGATAGATGATATTTTATTTTATGCGACTTAGTTAAAATTTCATCCCCATATTCTTCCATAAAGGTGTGCATCATGTCATGGAAAATGGTAGTCATGGCTCTTTGATAAGTGGCTCTGGCATTTTTAAGACTGAAGGGCATTACATTCCAACAAGAGGTACCCCATGGGCATGTAAAAGTTGTTTTATCTTGATCCTCAGGTGCTATGCAAATTTGGTTATACCCACTAAATTCATCCATAAGTGAAAGCATAGAATGACCTGTTGTGAGATCTACAATAGCATCAATGCTAGGTAAGGGAAAGTCATCTTTTGGACAAGCAAGGTTTAAATATCTAAAATTTGTGCACACTCTTATGGTTTTATCATGTTTGGTAATTGGTACAATATTGGAGATCCATTCAGCATATTCTATTACTCTTATAAATCCTACCTTGAGCAATTTCTCCAATTCAGCTTTGACTAATAGGGCTATAAGTGGATGTTTTTTTTGCAACTTTTGCTTTACGGGCTTAACCCCTGGTTTCACATTTAAGTGATGCATTATGTAATTTGATCTAATTTGGGAATGTTAGCATATGACCATGCAAATTTTATTTGTTTCGCTTGAAAGAATGCAATGAACTCTTCTCTTTCCAAAGGACTCAAAGATGTTGCTAAGTGAATGAATTTAGGATCCTTTTCTGTTCCAATGTTAACCTTTTCTGTTGATTCAATAAGTATAGGTGATCTTTCATTTTTGTGAGCTGGTAAGGTGTCCAACCTCTCTCCCTTAGGTGCCACAGTTGGGTTTTCACCTTCGGAAACATCCTTTATTTTTACTTTTTTTGGGTCTAGCACTGCCACATGGTTGTTTTCACCACTAGACCTTCTCATTTTTTTGTTAATATTCTCTTAATTTTTTGGATTAAGAGGTTGAACACCTACCTCTAACATCATTTTTGGAGTGAATTCATTGGTGGAAGAGTCAGGTTCGACCGCATTGAGGTATAAGGCCATTGTATTGTCATTTGGGAAGTAGAGTAAGTCATTTGACTCAGACAGATCCCAATCGATAAGTTTGGGATGCATTGAGGACAAAGATTCATTGATAGGACTTTCATTTGAAGGAGTTAAGGACATGACTTCATTGGCTGGTTCATTCATTGTATCATCATGGTCTATTACATGTGCCTCTTCAAGATGGTCCATGGAAGAAGGATCAAAATCCTCTTCATTAGACTCCTCTAAGATTTCTATGGGAAAGAAATCATGTGGATTAAACACTAGGTTAGAATATCCCACCCACGAAGGTACCCCAAGTTCACCTACCCATTGAGTGAAAGGAGGTGATTGTTCTATGTTGACTTGTTGAGGTTCACTTGATGTTTGAGTTGAATTCAAACTTTGAGCCATATGTTCTTCATTCTCAACTTTAGGAGGAGTTGCATAAGTGTAAATGGTATCAACCTCTATGTCGTGACAAGATTCTACAGACAAGGAATCCCACTCATAGTCTCTAGAGTCATCTTCACTTTCAAAACCTACCATATGAATATGTGCATGGAAATCATGCATGGGACTTGAACTTTCTCCTCTGTGTTGAAAGCCTATCCCGACTTTCTCTTCTTTGGCTCTCCAAACTAGTTCAATAGGTTCTAACAACCCTCTATGTTGAACTCCTAAGGGTCCTCCTCCCTTATAACCCATTTTCTTCATGATATCAAATCCTTTTCCATATTGATCAGTTTGGATATTGATATGTTGCACCCTTTCATTGGAATTATCTGAATTATCATCCTCTTTATAGAGCCATTGTAATACCTCATCATCTTCTTTGTCTATTTCTTGTTTTTCACATTCCCTCACAAAATGGGAATTGTATTTACGAGGTTGATGATCTTTTGATGGTTTCCCATGTGTCCTTGGAGATGTAGGTAAATCAAAGAGGGAAACGAAATATTCCCCTACTCCTTTTGAGTTAATTTTACATTGTTTCTCAAATTGATGCATTAGGCCACTCATCTTTTCATAGTAATCATTCTTAGTTTGATCTCTTTCTTCCTTAGTGGGTTTAGAAGATTCCAATCTCAATGTTGAAGTCTGAACTAAGGTATCCTTTGAATTTGAACCCTCGTTACTCATCTTTTCTTTTCCCTTAGTTGATGTAGTTGAGTTAGTTTGAATAGGGTTACGAGTAGATGTGAATTTTGATGTTGGTTCTAAATTTTCCTCTTTGGCTTCTTCCATGGAAATATCAAAGATAACTCTTTCCCTATTATGAGGAACATAAAATTCATGACTTGGCTTTAAAGTATTACAAAATTGGAATGAGTTTGAATCTCATCCAATTGTGATCTCCTCCCCTAGGTATGGAAATCTTATGCATTGGTGATATGTAGAAGGTACCGCTTGCATCTCGTGTATCCAAGGCCTTCCTAGTAGGATGTTGTGGGTCAATTTCATGTCAAGGACCTAACATATAGTGTCCTTTTTGTACCACTTGAATTGGTAGAACAATCATACCCTTTGAAGATCTTTCCTCTCCATCATAATCCTTAATAGTTATTTGCTTCTTTGGATCAATGGAAGACTCGGATAACCTTAATGACTTGTCAAGGTTTAAAGTGAAAATATTTAGACCAGCTCCACCATCTATGAGAACTCTCTTAACTCTATGTCTTTGGATCAATACCTCTAATATCTTTCATGCTTTATATGTATGCACTCCATGACTTAAGTGAATTTATGTTTGTTGTTGTAAGTTTTTTATGACTGAAATACAGAGTATGAGAGTTTGGCTTTTGTTCTTGGACAATGGATGTAGGGATATTTTATGCGATTTTGACTCCCTTGAGTAACTTCAAACATATAATGTTCCTTGGGTACACCTGGGAAGTTATAGGGGTCTTTGGTGTAGGGAACCCAAGCAACAAAAGTCATGGATAGGAGTATTCATGGGTTTATCTTCACATATTTGTATTCATTGTTAGATCCTAGAGATCAACCATTCATTTTGATTAGATTTCTCTGATTGTAAAGTCAATCCATCTAAGGTTTCTTTATAACCCTAAGGTTGACTACACTCATGACCTATGATAGCATAAGTAGGTTTGATTTTTTTGGTCTAAAATATGTCCTACTATAGGATCTAAGGGTCTTGTAAGTCCATTCAATAGGTCTAGAGGTCCTAATAGAAACATTTTGCAACATTGTTAAAAGTTGCACAAATGTTGTCAAGCAACTTTTAAAAGTTGCTATGCAACTTTTTTATTATTGTTTTCAAAATATTCATCATGGGATAAAAACCTCAGCTCCATCAGCTCAATTTTACTAGGTAAATGTTAGGGGAGACCCTTTTTTGCTTGCGAACCATCAAGAACATTCACGCGCAAGTCAGACCCATGTGTTCTGAAGGTGCACTAAGCCAAATTGGGAAGCAATTTTGGGAGAGCCATATCTCGGACCTCGTGAGAGATATCATAGATATGTGAAGTCCATAAAGACCATCTTAGGAAGACCTACAAGCATGTGGCTCAGTTATAGCATATTTCACTAAGATTCTATTTGGTGACCCAATCTTTGTTGGTGCAAAAAGTTGCATTGTTGCTCACTTGAAAGTTTCTCAATGGTGCATCTTTCAAAACGTTCATCGTGGAACCAAACCATCAGCTCCATCAGCTCCATTTGGCCGGTTAAACACTAGGGGAGACATTTTTTTGCTTACAAATCATCAAGAACATTCCGGTGCAAGTTGGACCGAAGTGTTCCAAGGTGCACTAAGCCAAATTGGGCAGAAATGTTTGGAGAGCCATATATCGGACCTTGTGAAAGATATCAGAGATATGTGAAGTGCATAAGGACCATCTTGGGAAGGCCTATAATCACATGGCTCAGTTCCATAATATTCTCTTTAGATTCTATTTGGTGACCCAATCTTTCTTGGTGCAAAAAGTTGCATTGTTGCTTAGTTTAAAGTTGATTAATGGTGCATCTTTCAAACCGTTCATCGTGGGACCAAACTATCAGCTCCATCAGCTCTAGTTGGCCAGGTAAATGCTAGGGGAAACCTTTTTTTATCTTGAAAAGAATCATGAACATTCCAGCGCAAGTTAGAACAAAGTGTTCCCAAGGTTCACTAAGCCAAATTGGGCAGCAATGTTTGGAGAACCATATCTCGGACCTCGTGAGAGATATTAGAGATTTGTGAAGTGCAAAAGGACCATATTGGGAAGGCATATAATAATGTGGCCTAGTTCTAGGAGATTGCACTTGGATTCTATTTGGTGAACTATTCTCTGTCGCTGCAAAACCTTACATTGTTGCCTATTTGAAAGTTGTTGAATGGTGCATCTTTCAAACCGTTCGTCGTGGGAAAAAATTGTCAACTCCATCAGCTCTAGTTGGCTATTTAAATTCTAGGGAATACCTTTTTTCACTTGCAAAGAATCAAGAATGTTTCGGTGCAAGTTAGACAGAAGTGTTCCCATGGTGCACTAAGCCAAATTGGGCAACAATTTTTGGAGAGTCATATCTTAGACCTCGTGAGAGATATCAAAGATCTGTGAAGTGCAAAAGGACCATCTTGGGAAGGCCCACAATATTGTGCCTCATTTCTATGATATTTTTCTTGGATTCCATTTGGAGACCCGATCTTGGTTGGTGCAAAAAGTTGCATTATTTCTTAGTTGAAGGTTGCTCAATGGTGCATCTTTCAAACCATTTGTCATAGGACCAAACCATCAGCTCCATCATCTCCAGTTAGTTGTTTAAATGCTAGGGGAGACCCTTTTCACTTGAAAACCATCAAGAATGTTCTAATGCAAGTCCAAAGTGTTCCCAAGGTGCACTAAGCTGAATTGGGAAGCAATAGAAGTAAAACAATTCAAACATCCACAAAGCATAACATATAACACCATAACTTTAATTTTAGATTATGCGTATTAATTTGGTTTGATTGAATATTCTCAACTAATTTTCTTTGGAAGAGAGAGAGAGAGAGAGAGAGAGAGAGAGAGAGAGAGAGAGAGAGAGAGCGTGNTGGAAGAGAGAGAGAGAGAGAGAGAGAGAGAGAGAGAGAGAGAGAGAGAGAGAGCATGGAGAGTAATTTACTATTGCTGCAAGCTCACCTTCTTTGTAATCTTTCTTTCACATGCACACTGGTGCAAATCAGAGCTCAGAGTCGCCAATTACTATTTGTGAGATTAGGTGGAAAATTTTAAACATTTTTACAGCAAACAACACAGAGACTTGAGTCTTTTTATGAAACATAAGGAATATATCCTTTCTATTTTTTGTAACACATGACTCTATAACCAGACTCTGGGATATTTCAGCAAAGAAATTTTATTTTTTCCCTAGCAGAGTCGCCAATTTGTTAGCACTTTTTCTTGTATCACAACCTTAAAATGACAATATACTGATTATACTTGAATGAAAACTCCTTGTTGACAAGAGAAAGGCTAATTTCTAAGGATTGAATAATATCCTTCTTCATTTTTGAGTTCCACATACTCAGGCAGGTATTACCTAGATAATTCACTATGTTTCAAGTAAACCTCAAATGGTGGATTGGGTCTTCACTGGTATGTCATTATATTTCTGATTATGTCAACAAGATACCACTCTTCAGATGACTGGAAACAATTCTGAAATAGAGCTTGGCAGGGAAATTCTTATGATTGTAATAACAAATAACAATGGCATAAGGATGCTTATCCTTCTTCTTTTTATGAGTTTAAACTCAAGGAAGGCTAACCTTTTGATTCTCTCTCTAAGGAATCAAGAATATGAACTATGTTACTTTAACACAATCCATTTTCAATAGGTATTCATTTAGTGACAAAGATGTACTTGAATGTTTGTTTATGCTTGATAATTGAATACAAACTGAATAATAAACCCTAACCAGTGCCTATCCTTGGGCAAAGAGTCGATGAAAACATGAAACAACAGAGCTAAACTAATGAAGATACTGTAGAATGCCTTGCAAACTACATGCAATTGAGATAGAATGCCTTACAGACTATCCTCTTGGATTCATACCACTGCATCAAATCCTTACAAAATGCTTTGCTCTCTGAAATTGCTTATGAAACTTAGTCCTCTCCTTGAAAGGAACTCACCGGAAATTAGACACACTCTCTTATAGCAGGTATGTTTTGAATGCCTTACAAACAAACCATACTAGAGCACAAATAGAGTATAAAGAGACAAGAAAATATGAAAGAGGAGAAAATACATTGTATTTCATTAACAAACTCTGTTACAACATATCCAGACAAGAAACTTAAAATATTGAGACAAGAAGAGAAAATTACATCACAACAATATATTCAACATCATTGGGACCTGTTCTGAACTACTGCAGAGAAAAATCCCAAAATAGAGCAGAGGAGAGGAACCCTTACAACTAAGAAATGAAAGAAAGATATAGAAGAAGGAGAAACCCTAAAAACTATGTCTGGCAAACACCTGTCCTTCTCTCAAATCTAATTTTTACCCATTCCTTCTTTTCAAAAAAATCTGATTGATTTAATCAATTTTCAACTCCACCTGCCTAAGAAAACATCTGATATGTCTTTAAAATATCTTTTTCCTTTTCCCACTGAAAAGTCCATCAAAATCTGATTTCATCTGCAAAATATCCTTGAAAATCTGATAAAATATCTGATTACAAGAACCTCCCGAAAAGCTCTAACAATCTGATTTATCCTCTAATAAATATCTTCCATTCATCTATCAAATCTCAAAAACAAATAAATATATTTGTTCCAGTTATGCAAATTTAACCATTCTTTTCTATCCCCAAATCTGATCTTTTAATCTGTAAAAATCTGATTTCCAATGTCTGATAAAATATATGATTATCCCCTGGAAAGCTCTGTTAAATCTGATTTGTGCAATTAAAATATTATGCATTTTTGTCTCATCTTTCCTTGTACAAATCTAATCTTTTTTACCCTTTAAGAATCTGATCTACTGGGCAAAAATCTGATTTTCAATGTCTTTAAAAAACCTCCGTGAATAATCTTATATTTTTGCAATAAAACTATTAAAATTCCCTGTTAAAATTATCTCTTTCCACATTTTAAAGTCTTTAAAAATCTCAGTTTTATGCATACATTGCCCAACAATCGCCAGAAATTGACACGTGGCATGCTACCATTGGCTGTTATAAACTATTCTTAATTCATTTTATCCTCTGTCACATCCGGCGACCATGCGACAACCTATAAATCCAAGTCACGAGTCATTTTCACCTTTTCCTTCATTCCAGGGTGACCTGGCGACCTACACCCGGTGGCTAACTCCATCTAGTGACCTGGAGACCAGCGGCTACCTCCTCGTCGCGACTGCATCTATCTCCTTCTGGCTACTTCGAGACTAACCGCTAGCGGTTAGTCGCCAAATCTTGGCAGTTAACTTTCATGTAAGGAAACTGCACCACTATCCACTAGCGGTCAGTCACCAGGTCTCTGAACTCCGGTGGTTACCTTCAATTTCACTCCCGACTGGGTGACTGGGGCATTCGGCGACTGGGCGACCATGCACATCCGGTGACATCGCGACCATGAGCACTGTTCATTTTCGTCAAAATTTCCTTACCTACATTTTTGGGCACGAAAATCAAGGCAGTTGGATGCAGGCGCGCGCGCAGATAGCATTCTCTTTCATCTTCAAATTTATATGTTTGTCTCTTTGCATATAAAGTCTTCATTTTACCATCCTCGGATGAATGTTGGATATATAATCTTACTGTTTATAGGCATTTTCAAAATTAATACTAAAACATTGTGTATAGCCTCTGATATTTGACCCCCAGCCCTCAAAGGCCTGCCAGGAGCCTCTAGGCTCTCATTCTTACACTAAGAGTTAGTGTTTTTGTATATAAACATGAAAAAAGTCCTTTGCACAGTGAATATGGGACATTTAAAATACACTGTTTTTTCAACTTCCTGGGCTTCTCTTCAAAACTGCTCACTAATGGCTTTAAATTTCTGAAAATGAAGACCATGAATGGGTTCCATGGGTCAAAACACCCCTTGCTATGCATTCACATCTGCAAAATCTACCTGGAAACTCTCAAAAAATTTAAAACTTTTTCCAAAAAACCATCAAATACTCCCTGTTTTTCATGTTTCTGAGTTTTTCCTTGAGTGCTGCTCACTAATAGCACTATTTTATTTCAAATGAGGGCCACCAATGTCCCCCAGATATCAGAGCTCCACTCTTCATGGAGTCAAAAATGTAGATTTTTGTTTAAAATTTCAAAAACTTCCCTCTGTCCAAACATTGCGGAGACTTTGGCCCTTTGTATTTGCAGTTTATTATGTTTGGAAATAATAAAAACACCCTCTGCTGCGTGGCATTTAGTCTTCTAATAGTTTGCAATGTATTTTAATCAAAATTCCCTCCTTACATTGCATGAACCACTCCCTCACTGTCTATGGTTGCTGCTGGGTTGATTGATAGTAGAGAAAATGATTAAAAACTGGCCTCCTTATCCTCATTATCTACGCAAACTGCTGGGAATGCTAAGTTTTAAGGAAACATTCAAAACAACACTTAACTTTCCCCCAATGTCTTCAATTTTAATGTTTCAAACACAATCCTTTCATAGCAATCAGCGCAGGAAAGAGTGCATTGAAGTTTAATCCTTTTTCCCTTCAAAACTTTCAAAACATAACACAACACTCTTTCAATGTTTGCGCTGATTACTATACATTCAATGTGTTTGCAGATTCCACTCCTTTATGTGTGGTCTTCATTAATTAGCACAAACTACCAGCAAATGTTATTGGCATTCGAAATTTCAATCACGGATCAACCATCAAAAGCTATACTTGAACAAACAAGTAGGCCTCCGGTCAATTCGAAAATTGTTGTGTATTGACCATATCCCTCTTTGTTCATGGGTTTACTGGATATCCGGTAGAATGATGTGGTGATCCATTCAGAACATAGAAGATACCTGAAAAGCTTATTTGATATGTAGTTGCAAGTGATCCCAAATGAAAATGCAACTGACATCAAACTTATAATTTGGACATGCGGACTTTTCGACAGAATGCTGAATGGAAGAGATCTGGATGGATTAGACGGATTGTCAATTGCATCACTCAAAAACAATCCTGCACTATTTCCTCTTACCTACAATTCCATATTTTAAATTTTGAGCATTAAGGACAAATCGGTGACATTTATAATCATTTCGACACTTCTGCAGTTTGATCACAACTACGACAACTGGCCTTCGAAACTGTCTTTGAAAACTAACATAATAATTTGATCAAACCTTGCCCTCTGACAGACACATTCTTTGATCTATAAACTATCATTCCCAAAAATGGCATCTCATGAATGTACCCGAGTCGAAAGATATTAACCTTTGAAATTGTCATTTTTATTCTACTCCTGCAAACATACTGTCAAAAATGATTTTTAATCGCCGTAATTGATTTTAAAAGGCTAACAAATGGATTGATAGGGGGCTCAAATCTGAACTAGAAGTAGTATGTCAGCTTTGTAAGAAAATGCATAAATAAATTTGTCAAAAGAATCAACCGGCCAAAAGTTATTCACTAGCAAAGTAGGGCATTTCGCAAACTTAACTCTTTTCCGCACTGTAAACTGAACAAACTGCCTTTGAAACTGGACTCGTAGGGTCATCAAAAAGATGTTTAAGAAACCCAACCTCTGCAGCTTGATTGAATGTGATATGTAGAACATGACCCCTCAGTTGTCTGCATCTGAAAAGAAACTTTTGAACTAATACCGATCTGCAAAGATAGCACTTTAACACTTCCTGAATTTTAACACAGTAAATATGCAGAAATCGGATTCGGAATCGGCAAAGAAAAGTGATCAACCAGATTGGTCAAGGCTTGGGAATCTTCAAAGTATTTCATTCCTAGGTCTATAATGTAGGTCAACCTTCAATTATCTAAAATGTTCACCCAGGTATAGACTTTCAAAAGCTCAAAGTGGGTCACTTAGTAATTATGAATTTGAAAACACAGGAAATCAGATTTAATCACTGTTAGAATGGTTCTTGAAAACTTGTCATCTGATTTCATAAAGATCTGCAGAATGGAACATATGGAGTGTGTGACCTCTGGAACACAGTACAAAAGGCATTTTCTCAATTGGATGAATTGGTCAAAAGTTATAACGTGTCAAACCAGGCTATTCAAATTTCTAGGCAGGACAAAAATGCAGACAATTCATCAACAACCAACTTTGGGAAGCATGAAATCTTATCAAACGGATTCGGAATGACCTGAGGTTTAAAAAATAAGCTCTCTGATATGCATGCTAAACATTCCCAAAGTGGCGAACTATGAAACTCAACAAGGTGTAAGATACTCAGAGGCAAAGTAGGCTCCGGACAACAAATTGACAACTTAGCAAAGATGTAGAATTAGGTGACCCCCTCAAAATGACTACTCCCTAAACATGTTAGAACTGAAACTCAGGAGATGGGACCCACTGGATACATCAAATGGAAGGCGTTAAAGCCTCTTCCCAATTTGTATCTCATAAAAATCATCCGGACACCTTTTACAAGCACTCTAACTGAGTCTTCTCACAAATTTTTCAAGGGTACTGACTTTTGCGTGTCTTAAAATTTAACATGGTCACTCTAAATTTGTTCCAAATTTAGGAGTACCAATAGTGGCTCTGACTGAGGATGGTTAAATGCAAGTTTATACCAAGAACCGTAGATCTCTAGAGTAGCAGACCACCCCAAAAAACTTCAAAATCAAAATTTATCTTTTTCTCTCTCTTCTCATCTTTCCACTAACACTTCTCAAAACTTTTCTCTTTTCTCAAAAATGGGGAAACTTCTAACTGAAAGAAAACACACAACTGAAAGGAAAGCAACTGTACAATATGCACATTATTTACAAGAAGCCCAAAACCCCACAAACTAAGATCAACTCTTACCTCTGTCAAACACAAAGCTCTCTGCCCCATGTTTCAAAAGTATGATAACATTGCCACTCCCAACTATCGGATTCAATCCACTGTCATCATGTATCAACTCATTGTATGACAACAAATCTGCATATTCTTCATATGAGCTTCTATAAACATTACGCAGATTTTCATCATAAAGAATTTGTGGCATATATGTGTCACATTCGTTAGATAAGAATATACTTTGATATCTGCAACATTTATCATCTTTCAGCTATAGACCACTACTGAAAAACTCACCATTCAACTGAAAGGGGGGACATTTAATCTTTGTCATATTGCTTGGGCAAGCATCATTAATTTCCTTCACATCCATCATTTGCATCTCAAAAGAAAACATACCTTGATCTTTATGCAAAATATGAGATGCCTCATCATTTGGAAAATGATTATCAAACTCAGGACACTCATCAGTTATAACATGATAAATCATCTTAGGATATGGAGCAACAACCTCAACATCAAAAATAGGAGCATCTTGCAGCTTATCATCATTAAACAAGCTCAAAGAAAAGTGGCGGGTGGGAGGGAAAATACCAGCATATTGAATTTCTTCTTTTGAAATTTGAGCCACTGATTTACCACTATTAAATAGTTCAAAGGCATACTTAGAATCAAAACAAGATTCAAAATCCACACTATTTTCTAAATCAGCACTCAATTCCATACTTGGATTTTTCACATCTACTGAATCTGAAACCACACTGAAAACCTCATCATCTGATAAATCAAACTGAACTTTATTATAGCCTAATGAAGAAGGAGTGCAATGAGAAACAGTATCACATATGTCAAAATCAGAATGTACTGATTCATTTTCTGTGTCAAAATCAATATGTGCTGGACATGAAAGTTTAAAGGTTCTATTTCCTGAATATCTGAGATACTCAAAAGATAAAATCTCTGCAATTTGTTCACTTTGAAGGGAACAACAGTCATCTTCTTCATTTATCTTCTTACTGTTTTCTTGCATGATGCTGCAAATTTCTTCTTTGTTAATGTCTTGTAGTGAAACCTCTGAAATCATATCTTCTTGTGTAATGACTTCACTACAAACACTAATGTCTGCATCATAATTGTTATCTTGCTGGCTACATATATCTTTTTCATCTTCTTGTTGTTCATAAAGCTTATTCATAATATCAATATCAGCAATATCTTCACTAGCAGTAGATTCTTCATCATCACTAAACATATACTCATCTTCATCACTTTGAATATCATTAAATTCAGATTCACTGTCAGATTTATCATCAACATTCAACAATCTCAGACTCAAAATCAGTAGATTCATCATCACTTATTGCTATTTGGTTCAGCAATTCAAATTTTAATTGGTCAATTCTAATTTGAGCTTGTCTATTGGCCTCTTCTTTTTTCATTTTCTTTTGGATTGCCAATAGTTTCTTAATAAGTTCCTCTTCAAGATCCTCTTTATCATGATCTGAATGTGACATAGATTCTTCAACATAAGATATAGCATAGGAAACACTATTGTCATCTGTGTTACCATATTGTTTAATAAAACACTCTTCCATTTCAGCCATAGACCCTATTGAATGATGAGGTAAATCCTTAAACCACTCCCTAGCATTATTGACTAGAGATATTGCAAATAGACTCATTAATACATCCTCATGTGTTATGTCATGATCATCAATCAAATCTGCAAACTTTTCTAAATGATCCTCAGCTGATTGTTCTCCAAAACCAGTAAACTTTGGCAAATGCTCCTTGACCTTTGATTGGATATGATTCAGATATCCATGGATACCCACAAAACTAATTGCCCCATACAAACTACCACCCCTCCAATTAAAATATTGTGACATTTTAGCAGTTAAAAGATATTACAAACTGTCTGTCTTCTAATACATATTTCCTTCAAATTTTGCACAGATGCAAGTAAAAAACTTGAAATATGTAAACCTCCTTTTTAACTGATTCCTTTTCTCTTTAGTGGTGTAATCACTTGATAAGGAAAACTATAAAAACTTTTGAAAATACCTGGATGTATTTGAGCTGTTGCAAAACATGTGTGCTTTGAAAACACCTTTAAATTAGCCTCAAAACATGTAAAACATCCACTGTTACTGTCACTGCAAGCTCACCTTCTTTGTAATATTTCTTTCACATGCACACTGGTGCAAATTAGAGCTCAGAGTTGCCACTCACTATTTGTGAGATTAGGTGGAAACTTTTAAACATTTTTGCAGAAAACAACACACAGACTTGAGTCTTTTTATGAAACATAAGGAATATATCCTTTCTATTTTTTGTAACACGTGACTCTATAACCAGACTCTGGGATATTTCAGCAAAGAAATTTTATTTTTTCCCCAGCAGAGTCATCAATTTGTTAGCACTTTTTCTTGTATCACAACCTTAAAATAACAGTATACTGATTATACTTGAATGAAAACTCCTTTTCGACAAGAGAAAGGCTAATTGCTAAGGATTGAATAATATCCTTCTTCATTTTTGAGTTCCACATACTCAGGAAGGTATTACCTAGATAATTCACTATGTTTCAAGTAAACCTCAAATGGTGGATTGGGTCTTCACTGTTATGTCATTATATTTCTGATTATATCAACAAGATAACACTCTTCAAATGACTAGAAACAATTCTAAAAAAGAGTTTGGCAGGGAAATTCTTATGACTGTAATAAAAAATAATAGTGGCATAAGGATGCTTATCTTTCTTCTTTTTATGAGTTTAAACTCAAGGAAGGCTAACCTTTTGATTCTCTCTCTAAGGAATCAAGAATATGAACTGTGTTACTTTAACACAATCCCTTTTCAATAGGTATGCATTTAGTGACAAAGATGTATTTGAATGTTTGTTTATACTTGATAATTGAATACAAACTGAATAATAAACCCTAACCAGTGCCTATCCTTGGGCAAAGAGTCAATGAAAACATGAAACAACAGAGCTAAACTAATGAAGATACTGCAAAATGCCTTGCAAACTACATGCAATTGAGATAGAATGCCTTACAGACTACCCTCTCAGATTCATACCACTGCATCGAATCCTTACAAAATGCTTTGCTCTCTGAAATTGCTTATGAAACTTAGTCCTCTCCTTGAAAGAAACTCACAGGAAATTAGACACACTATCTTATAGCAGGTATGTTTTGAATGCCTTACAAACAAACCATACTAGAGCACAAACAGAGTATAAAGAGACAAGAAAATATGAAAGAGGAGAAAATACACTGTATTTCATTAAAAAACTCTGTTACAACATATCCAGACAAGAAACTTAAAAATTGAGACAAGAAGAGAAAATTACATCACAGCAATATATTCAACATCATTGGGACCTGTTCTGAACTACTGCAGAGAAAAATCCCAAAACAGAGTAGAGGAAAGGAACCCTTACAACTGAGAAAAGAAAGAAAGATATAGAAGAAGGAGAAACCCTAAAAACTATGTCTGGCAAACACCTGTCCTTCTCTCAAATCTGATTTTTACCCATTCCTTCTTTTCAAAAAAATCTGATTGATTTAATCAATTTTCAACTCCACCTGCCTAAGAAAACATCTGATATGTCTTTAAAATATCTTTTTCCTTTTCTTACTGAAAAGTCCATCAAAATCTGATTTCATCTGCAAAATATCCTTGAAAATTTGATAAAATATTTGATTACAAGAACCTCCCGGAAAGCTCTAACAATCTGATTTATCCTCTGATAAATATCTTCCATTCATCTGTCAAATCTCAGAAACAAATAAATATATTTGTTCCAGTTATGCAAATTTAACCATTCTTTTCTATCCCCAAATCTGATCTTTTAGTCTGTAAAAATCTGATTTCCAATGTCTGATAAAATATATGATTATCCCCTGGAAAGCTCTATTAAATCTGATTTGTGCAATTAAAATACTATGCACTTTTGTCTCATCTTTCTTTGTACAAATCTGATCTTTTTTACCCTTTAAGAATCTGATCTGCTGGGCAAAAATCTGATTTTCAATGTCTTTAAAAAACCTCCGAGAATAATCATATATTTTTCCAATAAAACTATTAAAATTCCCTATTAAAATTATCTCTGTGCACATTTTAAAGTCTTTAGAAATCTCAGTTTTATTCATACATTGCCCAGAAATCGCTAGAAATTGACACGTGGCATGCTCCCATTGGCTATTATAAACTAGTCTTAACTCATTTTATCCTCCATCACATCCGGGGACCATGCGAAAACATAGAAATCCAAGTCGCGAGTCATTTTCACCTTTTCCTTCATTCCAGGGTGACCTGGCGACCTGCACCCAGCGGCTAACTCCATCTAGCGACCTGGCGACCAGCAGCTAACTCCTCGTCGTGACTGCTTCTATCTCCTTCTGGCCAAATCTTGGTGGTTAACTTTCATGTTAGGTGAGTGCGCGACTAGATGCTAGCGGTCATTCACCAGGTCTCTAAACTCCGCCGGTTACCTTTTATTTCACTCTCGACTAGGCGACTGGGGCATTCGGCGATTGGGCGACCATGCACATTCGGCGACATTGCGACCATGAGCACTGTTCATTTTTGTCAAAATTTCCTTACCTACATTTTTGGGCATGGAAACTAAGGCAGTCAGATGAGGGCGCGCGCGCAGATAGCCTTCTCTTTCATCTTCAAATTCATATGTTTGTCTCTTTGCATATAAAGTCTTCATTTTACCTTCCCCAGATGAATGTGGGATATATAATCTTACTGTTTATAAGCATTTTCGAAATTAATACTAAAACACTGTGTATAGCCTCTGATATTTGACCCCCAACCCTCAAAGGCCTGCCAAGAGTCTCTGGGCTCTCATTCTTATACTAAGAGTTAGTGTTTTTGTATATAAACATGAAAAAAGTCCTTTGCACAGTGAATATGGGACATTTAAAATACACTATTTTTTCAACTTCCTGGGCTTCTCTTTCAAACTGTTCACTAATGGCTTTAAATTTCTAAAAATGGAGACCATGAATGGGTTCCATGGGTCAAAATGCCCCTTGCTATGGATTCACATCTGCAAAATCTACCTGGAAACTCTCAAAAAACTTAAAACTTTTTCCAAAAAACCATCAAATACTCCCTGTTTTTCATGTTTCTGAGTTTTTCCTTGAGTGTTGCTCACTAATAGCACTATTTTATTTCAAATGAGGGCCACCAATGTCCCCCAGAGATCAGGGCGCCACTCCTCATGGAGTCAAAAATATAGATTTTTGTTTAAAATTTCAAAAACTTCCCTCTGTCCAAACATTGCGCAACTTTGGCCCTTTGTATTTGTAGTTTATTATGTTTGGAAATAATAAAAACTCCCTCTGTTGCGTGGCATTTAGTCTTCTAATATTTTGCAATGTATTTTAATCAAAATTCCCTCCTTACATTGCATGAACCACTCCCTCACTATCTATGGTTGTTGCTGGGTTGATTGATAGCAGAGAAAATGATTAAAGACTGCCCTCCTTATCCTCATTATCTATGCAAACTACTGGGAATGCTAAGTTATAAGGAAACATTCAAAACAACACTTAACTTTCCCCCAATGTCTGCAATTTTTATGTTTAAAACACAATCCTTTCATAGCAATCAGTGCAGGAAAGAGTGCATTGAAGTTTAATCCTTTTTCCTTTCAAAACTTTCAAAACATAACACAACACTCTTTCAATGTTTAAGTTGATTACTCTACATTCAATGTGTTTGCAGATTCCACTCCTTTATGTTTGGTCTTCATTACTTAGCACAAACAGCCGGTGAATATTATTGGCATTCAAAATTTCAATCACGGATCAACCGTCAAAAGCTATACTTGAACAAACAAGTAGGCCTCCGGTCAATTTGAAAATTGCTGTGTATTGACCATATCCCTCTTTGTTCATGGGTTTACTGGATACCCAGTAGAATGATGTGGTGATCCATTTAGAACATAAAAGATACCTAAAAATCTTATTTGATATGTAGTTGCAAGTGATCCCTAATGAAAATGCAACTGACATCAAACTTATAATTCGGACATGCAGACTTTTCGATAGAATGCTGAATGGAAGAGATCTGGATGGATTAGATGGATTGTCAATTGCATCACTCAAAAACAATCTTGCACTATTTCCTCTTACCTACAATTCCATATTTTAAATTTTGAGCATTATGTACAAACCGATGACATTTATAATCATTTTGACACTTTTGCAGTTTGATCACAACTATGCCAACTGGCCTTCAAAACTGTCTTTGAAAACTAACATAATGATTTGATCAGACCTTGTCCTCTGATAGACACATTCTCTGATCTATAAACTATCATTCCCCAAAATGGCATCTCATGAATGTACTCAAGTCGAAAGATATTAACCTTTGAAATTGCCATTTTTATTCTACTCCTGCAAACATACTGTCCAAAATGATTTTTAATCGCCGTAATTGATTTTAAAAGGCTGACAAATGGATTAATAGGGGGCTTAAATCTGAACTGGAATTAGTATGTCAGATTTTCAAGACAATGCAAAAATAAATTTTTCAAAATAATCAACCGGCCAAAAGTTATTCACTAGAAAAGTAGGGCATTTCGCAAACTTTCTCTTTTCCGCACTGCAAACTGAACAAACTGCCTTTAAAATTGGACTCGTAGGGTCATCAAAAAGATGTTTGAGAAACCCAACCTCTGGAGCTTGATTGAATGTGATATGTAGAACATGACCCCTCATTTTTCTTCCTCTGAAAAGAAACTTCTGAACTGATACCGATATGCAAAGATAGCACTTTAACACTTCCTGAATTTTAACACAGTAAATATGCAGAAATTGGGTTCGGAATCGGCAAAGAAAAGTGATCAACCAGATTGGTCAAGGCTTGTGAATCTTCAAAGGATTTCATTCCTAGGTCTATAATGCAGGTCAACCTTCAATTATCCAAAATTTTCAACCGGGTATAGACTTTGAAAAGCTCAAAGTGGGTCACTTAGTAATTCTGAATTTGAAAACACAGGAAATCAAATTTAATCACTGTTAGAATGGTTCTTGAAAACTTGTCATCTGATTTCATAAAGATCTGTAGACTAGAACATATGGAGTGTGTGAACTTTAGAACACAGTACAAAAGGCATTTTCTCAATTGGATGAATTGGTCAAAAGTAATAACATGTCAAACCGGGCTATTCAGATTTCTAGGCAGGACAAAAATGCAGACAGTTCATGAACAACCAACTTTTGGAAGCATGAAAACTTATCAAATGGATTCGGAATGACCTGAGGTTTAAAACATAAGCTCTCTGATATGCATGCTAAAAATTCCCAAATGGTGAACTATGAAACTCAATAGGGTGTAAGATACTCAGAGGCAAAGTAGGCCCCGGACAGCAAATTGACAACTCAGCAAAGATGCAGAATTAGGTGACCCCCTCAAAATGACTACTCCCTAAACAGGTCAGAACTGAAACTCAGGAGCTGGGACCCATTGCATACATCAAATGGAAGGCATTAAAGCCTCTTCCCAATTTGTATCTCATAAAAATCATCCGGACACCTTTTACAAGCACTCTAACTGAGTCTTCTTAGATAAATTTTTCAAAGGTACTGACTTTTGCTTGTCTGAAAATTTAACATGGTCACTCCAAATTTGTTCCAAATTTAGGAGTACCAAAAGTGGCTCTGACTGAGGATGGTTAAATGCAAGTTTATACCGAGAACTGCAGATCTCTAGAGTAGCAGACCACCCCAAAAAACTTCAAAATCTGAATTTATCTCTTTCTCTGTCTTCTCATCTTTCCACTAACACTTCTCAAAACTTTTTCTCTTTTCTCAAAAATGGGGAAACTTGTAACTGAAAGAAAACACACAACTAAAAGGAAAGCAACTGTACAATATGCACATTATTTACAAGAAGCCCAAAACCCCACAAACTGAGATCAGCTCTTACCTCTGTCAAACACAAAGCCCTCTGCCCCATGTTTCAAAAGTATGATAACATTGCCACTCCCAACTGTCAGATTCAATCCACTGTCATCATGTATCAACTCATTGTATGAAAACAAATTTGCATATTCTTCATATGAGCTTCTATAAACATTAGGCAGATTTTCATCATAAAGAATTTGTGGCATATATGTGTCACATTCGTTAGATAAGAATATACTTTGATATCTGCAACATTTATCATGTTTCCCATTGTTTGTATTGAATGGAACCTACAAATAATATCATGAACATAGAATAACATGTGAACATCAAATCCAACAAATAATAAAAATTCAACCATTTTCTTGAAATGAGAACTTACAATGGTAAAATAACATCAAAAACACCAATAAACAACACAATTCAATCATTGCAAAGAAAAAATATGCAAAAAAGTGTAGACCTGTCTGTTACTAGTGCAAAACAGTAGAAAAAAAATAGTGGGACCTGAGAACAACTTGCAATGATTTTTTTAAGACCGTTGAAGCAAGTAAAATTGCTAATTCAATAGAACCTGATCAGGTTATGTGAACATAAAGGCTCAATGCTTCTAATTCCTTAGAACATGATCAGTTTCTAGAAAACTAAGAACAAAGGAGAGAGAGAGAGAGAGAGAGAGAGAGAGAGAGAGAGAGAGAGAGAGAGAGAGAGTAAAATGAATAATGTTTACTTCTTCATAAGCCGATCGGGTTCAGAAGAAGTGAAAATTATGCATTTTAATCTCCAAAACCCGGTCGAGTTATGGAGTAGTTGAAAATGTAATTTTTTTCTTTTCAGAACCCGTTCAGGTTATTTTAAATTTAGAAACCTGATTGGTTTATGCCTTGAGAAGAGGCTTGGAAAATGACCCAAAGGCTTGGAGGCTCATTTACCCTCCATTTTTGTTCTTCTCAACATTTTTTCATCTTGTAAAATGAATTCTCCACTTTATCTTCATCTGGTTTGCAATTTGTCAACAACATAGTGTTGACGAGACTTTGTGACCAGGTCTGCCAACAGACGTAAGTTATCATCGGGTACCTAGGTACCGGCCAACTTCGCCTGTAAAGGTTGTTCGAGGAAATGAGATTCCCCGAGCCTCCAAGCATGTGAGAGTCAGGTCTCAATAGTGCAGGGATTAGTTGGGAAATGTGACTATTTTGTTTGACGGGGATAGCTAGTTATCTTCAACTTGTCCTCTTTGCGGATTAAAGTGAGTGGGGTTTTCTGCAAGCATGCATTCACTTAACAAATAAACTTCAAAAGATACTACAAAGTTAGAAGGATTTCATCTATCTATAGTTATACTAAACATTCAAAACATTAACAATGCTCTAACACACTAGACACTAAATACCAAAGAAATATACAACCATCAGTTCATATTTTATCAGTAGCAAAGGAAAGGAGATCGTTAATCTACTTTAAGTATCAAAGAAAAGGACATGAAGAACACAAAGTATACAATACCATTAACCCAAAAGATAGAATGCTAACAAAATCATCGAGAGAGCTCTTCCTTCTTCATTAACATCTTTTTCAAGCAAGCACTAGTGCGTGGTACAATGGAGGCTCCAGGGGAGCATTTAACTACTAAAAGCTTAGAAACTATGGAGCATTGAGTTCTGCAACTAAGAACTGAGAAAACCAAATTTATATTAACTATGGACTACAAAATCATCAATTTTTCCGACCCTTGGAATGAGGTCGGACTTATTATTTATACACATCATTTGATCTATAACTAACCTAACTTATTTTACACTTTACAATATAATACTATTTTTCAGTGGCTGGTACTACTTGCACCACGCTACAAAAGACCTTGACATAGATAAGGTCTGACATGTCAGAAGAATAAGACAAGAAAAGTAGAGTGGAAGAATCAGCCTCGAGAAGAGGGTCGGGAGGAGAGAAAATAAATCTGATCCCCCAGGGATCGAGGCTACATGCCTCATAAATGGGAAAGCAGTGCCCTGTTATTGATGCACTAGTTGTAACATTGAAATGATGCCTTGGGAAGACCATTTGTCAGGAAACCTCTTTTCAATCCAACATGCCTTGTTATGGTTACCCACCCTCTAAAAACCTTTATTAACTACCTTGAAAGTGACTGGTCAGCCTTGGGAACTCAGACACAGGTCACTCTAAGAATACAAAAATGAAGGATCCAAAATTTCAAGATCTGGGAACTTGTGTTCTAAAAGAATGAATGAATACAAAAACACATCTTCCGCTAAACATCTCTAGAATCCAGAGGGTTTTATTAGTCCTTATGATTTTTCACAAGCCTCTAACACTTGGATGATGCTTTCTTCATCAACATCTTTGATGCTATCCCACTGGCTGCGAATAGCCTCCACTGCTTGCTCAACATCTCCGGCCCTGTTCCGGAATTCATCCACCATCTTGATGGCATCGTGTGATCAGATCATCATCTTGGACATTCTGGATAGCCTACGCTGGTCCAAATCTCTGGTAGGAAGATACAGGGACTCCATCCACTAATTGAACTTGCTGAAGATGTAGTCCTCTAGGGTACATGTGCCGATGGTTAAGAAATCAACTTGCGATACCCCAGCCATGAATATTTCAAATAAGCCCAAGGGATACTAGGCTGTTGTCACCTTCTCTTTCAGGGCCTTAACCAGTTCCTTGCACACCACAATTTTGATGACAAGTATGGAGTATTGGGCCTAGAGGGAATCATATGATTTGTCTCCCAAACTTCCAGACTCTGTGGTGACTTCTTCGCCAATGTTGTGGATCTCTTGTAGCTCGGCCTTCCATTTTTAATACTTCACTATATCTTTCTCCCATATAATAATGGAGCCCTTTTCCTTCTTGAGGAGGGAATTGAGCCGATAAAGGTCTGGGAGGGACGTCGCCAAAATTTTTCTCAATGCAGTCACCTACTCAGTGGCCCACCCATCCACAGCTTGTGCTTTTCTTTTCATGATCTATAGAGAGTCCACATCACCCTATGCAAGCAGTAATCTAGAGGAAGGGGTTCCAAGGTGGACTTTGGCTAAAGGCTGTGTTAGTTCTGCCAGTAGCATGAGGAGATTGGCATTTGTTTCTCTTTCCTCTTGCAGCTTCTGGCCCTATTTGAGGTATCTGGCCTCTATTACCTTGGTGGCTTCTTTCAGCAAGTCCAATTCACCTTTCTTATTCCTTTTCCCCAATGCTACTTCTGTTATGTTGTAGTCTTTAGGCCTTACAGCAATTGCATCTGCATCAAGAGGGGGTGTTGTGATGGTCACAACTATAATACCGGTGGCACCAATCTAGAGAGTATGGACTGCCTATGATTTGTTGGGCTTCTTAGCCTCTGTATTCCTGGCCATCATTTTGGCCAACAAGAGTGGAGTTCTTATAGCAGCCACCGGGGTTTTCCTCTTCTTGGATTCCACCAGCCATTAGGGCATCTGGGGTGGCCTTGATGTTAATACCTGTTCATCAGGATTCCTTTCAGAATTTGGTGGTGCATTCCCAGAATGCACATTATCTCCAGGCTCTTTATCCACTTTTCATTCTGGTTCCTCCTATTCTTGTTCTTTTCTTATTTCCTATTCTTCAGAACCTTCAACATTTTCTGCCATACTGCTGTCTTCCGTTGTGTTATCTGGAACCTTTCCCCTACTCTCAATATCATCTATATTTTTTGGGACCTCTTTGTCCCTCCTGGTGTCAGCTATTTCTTCATTTTCTTTATATGGGACTTCTTGGTCCATTTGTTGTTGTTGTTCCTGGGCCACATTGGCCTCTTTTGTTAGGAATTTTTCCTCCACCGGGACATCTTCTGGAGGTGGGTGAGGTCTTTGGCTAAAGTTTAACAAGGCGGCCACCGTTACTACCTCACCAAAAGTGCTCCATGCTACTTGGTCACCCAGAGTTAACAAAGGCATTTAGAGCATGATAGTTGAGGGTACAATTGTTCTTGTGGGTCTAGGTTCTGCGATGATTAGTTGCTAATATATGTGTTTCCTTGGTGCATTTTTGATCTCTTGGACCGGTACTCTCTCCTGCTCAGGTTCTCTCTATATTTCTTCCTGAGCCTCTTGCTCTAATGTATCCTTTTCCATTGGGATTTCCTTCTCTATAGGGGCCTCTTCTTTTTCCTAAGCCGCAATCTACTCCACCGCATGACCTATACCATGTTGAATCTCTAGGAACTCCTCCGCCGAGGAGGTGTAATCAAAATCATTATGCAGGGGTGAAGAGTTTGAAATATCTTCTAGTTTGAGAGAGTCAAAACTTACATCCACTAAGGGCATTTCTGGCATACCAGGACTGGCAGCTGCGCTAGGTGTAGGTGTCACCTTCATTTTCTTCTTTCTTATAAGTGAAGCCATGGTATCCAGAATTCTAGTAGACTCCACCTCAGTAAAAGTCTATCTGCTCATCATCATAGCCAATGATGGGGATGTTGTCAGGCGAGTAGATGCCACTGGAGCTACAAGAAGTCCAGAGGATACCTGCATACTTATTTTCTATCTGGTTAGTTTTTCCAACTCCATTTTTTGATGCAATTGAGCCATCAGAAGGGTAGGAATCTGGAGAGGTTCCTTGGGAACTGGGGCACCCTCTTTATCTTTCCCTCTACTCATGCTTTCTTTAGCAGCCATGACGGATGAAGAAGGACTGGCACTAGCTGAAGAAGGGATGGTCTTCTTGACTGTTGATTTATTTTAGGTGCTTTTGGGACACACATGGGCAAATTACTGGTGACTTGCATCTATAATAGGGTGGCATACCCCTTCAATTGTTAGATCCTCCTAGGTGGACCAATCCACTAGAGGAAGATCCTATTTATCCAGTCCTTGTCCTTTGTATGTTGGATCTTCCAACACCCTGCCATCTTTGAAACCCTTCAGGAAAGTCTGAAGGTCGAGCGCTTTCATGAGCCCTTTTCTCATCTATGTGTGTTGATGGGCCCAGAGATCAAAGCTATCTTGATAGTCCACCCGGAAGTCCTCAATGTCTTCTTCATCGGGTGGGGACACCTAAGGTAGTGCTATGGCAATCTTGCTATGGGGATCATAATTTTTATGAGCGTGGTGGAATTCCACCAGCTCCAAGCTCTTCAGTTCATTATCTTCCTCTTGGGCTACAGTGAGGCTGCATGTATAATTCCCACAAGAGAAAGGGAATGGAACATTGATGACATTCTTCAACATAAAGAAGACATGTAGATCCAAGATCTACCTGCAAAATTCTAAAAGAATAATTTTTTCCCCGTAATACCAGGGAAGAAGATAGGGCTTCCCATTGAATATTGTCACCCTAATGTAGGTGTGATGCAAAAACTAAATAAAATACTAGTTGTAGGAGCTGACAAGAGTCATCGCCACTTGTGATAGTCTTTACCCAGAATCCTCGATAAGGGTTAAGATATTGTAGTAAATGAACATGTCATTTACTCGGTAGAAGTTTAGGAAACTGTGCTCACACTGTAATTGGGGATAATGATCCCATGGTGTGACCTACCTTGGACCATTCCTGAGTTTCCCAGCTATTCCCAAACATGGAAAAGCTAGTATTTTTTGGGCTAACACCCACAGCACATACTATGGCATGTAAAATTGGGAATCCTGGACAACCATCCTCATTTGTGTATCTACGTGATTAGCTATAATAGCTGCCCAATTGAAATTATGGTTGTGGGTTGTTATGCAGTATAGAAAATAGTACATCCACACAAAGAATTCCTAGGCATGGGGCCATCCAAAGATCCTACATAGAAAGATTATACCTACCTGGATGGGCTCTTTGAAATACCAGCAGGGAATTTCCAACTTCATTCTTTTGTGGTGTCACTTTGGAGACTTCAGCCACTAATTATTGAGGTGTTTCCAAGAAATGCCTTTGGCCTTTATTGAATTCCTTTAGTGAGTTGACCCGGGTGATGACAGTGAACCCTTTGAACTGAGGAATCCCCACCCTGGAAGTGAAATTTGGAGCATCTAAGGTGATGCTTGTGGCGGGGTATTGTAGAGGTTGGGGATCTGGAAGTAGAACTATGTGAGTAGGTGCATTGTATAGTATTGCTAGCTGCTTTATTAATTTTGGTGACTGCACCAAACATGGAAAGTTTGCAGCCATTATGATGCCATAGGTGGCCAAGCAAGTGGCCATTTTGTCTCCTTCATCCTTTAACCTGTAAATGGACTGGATCAGACCTTGCAATTTGGCCCAATTTCTTGGGTCTGTATCTGTTATTTCCTAGACCTTGGAATCCACCTTAGACCCTGAAATAGTTCTCTCCTTTGGATATTTGGAGGTTAAAGGTAGCTTTGCTAACATTCTCTCCATTTTGAACTTCATAGCTGCTCATGTGGAAGTTGTAGGTAGTTTCAGACTATTAGGAGGGGAAATAACATCAAAAATCTTTGATCAATCTATTCACAACCTGAAAGACCAGAGAACCATTAGGACATATATAAAAATAAGTTACAACTCTGGGAGATTCTTCACTAATCTGCTCCTATCAATAAGGCATTAGTATATACATAAAAATTTCAGGGGTATCTAGAATGAACACGACTTAGCATTCTGGAGTGTGTTAGTAAGGTGGTGGGAAGAAGCAGAAGACAAGGTCTTTTCAGAGGTCTAGAGATCAAAACAAACTAGCCATTGGCGATGTGACTAGCAATAAGCCATACTTTGGTCAACGTATGTTGGCACGTGGTGGGGAAAAAAGTAGCATTAAGACATTTATGGTGATAGGTGGGCAGACACAAGGGAATTAAATGACAGATGTGACATGGTTTAAATTCCTACTTGTGGGAAATTAATCTTTCCATTAAGGTGATGAGATAGAGGAGAGAGAAAGTAGCCATGGCTCAAACTAGTGAGGTGCCAAGTTTGAACTGTGGCAACTCTATTTCAACGAGTTTGGTCCCATGAAGCAAAATGCATGATAGAGTGTGAGGAACTCGTGAGCTCAGAAGGATATATAGAATATATACATAAATATACATCCTTTATAGATTTTTACATAGATATAAACAATATTAACACATGCACAGAAGATACCCTAAGACAATATATAAAATGTACATTACTCTATAGTTGCACATAGGGCGGACAACCCTCTGGCAAAACCAACCCACCAATGGGTGGCAAACCGGAAATAGAAAATGCAGAAAATAGGAACACAATCCAGAACAAAACCAAACCAAAATGAAAACCAAAAGAACGAAGGTAGGAACCAAAGGACCTACCTAGAAATATGAAGAATGGCAAGGAGAGAAGGCACTCAGACCGCTATGCAACAAATTTAACCTTTAGCGATCATAAATAGTCACGAAAAATCAACTCGTAATTATCCACTAAGCTCAGAGTAATTCACACTTAATCACACTTCAAATCACCAAGGAATTTCTCTAAAAGCTCTAAGTGTTTTAATCACGGTAACTGTGAAAGTGACATGTAATTTCTATTTATACCCAATGTAAATATCAAGTTACCCTTCTCCGCAAACTCTGTAACAGGAAAACCTCTAGAGTCCGATCCTGGGATTCCATGCAACCATACCTCTCCATGAGGAAGAGACATCATGGCAGAGAATCTCAGAGTCTGGAATCTGGCTCTGGAAAAGAAACAACAAACTCTAGGACCGGGTCCTAGAGACACGAAAGACAAAAGAAAGAGAAAACAAACCTCACAAGAAGGAAATCCTGGAGAAGAAACAACAAAAAAAAGGACAAAAAATAAGGCAAGAGCCCAAAAGAGAAAAAGGAGACCAAACATTTTGCACATAAAATGTAGGGATGGGTATGTAGGGCATAACAAATGGTGACTATCTAGGATGAATTCCTTAGCACATTTGAGAACCGCAGAATCTCTGGTTAGCAAAACTAGAATCAATCATTATTTAGAGTATCCTGCTCGCTAGGTGTGAGGTGTTTGAGAAAATCTGGCTCATACACAATGTAACCCTTGGTCTTTTGTCAGTTGAGAAGTGTGTTCTTTGAAAGAGAATCAAGCCGATGACCTCTGGGAGAAGCAGAGAAGAGGCACTTGATATATCAATCCAAAGTCATCAAATTTGCTTGTTTCTCCCGTATAATGGAGTTTTTGTCCCATATTTTCCTTCTTTTTGCTTTATTCTTTTCTAGATGAGAGGGAGGTACTTCTTTCACCATTACAATCAAGCTTATCTTAATTCAATGGTGGTACTTCTTTCACCCTTCCATCGACTTCAATTTGTTGAATGGGGGAGGAAAACTCCAAACCCAGAGAGAATTTTAAAAGTTTAGACTTGGGCCAATAAACCAATGCAACCAATCTACCCTCGGTGTGTTTGATTACTTGTTCCTCTTGACTTTGATTTAACTAATTTCTAGACTTCCAGAGATAAATCTGATGAAGATTACTCATAGCCTGCTACCAAAATCACACAATAACTCTGGACACCAAACCAATTCCACCATGCTAACAATAGATTCTAAATTCAACATGAATATGAAAGGCACCATCCTGGAGACTAGATGTTATGCAAAGCATACCAGCCTACAAAAGGGGGAGAAAAACACTAAAAAATGGGAAAGAAAGAACAAAACAAAAAAAAAAAAAAGGAAAATGGTCGGTCCTGGAGGACCACCAGTGAAACTATTTACAAGACAAGGCACCCCAAATGGGACACTGGGAAAGAAATATTTACAAGCGAGAATATTTACATATAACACAACTCCAGACAAACCTACCTCACTTGAAATAAAGTTTGAGAAACTGTCCATTGACGAGCAATGGGACAAGTTCCCTAGTCATGGTACTACGGTGATAGGTATTTTCCCTAGAGATCTCTAAGATAAAGTATGGTATGAGCCAAAGCTATTGGAAATTACTGTTCTTTCCTTTCTTTTCCCAAGATTTATCCCACAAGAGTACCAAGTACACAATCTGAAAGGCCCTATACTGGGCTCTTCGGTCAAATGAACGTTTTACTACTGCTTGGTGACGCGCAAAATGTTCAAGGACTGCGTCTCTTTGTTCTTCCATCTGCACTATATTTAGTAGCCCAACCTCCACAACATTGTCCTGGTTGCTGAATTCGTGCATGAATTATAAAATCAAGATCTGTAAGTTAATAGGGAATACTAGGTTCTGGCTATAAACCAGATAGAATGGGGATGTCCCTAGGGCTGCCATAATTTGAATGTGATCCACCCAGAGGGCAAACCTTTGCTTTTGGTGCCAATCCTAGAGATTATGTTCTAACAGGTGTTTGATCATTTCAAGAAAATTTTTGTTAGTTGATTTAGCAAAACCATTCCCTTGGGGGTAATAGTTGTTGGAGAACTTCAGAGTGATCTTCTGGTCATAGGTCCATTCTAGTAATTGTGTTGAAGAAAACGCTGGACCATTGTCAAACACTATAGCAAAAGGCATTCCAAATCTTGTGACAATATTTTCTTCGAAAAATTTGATAATTATGTCTGCCATGTTGTTTTTACAAGGTATGGCTTCAGACCACCAGGTGCAGTAATCGGTAGCAGCCAATATGTATCGATGATTGGTAGATGAGTTGGGGTTGATTTCCCTAATAAATTCAAATTCCCAGTGGGCAAAAGGACTAGCTTCAAAAACCAGCTGCAAAGGCATAGATGGGTTATGCTCACAATGTGCTATGGTTTGGCAAGTATGGTACTTCATGACATGAGTGTAGACATCTTTAAAGATACAGGGCCAATAGTATCCAGCCTGAAGGATCTGATGGGCAGTGGCATCAGCTGAGCCATGCCTAGTTCCAAACTACTCATGATATTCTTTGATTATCTTTGCATCTTGAACCCTATCGATGCATTAGAGGTACACTCCCTCATAATTCCTACAAAAAAGCATGGAATTTTTTATCATGAAGTGTGTGCTTTTCAACCATAGGGCATGATGTTTGTTTGGAGGCAATCCCTCTAGGCATTTGTTATTTAACAATAGGTACACCAGGTCCATGTACCATGGATCTCGAGTAATGGACTCCACTGTATATGTCTTACATTTGATGTGTGGAGTCTCTTTTGCCATCGCTCTACTTAGTCCATGGCCTCAGACTATTTTCATGGGTTACATTTCCAAATTTTATTCCTAAAGGATGACCATTCACTTCCCCCATCTTTCACCCAATTCACTCTGCATGAGCAAAGAATTCACTGCCTGATCTGGGATGATGGCATGCACCTTGCTCGGGAGAATGTAATGCTAGAATTTTTTCACAGCATGAACAAGAGAAAAGGCCTATTTTTCTAAGGATGTACACTGGACTTTTGCATTCTTGAAGGGGTGCTCATGAAAGCTATTGGTTGTTCTTCCCCTTTGACCTTTTGGGTCAATAATGCCTTAGCAGAATGTGGCAAAGCAAAGGAATAGATATAGAAAGGGAGGGAATAGTCCGGACTAGCCAGAACTGGTGCCTCCATTATCATCTACTTAATTTGGGTGAATGCCTACTTTTTCTCCAGGACTCCACTCAATTTTGGTATCCTTCTTCATCATCTCATTGAATGGTTTTATGATCTCAGTGAATCTAGTGATGAATCACTGGACAAAATTAATCTTTCTGAAGAAAGACCTCATCTCCTTCTTGCTACCGGGCATTTCCAGGTTTAGAAGCACTTCAAATCTCTCAGGGTCAATGGATATACCCTTCTCGAAGACAATATGCCTAAGAAAATTCCCTTCAGTGACCCCAAATACGCATTTCTTAGGGTTGAGGGATATTCCATACCGGTGACATCTCTTACAAATCTGGGTGAGGTGGTCAGGGTGGTCACGCATGTCCCAGGAAAAGATGGTCAAATTATCCATGTAGATAATTATGCACTGGTGCACAAGGCCCTCAAATGCAATGTCCATAGCCTTCTGAAATGTGGCCCCTGCATTAATCAAGCCAAAGGGCATTCTCTGGTAGGCAAACATTCCCCACTTGGTGGTAAATGTCATTTTGTCTCTATCCTCAAATTTAACCATGACTTGGTTATATCCAGAGTACCCATCCAAGAAAGAAATCATCTAAGATCCATTCATGATTTGCAATACCTCATCCAACAAGGGGAGAGGATGATTGTTGTTCTTAGAGGCCTTGTTCAAATTTTAGAAATCCACACAAAGGAGAATTTCACCGCTTTTCTTCCTCACAGGGATGAGGTTGGCCACCCACGTAGTATGCCAGATTGGAAAGATTATCCTGGATGACAGCAGTATTTGGACCTCCTAATGAATCAGAGGCTCAATCAGTGGGTTGACCGGTCGCTACTTTTTCTAGAAAGGCTTGGCATCAGGTTTGAGTGGGATAATATGAGTCATAATGGATTTCATATGTCTTCAAATCCTCATACTTCCATGCGATCACATCAATGTATTCCTGCAGAACCATGAGAATCTTCTCCTTCTCCTTGGGGGAGTAGGAGGTGCCAATGTGTATCATTTTCTCTTCACTAGGTTGGCCGCTGTTAATAAGGCTCCATGCCTGGTTGTGGTATGCAGCCAACCTTTTATTGTGATAGGTGTATTAACTACAGACCTATTTGATAATCAACTATGAATCACCCAGGGCCTGAAGGTGAATGATTCCCTTCCTTAGTGAAAATAGGAGTTGAAGGACCAAGGCCTCGTACTCCATGACATTGTTTGTGTAGTTTAACTGTAGCCTATAGGATGCGAGGAAGGATTTCCCCCATGGGTTGATTAATTCCACTCTGGCCCCGCGGCCTTGTTTGGATCAGAACCCATCAAACTTAAGGGTCCATAAGTCATCCTTTGTTGCCTAGGGCTAGGAAGATGAAGTGGTCTTTGGATTGTTTTTGGGAGTCCTAGGAGGATTTTCCTCTGGTGCTGATGGTATGTGGGTGAGGTTTACCTCTGGAGAGACTTTTGGAGGTGATTCCTAGACAAACGGTGTTGAGGAAACACCATCATCAAAAGTGTTGAGCCCCTAAGAATCAACTGTGTGTTCTTTTCTCTGGAGGGCATCTATGTTCTGAGTCTCCACGGCAAGGCAAGGCTCACACTCTAGCTCTAAATGTTTCTTGTAATGCACCCAACACCAAGTGTTAGACAATAGTGTGGCAGGGGTCACTGCCACACCCTGAGAGTTAACCTCAACCCTCAATTTTTCATCTAGGTCATGGGTTCTAGGTAGAACTATGGGATCCTTCTGGGGGTGAAATTGAATGTTAGGATCTCAAGGGGTTGGTACACCCCAGGGGAAGTCTCAGAGAATAAAACCTCATTCACCCTCTCGACTTTGGTGAGGACCTATTTCATTTGGGGCTCACTTTCAACCTTGATCTTGTTAGATTCTCCTTCCCAGGGGAGCCATAAGTGGGAGAAGTCATTTGAAAAGTATCTATTTACAGACTTAGACCAATTCTGACTCAATAACATCCCATAAGTCTCTAGGATTTCCACCACATGGATGTCAATTATACTGGGTATCCTGGGGTCCTAGATGAGTTAAATTCAGACATTCTTTAGTTTAGCAACCATTTTCACCACAGTTTTATCCAATTGGATCACTACACTGTTAGACAGGGTGAGTCACAATCTGAGATTTTGGCATATAGATAGGGGAATGATGTTGCCCAAAGCCTTGGAATCTACTAGGAAATTATGTATGTTTTTCCCTTGTATGTTTAGGCCTAGCGGGAAGGGGGGATCTTCAGTATTTCCCTGGAAGACAGCCGCATTGGCATCTTCAAAAGAGATAGTCTTGGGTGGGTGACTGACAGCTTTCAGGTTTCCCAAAAGCTTTAGAAGAGACTTCTTCTTCTTGGGGTAGTTCAATAAAACCTCCATCAAGGTCATGGAGGTGGTGGTTTGTTCTAACGCCTTCGTGATGTCAAACCTTCCTCCTAGAAATTGGTGGTTTCCCTCGGCCAGGTCCTTTGCTTGGTTAGAGCTAGAACCTTTTGGAGGGACAAACGGATTGGTTGTATTGTCTTGGGGAGGAGTGTCCTTAGGAGGTGTGGGTGTGTAAACTAGTCCTTTACTAGTCTGACTCTGAGTTTTGTAGGGAGACTATGGGTTGGTGAAGGCATTACCCTTAAAGGCTGGTATTGACTCATCAAAGAATCCCTATAGTTCAAATTCTTCTTCATCTTCTCTAGTAGTCCCAAAGAAGATGGTCTCATAGGTGAATGCACCATGAGTGGGATCTTGCATAGGAGGCTCTGGGGGTGTAGGATCAGAAGCTTGTTGTCTGTCCAGCTGGGAAATCATGATGAATTTCTCCAACGGGGCATAGTTTACCTCATTGTGGGAGCCTGTGTCATGCAATCTACACCAATTGGTCATGGGCTAGAAGTCTATGACTGGCATTAAATGTGATGGTCCAGCACAACTCTGATTTGTGTTTTGGTTTGAAGAGGGACCTCAAACATTGGCATTGTTATTCCATTGTTGTTGGTTGGGTTGAGGCCCGTTGTTGAAATTTCTACCCCTAGCATTATTGTTTCATTAGCCAAAGAAAATATTCCTTCTCTGGGAATTGTAATTTTGGGGTGCGTAGGACCCCATGTTCAGTTGACCCATGTCCACCGTAAGGGTGGACAACATTCACTGGAGGGATTCAATCTTAGCAGTTAACTGGGTATTTGCATCACTGTGTGACAATTGTTGTTGTTGGTTCCATGGGAAAGTGGCAACATTCATCAGAGTTGAGGGCAGAAATTATCTAGCCGTGGAGGACTAGAAGAAAGGCACTCTGGGTGGTTGTGTCTATAGTTGTTGCGTTTGCTTTAAGTGGGGATTTTTATTTATTTAATTAAAAGAGGGGTTTTCTTTTAATTAAAATTAATTAGAAGAATTTTGTTTAATTAAAACAGAGATTAAATATTTTAATTAAATAAAAATGATCAAACCTTAGCAAATATTGAAATAATTGAATTAATTACAATTTGATCAAGGAAATTGATTTGAATTGAAAATGTTCCAAAGATTGATTCAGGAGTTTGATAAATTGATAAATGGGGCTCACAGTCTAGGCAACCATTTTAGTGTGCATACACTAACAAGGTTTTACCACTTAACAAACCTTTTTTCTCCAAGTTGTTCTAGATTATACTTCTTCTTTTCCTTGAGAAATATGTTTTGGCAATGCAAATGGGCATGCATTAAGTGTGTGGATGTGACTTGTGATCATTGCCTTTCCAGCCTATCTTGTACTTTCCATTTATGGGAAATTTTTTACCATTCACACCATTATCAACCATGATTAACACTAATGAATCCCTCCTTTCCCTTTATTCTATCATAATCGATGAAAACTATCACTTCATGTGGGAGGTCTCCACTGTGAAGCCAGCAAGTCTACTTTTCATGTTTCACTACCATCTTTGCAAACCAGTCAACAACCTGGTTGGCTTGTTTGTACACGTGGGAGATGTGAACATTTTCAAAGGTATTCAAAAGGTTTATTGTCTCATTAATCATGTTGGATATAGTCCATGGCAGTGGGTGAACATTATTTAGGCAGTTAATAATGTAACAAGAATCCCCTTCTACCATTGATTTTTTGATCCCCAAGTCGTGAGATAATATGGTAACTTGGAGGGCCACATTTGCTTCCGCATAGTGATTGGTTTGTGTCCAAAGAGAAAATATGATAGTAGCAATGCCTATGCCAAAGCCATTTTGAATCACTCTCCCACTTTCTACCTTACCCAGGTTACCCTTGGCCACACCATCAAAGTTGAATTTTTACCATCCTTCCAGAGGAAAGCTCTAGGTACATTTATGTCTTTTATCTTTGGTCTTCTTAGGATCTTCCAAATTGTCTTTTCCTACAAAAGGATTATAATTTCTACAAGAAACAAAATTTTCCAACATAGCATGATGTATCTTCTCAAAAATGGTTTTTGCAGAAACACTACAGTCCCTAAGGATATGATTATTGCACTCTTTCAAAATTCCCTAGAAAAGGTGAGGAAGCACCCAAGACCAAATTTTGTGAAAAGAAGTATTCTTGAAAGGCAGGGTCCATTGGGAGAAGAGGTCTTGAATAGAGGAGGGGTAGTACCAATGCATCCAAAAAACTGACTAGAAAAAAAGTACCAGATGGAGCTAACATAGGGGAAATAGAGAAAAAGATGGTTCATAGATTCAACTTGTCTCTGACATAGAACACGCCTATTGGGGATTGGGATCCCACGCTTCAAAAGGTTATCAACAGTTAGAATGTGATTGTGAAGTAAAATCTAGAAGAAGACATTAATTTTGGGAATAAGGCTAGGGAACTAGTCTTTAGCCCACAATGGCTTGGCTTCCTAGTGCATCTGAAGAGAATAGGCTAAAGCCACCATGAAAGAACCTTTTAGGGAACTTTTACAAATCAAGGTATCCTAATTATGGGAAAGGGAAAGAGTGTTCAAAGCAGTGGATAAGGGAGAAAAATCATGGGAGATAGAAATAAAATGCACCCAAGAATTTCCCACTATGTAATTACAGACCCTATTCCCAAATTGCAGGATGCAATTATCCTTTCATAAGTTGTAGTACTCATTGTCTTTTAGGGATCTAGACTCTAACCAATTTTCATTCCAGAAATTGATAGACTGAACATTACCAATTTTCCATTTAGCTTTAGAAATTTCAATATCTTTGGCATTAAGGAAACAATTCTAGATAAAAGAACCTTTAAAGATATCATCACAGTCAAAGAAGTAACTCAAAGAATCAATGGATAGATAGTTATCTTTGAAGAAGTCTCTCCATTTCCCTTTACCAGTGAAGATACGCCAAATCTATTTTTATTTAAGAGCCTTGTTGAAAGGCCTGATTCTTCTAATACCAACTCCTCTAGCACTTTTTGGGAGGCATAATTTGTCCCAAGCAATCAAAGGGAAACCCTTTGTGCTCTTCTTCCCCAGACCAAAGAAATCTTCTTTGTATTTTCTCCATAGCTTCCGCCACTTTAGCCAGAATAGAAAAGAAACTTGAGGCATAAGTGGGAAGGTTTTGAAGAGTGGATTTAACCAACAGAATTTTTCCTGCTTGTCTGAGAGTGATTTCCTTCCATCCAACAAGTTTAATATTGAATCTATCAATAAGTCTATTCCAGAAAGCTTCAGGGGGTTTAGCTCCAACACGGAGACCCAAGTAGGTAGAAGGGAGGGAACCAATGCCACAACCCAAGATATCTGTCATTCTCCATTGTCTGGCCTCTTGGGTGTTTATAAAGAAAAGAGAGCTCTTAGCCTTGTTGATAGATTTCCCTGTGGCCCTAATATAGGAGTCCAGAAGGTGTTCCACAATTCTAGCCTCACTAACCAAAGCCTCCCCTCCTAAAATTGTATCATAAAAAAAAATTTGATGAGAGAAAATGGTATTACCTAAGGATGACCTAATGCCTTTTAGATCCCAAGATCTCCTATGAGTAGAAATAGATCTCCCCAAGCATTCAGCCAAAATGATAAAGAGGATGGGATAAAGGGGATCCCCTTGTCTCAGACCCTGAGAAGCTTTGATGAAAGAAAAAGGAGACCCGTTAAGAAAGACTGCCAAAGAAGGCAAAGAAATGAGCTGATGGATAATTTGGCCAACTTACTATTAAAACAAAAAGCTCCCATAAATTTCAACAGGAAAGACCAATCCACCTGGTTGTAGACCTTGGACAAGTCTAGCTTGAGGAGGAAGCCTTCCCTCTTACTTGCCTCTAAGGAATGGATCACTTTGTGCACCACTATAATGGAATCTAGAATTTGTCTTCCCTGAAAAAATCCTAACTATTAGTGATCAATGATAGAAGGTAGCACATGAAGAAGTCTGATAGTAATAACTTTTGAAATGATCTTCTAGAAACAATTGCATAAGCTAATGGGTCTGAAGAGCTCCATAGAATCCACCCCTGAGTCCTTAGGAATAAGAACAAGGAAGGTAGCATCGATTTCCTTAAGAAGATTTTTAGAACCAAATAGTTCCTGCACAACTTTGACCACATCATATTTTACAATTTCCCAGAACTTGTGGAAGAAGAACATAAGGAAGCCATTTGGGCCCAGGCTCTTATCTCAAGGGAGAGAATCCAACGCTTTTTAACTTCTTCAAAATTTGGAATGGCACAAAATACTTTATTTTTATTATCCAAGATGATAGAGGGAATGTTTCTTGAGAGGTCCTCCTGATGCTATCTAGAGAGATTAAGGTCTTTAGAAAGAAGAGAGGAAATAAAGTCAACACCTGCAAAAGAAATACCTTTATCATCTTGCAAGGTTTGGTTTCCCTATTTAATGCAACTAATTTTGTTGGCTTCCTTGTGTTTCATGGTGGATAAGTGGAAGAAACAATTATTTTGGTCCCCCTTCCTCAATCCAATAGATCTATATCTCTACTTCCAGTACATCTCATTCCCTATCACATTATGGTACTTTGAAAGTAGAGTTTTTTCAAGATTCGAGTTGTTCTTATCATACCCAACTCTCTCGATTTCCTCTTGGATAAGACAAAGCTAAGAGATGGCATTCTCTTTAGAGGAAAAGATGTCCCCAAAATCACTCTTATTCAAAGCTTAATATTAATCTTGGAATTTTTGATTTTTTAAGCTATTTTAATCATTGTTGAACCTCAAACATCAATATTCTTCCATTCCAAGATCTTGTTTTTAATGTTAGGATGAGTAGTTCACGTCTTTTCAAACCTGAAAGGGAAATTTTTTTCTTAATAATTGGGTCCAGAGTGAGAGACATAGGAGAAAGATCTGACCCAATCCTTACCAGAGCAGATAATTTACTATTGTGAGAGTTCAGCCAATCAATCGTAATCAAAGCCCTGCCCAGCTAAACTTGGATACACTCTTTCCCAGTTCTCCTGTTGCTCCAAGTAAAATTTTCCCCTTGAAGGTCCATATCTAAGAGGGCTTGATCATTAATAAATTCCATGAGTTCTTTCTTTCTTTCCAGATCAAGGTTAATTCCTCCCTATTTTTTTCCCTTCTTTGAGAGGGGTGTTAAAATCCCCCATAATAGTACCTTTTGAAATATCTAACATGGAAATAATGCATCTAGGTTTATCCAAGTAAGATCTTCTCCCTTTTTCTGAATTAGGGGCATAGATTTTCATGATGTACCATCTTTCATTATCCTTTATATTAGTGAAATTCATAATCAACAAATTACCTTCTTCATGAATGATTTCATCCCTAATGAGTGAAGAGTTCCACAAAGTCATCACACCTCCAAAGGCACCTTCTAAACTTGTTGCCACCCTATCCATAGTTTTCCAAAATTTAATGCCTTCAGGTTTTTCCCTTTTCATCTTAGTTTCCTTGATAAGAATTATATATAACCTATGATCCCTAATCATATTTCTTACTACATCTTGCTTGTGTGGCCCACTAAGTCCACAAATGTTGCAAGATATTAGCTTCATTTATAACTCGATGTGTAGGCGACTTGGATGGTCTTTTGGGTTTAATCCACTATATTCTTGCAGGATTCTTCTTGTCAGATCTGGCTCAATCTTTTCCACCCTAGAGTTTTCATTTTAACACCTAAATCAGCTTTTTTCTTGCTCCTAGTTGCTGCTGGGGAAACCGGGGAAGGGTCCTTGCTACTCTTTTTCTTTCTGACATTGGTCCATTCTCCCACCATCCCTTCCTTGTATTTGGTAAAGAGTTCTTCCATTTTTTCAAATTTCCCAGGGGTTACTGATTTTAGTAGTGCTTCCATATTGAAAACCTACTCCAGATGATCTAGATCTGAACTAGGGATAGACATATAAGTGTTCTCACCCTCCATATTGTTATGTGCATGTAGAAAAACCCCAAACTCCCAAGAAGGTTTGAGGGATCTCGGAGATAAAGAAGAGAAGTTCATTTCACAAGGGGCCCCTTTTCCACTGCCCAGCTCTTCTGTAGCTTTATCCTCTCTTAATTATTCAAGTGTTATGTTACCTACCAAGTCTGGTGTAGTCTCCACCAAGGGAAAAATCTCCACACACTCCATGCCAAGAGAAGATAGCTGATTAGATTCCCCCATTTGATATTTATAGGTTTCTTTTATTTCCTCTTGTTTCTTTTTCATAACAGGGATAGAAAATGTTAATTCCTTTTCCTTCCAGACTTCGGTACTAATATCTGAGGTTCTCACTTTGGGTTTCTCTAAATTTGGTACTTCAGGACCTTGGTTCTTAGTTCTTCCTGCTGACCTTTGGGCCTTCCTCACTTTTTCCTTATCTAGTTATGGGCACTTTCTAGCCATATGTCCTTCTTTCTTAAAATGAAAGCAAGCCAAAGGCACACTTTCATATTCCAGTTTCTATAATCTTTTTCCCAGTTTAGAGTGAATCTCTATGACCTTTGGCATATATTTCCCCTCTTCCACTCCTATGCATACTCTAGCATAGGTAAGGAACTTTTTGTCCACCATCATTGGGTCAATCAAAATAAGATCCCCAAAGGATCTAGAAATTCCAACAAAGACATATTCAAACCAAAACTCTAGAGGGATCTCAAGATGCCTTACTCAGACCGGGGCTTGGATATAAAATGAATTGTTTAGCTCTAGATTGGGAGACCACTTCTGCAGAACCAGAGAGGATTTCTAAATAAGCCATGCCCTAGCACAAAGAATCTTGGCATAGTCTTCCTGGCATGAAAACTCAAAGGATAGAAAACCTTTTTCCATGGTTTTTATTTCAACCTGGCCCTTTAGGTTCCATTTTTTCTTAGCAAAAGTTATAACTATATCAATATTAGGCCTGGATCTAGAAAACTTGCCCACCAAAGTAAGAGACATGGTATAAATATTATTGTCAATTAATTTGTTCAGTAAAGATATGGCATACTTTCTCTTTTCCTTTTCAGATAGATCTTTTATAACTGAGAATAGAGACTTGCCTTTGGGTTTGATCTCGAATAAATTTGACCAAGGATGGTGCCAAAAAGAATCTTCCTTGACACAGGGCATAGCCTCTGATTGGGCAAAGGTGTTTCCCTTTGTCCCCACCTCCTCTTTACCTAGATCCTTTTGTCTATCACGTGGGACCCCATCCTTTTTTTTTGTGTCTTTGTTATCTTGGTCTACCAGAAGACCACCATCACATGCTCTTGGAGCAACATTTCGGCCCTGAAAAACTAGTTTCTCGCCCACTGCCAAATTTGAAATTCCTCCCGCTCCTCTCGCATCCATCATTCTTAAGTGTTTTTGTTTCTTATGTTATTTTTCATTATCTTTATGATTTATAGTACCTTAATTTATATCCAAGACATGAGACTTTAATGATTTTGTAGTCACCATTTGAGTTATCTTATCCTACTCTTTTGTGAGTTCATTAGCCATTACATCAAGAGATGATATTATGTAGGTATATCCTAAGGCATATTTACTATCATTGCATGTAGAAATAAATATTGAATTGGTAGGACCTAGTTTAGAGAGAATATTTAAGATCAATTATTTTTCATCTTTCTTAATTCCACATTTTTTCAACTACAATATTAAATGGCCTATATAGTATCTATAATTGAAGGACTTAAACTAATGAACTCATTCTACAATTGAAGACATCTCTACTCATTTTGTTTACCAAATATCTCTCTAGTGTTTATAAAACTTCATTTGGTGTTGACAATGACTCTAAATTAAAGATAAAATATACAGATATTGACCTACAAAAGGTTTCATCACACTTATTAAACAATTTAGATTTTTTAGTGTGAATTGTTCATTTAATTTTTTTTCCCATTGTTAGGTCTATATAATCCATAATTTTTCAAGTATATTGTTACATTACTTTTCCAATCAAACTAGTTGTAGGGAATTAGAATTGGAACTATTTTTTATCCATTTTATGTAATATAATATTTTATGAGTGCACAAAAAAAAAAAAAAAAAAGAAACACAAAGAAACATCCTCACTTCCACTAGTCTAAAAAATCACCCCCTCAAGATATTAAGGTGTTGGTACCTTATTATTAGTATGATTACAAGGCTTTTACAATCTTGAAAATCTTAATAGGCCCATAATGACTATTGTTTACAAGCTTTTATAAAAAAAAAAAAACTTAGAGAAAAAGAATAGAAAAAATAACCTCAAAGCAATGTAGTGCTCTCCAAGACCTTCAATTTAATTTTTAAAATGGAATTCGTTGGTGGAATTTATGGCCTATTGAAGAAAAAAAGGGAAAAATACAAGTTACAATATTTGACTAAAAAAGGGTAAAAATGTTCATCATGACATGTGTCTATGGAATGTGCCCATATCTACAATATTTTGATATCTAGTTTACCAAAAATTTATACTTTTGGAAAAAATTATTTCTCATTTGAAAAATTGCTTAATCAATCAAAAGGGAAAAAAAAAACTTTTAGTCCCCCTAGGGTTGGGCATTTCTTAGCCAGGAAATCAAAGGGAACTATGAGAAGTGATGGATGGATAAATGATTGTAATTATGTGTTAACTACTAGTGATTAATGTAGGTATGTTGGGGTTACTAGTAGCTATTGTTGTTAGAGATATGTGGTTAAAAGTGTTTAGCATCATAAGCACTAGGCTAGGGTCATGTGGGTCTACAAAGGACTAAGATCTTAGTGCTTACATACTTAGGACSTMGTGCTAGTGTTSAGAACAACACTATATTGGTGCTTTTATTTTTATTTTTAAATTATGAGATTRTCATACGACGTACGACTGGGGGGCRCACGAMCTTCCCGAATAAAAAATTCTCTTTGAAACACCAAATATAAAATTTGGACAATTTATAGAAATACATTATTTATTTGGCTTATTAGTCCAATAGAAAGGTTCATTTTGGGCCTGAAAATGCTCTAGAGAAAAGATTACATTTCATATTTAAGATTTAAAACCTTTCTCGCTACTATATCATATGGTAAACAAATTGAATGAAAGAAAAGATAGATATAACTTGTTATTATACAAAAGCATTGAGAGGGGGGTTGAATCATTGCAGATAAGTACTTAATAATTTTCACCACCAATCTAACAAAGTTAGTTAGCAATTTCTAAATACAAAAACATACAACTGCTAATATCAAATAGAAGTAAATAACTTCAGGCATCCACATAAAAATCAAACATAACACACATATTTTTCACTTGGAAACTATTGTAAGAGGGAAAAAAACACAGTTGGGATGACACCCACAAATTCACTTCGCAACAGTATAAAGTGTTTTCCCTGTTTGGAACTACAATACCCTATCAAGGGTTCACCTTGTTAAAAGTTATTAGTACCTTGTTAGAAGTACCAAAAGACCTTTTAGAGTCTACCTCACTAGAGAATTTCAAACTCTAATAAAGAAGTTACTGTCTTAAAGGATTTACAATAGGAACCTGTAAAAGTTCACCTAGTTAATGGATTTATCTTCCCAATGTAAAAGGTTGGCCTAGAGTAATGAACTTTCTCTCTTGATCTATAGAATCATGTTGCTTGCCTATTAGATTGTTGGCCCACTTAGGGTCCCCCAATTTAAAATTTTGAAATTAATCTCTTCCCCTATTTATGACCATCAAAACTAAAATGTGTTTCCTTCCTTAATGATTTCTCTTATAACCTTTTGTAATGATGATGTTTATAAGAAGTTTTATTTGAAAGAATGTTAAACCAATTCAAAAAGTTCAACTGGCTTAGAAAGTTCAACAGTTCAGAATCATGGTTCAAAGACTCAAGTTAGCAGGTTGATAAATATTGAACTTGAACCATTGTACCTATTTTTGGTTCAAATTTCAAGGTTCATCACATGTCGAAGCACAAAGACAAAGTGATGAATGAAGGGAAGTAATAGGAAAAAAAACATATTCTAGACAAAATCTGCAACATTGAACCTTTTGATTGAACCCTGCGGTTCAAAGGTTCAATGGGTTCAAATAGGTTCAACACGTTCAAGTGGTTCAAATGGGTTCAACAGGTTGAAGTGGTTCAAACGGGTTCAACAGGTTTGAATTTTTCAAATGGATTTGATAGGATAAGGTGGTTCAAATGGGTTCAACGGTTCAACGTGATAGTCAATTTTGTGCATGCATTCGACAGTCCAAAAATACATTAAAAAAAGGTTGTAGATTATTGAAATATGAGGATGAACCACCTATTATTTTGTCTTTAAATATTCCTAGATTTAATTTATAACCATATGAGCACACATGGTATATTATTTTAATATTTTCTCAAATGTAGCAATTTAAAACTACTTTAAAATGGTTTGAAGACTAGCGATTAATGAGAAATTATTTTAATTATCTTTATCAAGAATCAGTAATAAATGAGTAAATGATGGGGATAGTTTTAAAAAATAGGGTAAGTCTTCTCCATAGGAAGTGATTTTATAAAAAAAATTATATGACATCAAATTTTTAGGAGTGAAAAAGGGAAGTTAAAAGTATTTTCAAGAAAGAGTTATGAGAAACTGAGAAAGTTTCTGGAGAGTAACTATTCATTGTAATTTTGATGAAGAAAGATGGGTTCTTCTTTTTCACGGAGAAGCTACAGGAGGAGAAGCTACAAGAAAAGAAAGAAATTTGTCTATTTTTTTATCATTTTTTTGTTGTAGAAGGATAGAGGCTTGTGTGCCCAATATTGTATAGAGAAATAAAAACAATACAGATTTACCTTCTTTTTTAACTGTGTTTCTTTTATATTAAAAAATCTAAATTTCTTTGTGATTATTCTCCATCAAAGTTCCCTTTATGTCAAAACAAAGATGTTCGTATTTATTAATCTATGAGTTCGGGATTACTATTTTTTATAAAGTTTGTTGTCAATTTATTTATGGCCTCTCATCAGTAAATGTGGAAAGAATGATCTGTGTGTCTCTTCTCATGCATTTATTCAAATCTAAATATTAGTTTCCCCATCTGTATCAGGATTATGCATAGATGTAGATGCCTTTATTTATTTTTGGTGAAAACAATATCACTATTTTATTTCATTGCAAACATTTTAAGAGGGATTTATACCTCTCAATTTAGAGGAAAGTTATTAATCCAATAATAACTTATCCAACTGTTAGTGCTCTTTGTTCTTCTTTCTAGGCATTTGAAGTCACTTTGTGTGTTTACCTTTTGAAGGACAAATATATTCATTAACAAATTTTTAGTTACTTTGCCCGAAAATAGAAAGTGAAAGATCAGTGCTTTATTTGATCATATTTTTTAAGTATCTATGTGTATGCGTGACTTGCGACTCTTTAAAATCATCATGCAAAATCAATAGGTTGTAGGAGAGGGGAAACGACCAAACCCCACCATCCCATAAATTATTAAGATGAATGACAAAGTGTTGCACAATTTTTGGGATAGATACAAAGAAACCATTTCTCATGTTGTAAGAACAAATAAGAGCATGGAAAATGATCATGTCTCTACACTTCTATGGATGAGTSTTTACACAAGATTTCATAAGTTMAAAGAGTTGAAGGAAAAGACAAGAGTGTTRCAAGCATATGAGAAAAGAATATTTCAACTTAAAGAAGAGTTAATGGTTGAYGATGATGAGGATGCTCTAGTTATGTCATTTYATTTTCCTTATARTTTTCYAGTCTTGAGTGAGCAAGAGGTCAAGCTAAGAAAACAATCCAAAAAGAAACCTACTATTGAAGAGATAAATGTTGAAAATGATCAAATACTCTAATATATTTGGAATGCCTACAAAGGAAGCATTTGTGAAGATGAAAAGAATAAAATCAATCCCTCTAAAGATCACCGATCTACCCTACTACTTAAATATGTTTATCCAAGGTATTATCAACTCGAGAATCTCAAAAGAGAGACTCTCGGTACAATATAAAAATAAAAGGAAATATCTAAAGATAAAGAGTCCTTGCCTTACAATTTCTTGGTTCTTGGGGAAAAAGATTTTATAGAAAAAGTGATAGAATCATCCGAGCCTTGGGGTCACAATTAGAAATAAGGATAACTAGTGCATCAACCTGAAAATAAAGAGAATGAATCTTTTCTATCATATCTCCAAGGCGATCAAAAGGAACCATCATGTATTCCTTTTAAAAAGGGAGCATTATCAGAAAACATTGATCAAGACAATAATGAAGGGACTTTGAACCTAAACTATGAAAAAAATTTAGAATTTGTTTCTTCACCTGAAGTGGAAACTTTTAATTTTGAAACCACAGAAAATCAGCTCGCTCCAAACAGTTTTAAAGAAGAAAATTTGAAGTCAGGTGCTCAGCTAAAGTATGGATTTTTCAGCCTTATTGAAGAAGATATTAAAGATGGTTTTTTGTAGCTAGGGAAAGAATGTCTTGAAGATGAAATCTTTTATGTTGACACACAGCTTGAATATGCAGCCTTATATTTTATAGAAGAAGTTGGTAAAAATAATTCTTTGCATCTAGAAGATCTTAATAAATCTATTTTGGAAACAGTTTACTATGAAGATAGAATTATGTTGTTTGAAATATTATCTAATAAATCTTGTGTTAGGAATCAAGAAAAATATTTCTTTGGTAAATAATTTTAAGAATCTAAAAATGTAAAAAAAAAAAACACAATCTTGAAATGAACACAAAGAAAGAAAACTATCAAGTTGAAGTCGGGTGCTCAGCTAAAGTATGGATTTTTCAGCCTTATTGAAGAAGATAGTAAAGATGGTTTTTTGTAGCTAGGGAAAGAATGCCTTGAAGATGAAATCTTTTATGTTGACACACAGCTTGAATATGCAGCCTTATATTTTATGGAAGAAGTTGGTAAAAATAATTCTTTGCATCTAGAAGATCTTAATAAATCTATTTTGGAAACAGTTTACTATGAAGATAGAATTATGTTGTTTGAAATATTATCTAATAAATATTGTGTTAGGAATCAAGAAAAATATTTCTTTGGTAAATAATTTTAAGAATCTAAAAATGTAAAAAAAAAAAAACAATCTTGAAATGAACACAAAGAAAGAAAACTATCAAGTTGACAAAGTATTGCAGTCTCAAGACTTGCTAAAAGGTTTTGATGGAGTTTTTCTTTGTGAAGAAGAAATTATATCTTGATTTTTATCATCCATTGAAGGATAAGTTTTTCTACAAAAAATTGAGGTATTGATCCATTTCATGCTTTGGTTTTGGATAGAAAGTTTTCAAATCTGATTGTAGTAAAGAAAGATGTTTTTCCTTTCATTAATAAAGATCCTATGCTTGATGAAGTATTTATTTATTCCAAGCCCACTATAAATGCTGAAAATTCTTTTATATGTGATGATTTTAACAGTAGGAATTCTAAATATGATGCGACCATTTGTTTAGAAACTTCTGAATATTACTACTCTCAGTCAGAAATAGAAAATTTCTTGAGAAATGCTATAAAAGGAGAACAGGAAAATATAGAAAGTTATGATGAAAGATAGTTTTTTGGAGATGAGAATATGTACATGTTACTCTTGCATACTTTTATTTTGATATTCAACATTGAAGGAGTCGTTGGATGGCATTTATTTCTAGTCACATCACATGACCATAGTCCATTATTCTGGAAAGGCACATTTTTCTCCCAAAAGTTTAATAGGTTTTTATGATCAATATTGAACATACTATGAAGGATGGTATTATGAACATGTACATGTTTAATAAATTGTGTTATTCTATAAGTTTATGTGTTTTGGTGTGGGTTTCTTTTGTCATTGATGGAAAAAACTAGTTGAAAATTCTTCTATACATAACTCCTCCTAAGAATATTGTACCAAAAATCATTTTTACTGTACCCATACTTAGACTCATGCTCCCCCTTACTCTACTCATACTCCCCCTTTTTTGACAACAATGAAAAAGGTTCACCAATGCATACCAAGCTTACATTCTATCAAATACATCTCTGAAGTTTGTCTTTGATGTCTCAAATGATATCTCCCATGACTCTTGCAAGTTCTCCATAGACAGGATATGCCCATGCATTACCGATGCTAACCCCTATCATTCAATTTTCTAATATTTGGTAGACTTAGTGTGATTTCTGCATTTTTCACATGTTGTTGCATAAGGTCCACTGTAGGGGCCAAATATGTCTGCATCTTCATACATGTAATGATCCTTTTATCTTGTTATTCTTGTAACTATCACACCTTGTGTGTGATTATTTTTACTTTGGCACTATATTCTGATGTTTATCTTTTGATGGGATCAAAATTTTCAACCAACTCATTAAGCTCTTGTTGAGCCTTATCTCTCCTCTTCTCTAGGTCTTGTGTAAAATATGTAAAATTTGAAAGTTTTACAAGTAATTGTCCCACCTCCTGCATGATATCCTTCACTTTGTTCACTTGAGCTACAAGTGACTCTTTGTCCAATGAAATAATTTTTTTCAACTTATTAGTTCTTTGTTTCTCATATTATTTCATTGCCAACTTCATTGGTGCATTGTACAAGTCAGGTAATGGATCAGAAATGGATTTGACCAATTTATACCTAGTCGATCAATAGGTTTATCTTGTTTTTCATATTCCACACCAGGAAGTAAATTAGTGATTATGTTCCTGGTACCATTCAATACTCTAAGCTTCTTCTTATTTCTGTTTAGTCCGTCCCTTGATCCTTTCTCCTTGAGCCTCTCAAATATTTTGATTAACTCCTTAAGAATCATCTTCGTTATGTTAATATATGCTTGAATTTATTCATCTTCTTGCTCTCCTTCATCCTCTTCCTCAGAATTGTTTGAATCCATTTTTGTTCTCTTCTTTTTACTTCTAGTTTTACCGGTTATGTCTAACTTCCTCTTTTCTAAAAGTACATCTTCATCACCTTTTTGATCTTCACTTATCTATTCTTTCACTTTCACTGTAGGTACAAAAACTTCCATTTTTCTATCAATAATCTTTATTTTATCTAGGATATCATAGATAAAATTATCTATGGCATATTTGATCTCTTCAGTTGTTGACTCTTGATCTTTCTCTTTCTCTTCTATTGATCTGTCTTTAGGTGATGTCTCAGATTTCACTAACTTTTTCCATATATCCATTGTCTCTTCTCTTACCAATTTTATTTCTCCAATGAGAATCCTTGAGACTTTGTTCCTTGTCTTGAATTTTATCCTTATTTATTCAACCATTATCTTCACATCCTCAGTTGTTAATTCAGGATGA
>MU223820.1:224539-236820 GCA_018584345.1 Thuja plicata | reverse complement strand
TTACAAGACAAGGCACCCCAAATGGGACACCAGGAAAGAAATATTTACAAGCGAGAAGATTTACATATAATACAACTCCAGACAAACCTACCTCACTTGAAATAATGTTTGAGAAACTGTCCATTGATGGGAAATGGGATAGGTTCCCTGGTCATGGTACTAAGGTGATAGGTATTTGCCCTACAGATCTCTAAGATCAAGTATGGTATGAGCAAGAGCTGTTGGAAATTACTATGCTTTCCTTTCTTTTCCTAGGCTTTATCCCACAAGAGGACCAAGTCCACAATCTGAAAGGCCATATACTGGGCTCTTCAGTCAAATGAACATTTTACTACTACTTGGTGATGCACAAAATGTTCAAGGGCTACGTCTCTTTGTTCTTCCATCTGCACTAGATTTAGTAGCCAAACCTCCACAACATTTTCCTGGTTGCTGAATTCATGCATGAACTATAAAATCAGGATCTGTAAGTTAATAGGGAATAATAGGGTCTGGCTGTAAACCAGATAGAATGGGGATATCCCCAGGGCTTCCATAATTTGAATGTGATCCACCTAGAGGGCGAACCTTAGATTTTGGTGCCAATCCTGGAGATTCTATTCTAACAGGTGTTTTATCATTTCAATAAATTTTTTGTTAGTTGATTCAGCAACACCATTCCCTTGGGGGTAATAGTTGCTAGAGAACTTTAGAGTGATCTTCTGGTCATAGGTTCATTCTAGCAATTGTGCCAAAGAAAATTCTAGACCATTATCAAACACTATAGCAAAAGGCATTCCAAATCTTGTGACGATGTTTTCTTCCAAGAATTTGATAACTATGTCTGCCATGTTTTTTTTACAATGTATGGCTTTAGATCACTAGGTGTAGTAATCGGTAGCAGTCAAGATGTACTGATCATTGGCAGATGAGTTGGGGTTTATTTTCCTAATAAAGTCAAATTCCCAGTGGGAAAAAGGTCTACCTTCAAAAACCAGCTGCAAAGGCATAGTTGGGTTACGCTCACGATGTGCTACGGTTTGGCAAGTATGGTACTTCATGACATGAGTGTAGACATCTTTAAAGATATAAGACCAATAGTATCCAGCCTGAAGGATCTGATGGGTAGTGGCATCAGGTGAGCCATGCCCGGTTCTAAACTACTCATGAAATTCTTTGATTATCTTTGTAGCTTGAACCCTATCGATGCATCGGAGGTACACTCCCTCGTAATTCCTATGAAAAAGCATGGAATTTTTTATCATGAAGTGTGTGCTTTTCAACCACAGGCCATGATGTTTGTCTGGAGGCAATCCCTCTGAACATTTTTTTTAACAACAGGTACACTAGGTCCATGTACCATGGATCTCGAGTAATGGACTCCACTGTATATGTCTGACATTTGATGTGGGGAGTCTCTTTTTCCATTGCTCTACTTAGTCCATGGCCTGAGACTATTTTCATGGGTTGCATTTCCAAATCATATTCCTAGAGGATGACCATTCATTTTCCCCATCTTTCACCCAATTCACTATGCATGAGAAGAAAATTCACCACCTGATCTGGGATGATGGCATGCACCTTTCTCCGAAGAATGTAATGCTAGAATTTCTTCATAGCATGAACAAGAGTAAAGGCCTATTTTTCTAAGGATGTATACTAGACCTCTACATTCTTGAAGGGGGAGCTCATGAAAGCTATTGGTTGTTCTTCCCCTTCGACCTTTTGGGTCAATACTACCTTGGAAGAATGTGGCAAAGAAAACGAATAGATATAGAAAGGGAGGGAATAGTCCAGGCTAGCCAGAAATGGTGCCTCCATTATCATCGGCTTAATTTGGGTGAATTCTTACTTTTTCTCCAGGACTCCACTCTATTTTGGTATCCTTCTTCATCATCTCATTGAGTGGTTTTATGATCTCAGTGAATCCAATGATGAATCACCAGACAAAATTAATCTTTCTAAAGAAAGACCTCATCTCCTTCTTGCTACCAGGCATTTGCAGGTTTAGAAGCACTTCAACTCTCTCAGGGTCAATGGATATACCCTTCTCAAAGACAATATTCCTGAGAAAATTCCCTTTAGTGACCCCAAATATGCATTTCTTAGGGTTGAGGGATATTCCATACCGGCGACATCTCTTGCAAATCTGGGTGAGGTGGTTGGGGTGGTCACGCCTGTCCCGAGAAAAAATGGTCAAATCATCCATGTAGATGATTATGCACTAGTGCACAAGGCCCTCAAATGAAATGTCCATAGCCTTCTAAAATGTGGCCCCTACGTTAATCAGGCCAAAGGGCATTCTCTGGTAGGAAAACATTCCCCACTTGGTGGTAAATGTCATTTTGTCTCTATCCTCAAATTTAACCATGACTTGGTTATATCCAGAGTACCCGTCCAAGAAGGAAATCATCTAAGATCCATTCATCATTTACAATACCTCATCCAATGAGGGGAGAGGATGATTGTCTTTCTTAGAGGCCTTGTTCAAATTTTAGAAATCCACGCAAAGGAGAATTTCACCACTTTTCTTCCTCACAGGGATGAGGTTGGCCACCCATGTAGTATGCCAGATTAGAAAGATTATCCTAGATGATAGTAGTATTTGGACCTCCTGATGAATCAGAGGCTCAATCAGTGGGTTGACCGGTCCCTACTTTTTCTAGAAAGGCTTGGCATCAGGTTTGAGTGGGATAGTAAGAGTCACAATGGATGTGTCATAGGTCTTCAAATCCTCATACCCCCACGCGATCACATTAATGTATTCTCAGAGAACCATGAGAATCTTCTCCTTCTCCTTTGGGGAGTAGGAGGTGCCAATGTGTATCATTTTCTCTTCACCGGGCTGGCCGCTGTTAACTTTCTCAAATTTTCCTCCCTCAAAGGAGGATGATATCTTTTCCCAGCCCCAAGGGTTTGAGTCAAAGATTCGTTCAAGTGAAACCATCCCCTTTGGGATGGTGCTAGTTGGTAGGTCAATGCTCCCATCATCTTCATCACCCTATGTAGTATCATCATGATCTCTTTCATCCACTATCTGGTCTTCAAAGACACCAACATTGGCCATTAAGGCCAGGATATGTTGATTGTCCTCAAAGACCTAAAAAATGGGTGACATTATCTAGAATGGATGGGGTGGGGATCATCTCAATAGAAAATCTTAAGAGTCATGAGCCGGCCATGGGCTCAAGTGTATTGGTAGAAACAACAAGGGCATCCGGGACATAGTTCCATCTTTGGGGAATAAGATCAATGCCGAAGGCATCAAAATCCTTAATAAGGCTCCATGCCTAGTTGCGGCATGCAGCCAACCTTTTATCGTGATAGGTGTATTGACTCTAGACCTATTTGATAATCAACTATGAATCACCCAGTGCCCAAAGGTGAGTGATTCCCTTCCTTAGTGAAAATAGGAGTCCAAGGACCAAGGCCTCATACTCTGTGATGTTGTTCATGTAGTTGAACTGTAGCCTATAGGATGTGAGGAAGGATTTCCCCCATGGGTTTATTAATTCCAGTCCAGCCCCGCAACCTTATTTGGATCGAAACCCATCAAACTTAACGGTCCATAAGTCATCATTTGTTGTCTGGGGCTGGGAAGACGAAGTGGTCTTTGGATTGTTTTTGGGAGTCTTGGGAGGATTTTCCTTTGGTGCTGATGGTACATGGGTGAGGTTTACCTTTGGAGAGACTTTTGGAGGTGATTCCCAGACAAACGGTGCCAAGGAAACACTGTCAGCAGAAGTGTTGAGCCCCTAGGAATTAGCTGTGTGTTCTTTTCTCTGGAGGGTATCTATGTTCTGAGTGGCAGTGGCAAGGCAAGGCTCACACTCTAGCTCTAATTGTTTCTTGTAATGCACCCTACACCAAGTGCTGGACAATAGTGTGGCAGGGGTCGCTGTCGCACCCTAAGAGTTAACCTCAACCCTCAATTTTTCTTCTAGGTCATGGGTTCTCTGTAGAATTATGGGATCCTTCTAGGGGTAAAATTGAATGTTAGGATCTCAAGGGGTTGGTAAACCCTAGGGGAAGTCTCAAAAAATAAGACCTCATTCACCCTCCCAACTTTGGTGAGGCCCTGTTTCATCTGGGGCTCACTTTCAACCTTGATCTTGTTAGATTCTCCTTCCCAGGGGAGCCATAAGTTGGAGAAGGTCAAAAAGTATCTGTTTAGGGACTTAGACCAATTCTGACTCAATAACATCCCATAAGTCTTCGGGATGTCCACCACTTGGAATTCAATTGTACTAGGTATCCTCGGGTCCTAGATGAGTTAAATTTGGACATTCTTCAGTTCACCAACCATTTGCATCATAGTTCTATATAATTGGATCACTACATCGTTAGACAGGGTGAGTCAGAATTTGAGCTTCTAGCATATAGATAGGGGAATGATGTTTCCCAAAGCCCTAGAATCTACTAGGAAATTGTGTATGTTTTTCCCTTGTATGTTTAGGCCTAGTAGGAAGGGGGGATCTTTAGTATTTCCCTGGAAGACAGCCGCATTGGCATCTTCAAAAGAGATAGTCTTGGGTGGGTGACTGACAACTTTTAGGTTTCCCATTAGCTTCAGAAGAGACTTCTTCTTCTTGGGGTAGTTCAACAAAACCTCCATCAAGTTCATGGAGGTGGTGGTTTGTTCTAACACCTTCGTGATGTCAAACCTTCCTCCCTAGAATTGGTGGCTTCCCTCGGCCAGGTCCTTTGCATGGTTAGAGCTAGAACCTTTTGGAGGGACAAATCGATCGGTTGTATTGTCTCAGGGAGGAGTGTCCTTAGGAGATGTGGGCATGTAAACTGGTCCTTTAGTAGTCTGACTTTGAGTGTTGTAGGGAGACCATGGGTTGGTGAAGGAATTAGCCTCAAAGGCTAGTATTGACTTATCAAAGAATCCCTATAGTTCAGATTCTTCTTCATCTTCTCTAGCAGTCCCAAAGAAGATGGTCTCATAGCTGAATGCACCGTGAGTGGGATCTTGCATAGGAGGCTCTGGGGGTGTAGGATCAGAAGCTTGTTGTCTGTCTAGCTAGGAAATCATGATGACTTTCTCCAGCGTAGCATAGTTTACCTCATTGTGGGAGCCTGTGTCATGCAATCTAAACCAATTGGTCATGGGCTGGAAGTCTATGACTGGCGTTAAATGTGATGTTCCAGCACCACTCTGATTGGTGTTTTGGTTTGAAGGGGGACCTCCAACATTGGCATTGTTAATCCATTATTTTTGGTTGGGCCGAGGCCCGTTGTTGAAATTTCTACCTCTGGCATTGTCGTTTCATTGGCCAAAGAAAATATTCCTTCTCTGGGAATTGGAATTCTGGGGTGCGTAGGACCCCACCTTAAGTTGACCCATGTCCACCATCAGGGTGGACAACATTCACCGGGGGATTCAATCTTAGCAGTTAACTGGGTGTTTGCATCATAGTGTGACAATTGTTGTTGTTGGTTCCATGGGAAAGCGACAACATTCACCGAAGTCAAGGGAAGAAATTCTCTAGCCATGGAGGACTGGAAGAAAGGCACTCTGGGTGGTTGTCTCTATAGTTTTTTTCTTTTCTTTAAGTGGGGATTTTTATTTATTTAATTAAAAGAAGGGTTTTCTTTTAATTAAAATAAATTAGAAAAATTTTATTTAATTAAATGGGAGGAATTTAATTTAATTAAATAAGATGAATTTTATTTAATTAAAAGGGAGATTAAATCTTTTAATTAAATAAAAATGATCAAACCTTAGGAAATATTGAAATAATTGAATTAATTACAATTTGATCAAGGAAATTGATTTGAATTGAAAATGTTCCAAAGATTGATTCAGGAGTTTGATAAATTGATAAATGGGACTCACAGTCTAGGCGACCATTTTAGGGTGCATACACTAACAAGGTTTTACCACTCAACAGACCTTTTTTCTCCAAGTTGTTCTAGATTATACTTCTTCTTTTCCTTGAGAAATATATTTTGGCAATGCAAATGGGAACGCATTAAGTGTGTGGTTGTGACTTGTGATCATTTCCTTTCAAGCCTATCTTGTACTTTCCATTTATGGGAAATTCATTACCATTCACACCATTATCAACCATGATTAACACTAATGAATTGCTCCTTTCCCTTGATTCTATCATAATCGATGAAAACTATCACTTCATGTGGGAGGTCTCCACTGTGAAGCCAACGAGTCTACTTTTCATGTTTCACTCCCATCTTTACAAACCAGTCAACAACCTGGTTGGCTTCTCTGTACAAGTGGCAGATGTGAACCTTTTCAAAGGTGTTCAAAAGGTTTCTTGTCTCATCAATCATGTTGGATATAGTCCATGGCACTGGGTGAACATTATTTAGGCAGTTAATAATGTAACGAGAATCCCCTTCTACCATTGATTTTTTGATCCCCAAGTCATGAGATAATTTGGTAACTTGGAGGGCCACATTTGCTTCCGCATAGTGATTGGTTTGTGTCCCAAGAGGAAAGATGATAGTAGCAATGCCTATGCCAAAGCCATTTTGAATCACTCTCCCACTTTCTACCTTACCCGAGTTACCCTTGGCCACACCATCAAAGTTGAATTTTGACCATCCTTCCAGAGGAAAGCTCCAGGTAAAGTTCTGTCTTTTATCTTTGGTCTTCTTAGGATCTGCCAAATTGTCTTTTCCTGCAAAAGTATTAGAATTTGTACGAGAAAAAAAAATTTCCAACATAGCATGATGTATCTTCTCAAAAATGATTTTTGTAGAAACACTACAGTCCCTAAAGATACGATTATTGCACTCTTTTAAAATTCCCTAGAAAAGGTGAGGAAGCACCCAAGACCAAATTTTGTGAAAAGCAGTATTCTTTAAAGGCAGGGTCCATTGGGAGAAGAGGTCCTGAATAGAGGAGGGGTAGCACCAATGCATCCCAAAAACTGACTAGAAAAAAGTACTAGATGGAGCTAACATAGGGGCAATAGAGAAAAAGATGGTTCACAGATTCAGCTTGTCTCTGACATAGAACACGCCTATTGGGGATTGGGATGCCATGCTTCAAAAGGTTATCAACAGTTAGAATGTGATTGTGAAGTAAAATCCAGAAGAAGACATTAATTTTGGGAATAAGGCTAGGGAACCAGGCTTTCACCCACAATGGCTTGGCTTCCTGGTGCATCTGAAGAGAATAGGCTGAAGCCACCATGAAAGAACCTTTTAGGGAACTTTCGCAGATCAAGGCATCCTAATTATGGGAAAGGGAAAGAGTGTTCAAAGTAGTGGATAAGGGAGAAAAATCATGGGAGATAGAAATAAAATGCACCCAAGAATTTCCCACTATGTAATTACAGACCCTATTCCCAAATTGCAGGATGCAATCATCCTTTCATAAGTTGTAGTACTCATTGTCTTTTAGGGATCTAGACTCTAACCAATTTTCATTCCAGAAATTGATAGACTGACCATTACCAATTTTCCATTTAGCTTTAGAATTTTCAATATCTTTGGCATTAAGGAAACCATTCTAGATAAAAGAACCTTTCAGGATATCATCACAATCAAAGAAGTAACTCAAAGAATCAATGGATAGATACTTATCTTCAAAGAAGTCTCTCCATTTCCCTTTACCAGGGAAGATACACCGAATCTATTTTTCTTTAAGAGCCTTGTTGAAAGGCATGATTCTTCTAATACCAACTCCTCTAGAACTTTTTGGGAGGCATAATTTGTCCCAAGCAATCAAAGGGAAACCCTTTGTGCTCTTCTTCCCTAGACCAAATAAATCTTCTTTGTATTTTCTCCATAGCTTCCGCCACTTTAGCGAGAATAGAAAAGAGACTTGAGGCATAAGTGGGAAGGTTTTGAAGAGTGGATTTAACCAACATAATTTTTCCTACTTGTCTGAGAGTGATTCCCTTCCATCCAACTAGTTTAATATTGAATCTATCAATAAGTCTATTCCAGAAAGCTTTAGGGGGTTTAGCTCCAATAGGGAGACCCAAGTAGGTAGAAGGGAGGGAACCAATGCCACAACCCAATATATCTGTCATTCTCCTTTGTCTGGCCTCTTGGGTGTTGATAAAGAAAATAGAGCTCTTAGCCTTGTTGATAGATTTCCCCATGGCCCTAATATAGGATTCCAGAAGGTGTTTCACAATTCTAGCCTCACTAACCAAAGCCTCCCCTCTTAAAATTGTATCATCAAAAAAAATTTGATGAGAGAAAATGGTATTACCTGAGGATGACCTAATGCCTTTCAAATCCCAAGATCTCCTATGAACAGAAATTGATCTCCCCAAGCATTCAGCCAAAATGATAAAGAGGATGGGATAAAGGGGATCCCCTTGTCTCATACCCTGAGAAGCTTTGATGAAAGAAAAAGGAGACCTGTTAAGCAAGATTGCCAAAGAAGGCAAAGAAATGAGCTCATGGATAATTTGGTGAACTTACTATTAAAACCAAAAGCTCCCATCACTTTCAATAGGAAAGACCAATCCACCTGGTTGTAGACCTTGGACAAGTCCAGCTTGAGGAGGAAGCCTTCCCTCTTACCTTCCTCTAAGGAATGGATAAATTTGTGCACTACCATAATGGAATCTAGAATTTGTCTTCCCTGAACAAATCCTAACTATTGGTGATCAATGATAGAAGGTAGCACATGAAGAAGTCTAATAGTAATAACTTTTGAAATGATCTTCTAGAAATAATTGCATAAGCTAATGGGTCTGAAGAGCTCCATAGAATCCACCCCTGAGTCCTTAGAAATAAGAACTAGGAAGGTAGCATTGAGTTCCTTAAGAAGATTTTTAGAAGCAAATAATTCCTGCACAACTTTGACCACATCATATTTTACAATTTCCCAGAACCTGTGGAAGAAGAACAAAGGGAAGCCATTCAGGCTTGGGCTCTTATCTCAAGGGAGAGAATCCAAGGCTTTTTAACTTCTTCAAAATTTGGAATGGCGCAAAAGACTTTATTTTTATTATCCAAGATTATAGAGGGAATGTTGCTTGAGGGGTCCTCCTGATGCTGTCTAGAGAGATTAAGGTCTTCAGAAAGAAGAGAGGAAAAAAAGTCAACACCTGCAAAAGAAATACCTTTATCATCTTGCAAGGTTTGGTTTCCCTGTTTAATGCAACTAATTTTGTTGGCTGCCCTGTGTTTCATGGTGGATAAGTGGAAGAAACAATTATTTTGGTCCCCCTTCCTCAATCAAATAGATCTAGATCTCTACTTCCAGTACATCTCCTCCTTCCTTATCACATTATGGTACTTTGAAAGTAGAGTTTTTTCAAGATTCAAGTTGTTCTTATCATACCCAACTCTCTGGATTCCTTCTTGGATAAGAAAAAGCTCAGAGATGGCCTTCTCTTTAGAGGAAAAGATGTCCCTAAAATCACTCTTATTCAAAGCTTAATATTAATCTTGATATTTCTGAGTTTTTAAGCTATTTTAATCATTGTTGAACCCCGAACATCAATATTCTACCATTCCAAGATGAGTAGTTCACATCTTTTCAAACCTGAAAGGGAAATTTATTTTCTTAATAATTGGGTCCAGAGTGAGAGACATAGGATAAAGATCTGACCCAATCCTTACCAGAGCAGATAATTTACTATTGTGAGAGTTCAGCCAATCAATCGTAGTCAAAGCCCTGCCTAGCTGAACTTGGATACACTCTTTCCCAGTTCTCCTGTTGCTCCAGGTGAAATTTTCCCCTTGAAGGTCCACATCTAAGAGGGCTTGATCATTAATAAATTCCATGAGTTCTTTCTTGCTTTCCAGATCAGGGTTAATTCCTCCCTTTTTTTTTCCCTTCTTTGAGAGGGGTGTTAAAATCCCCCATAATAGTACCTTTTGAAATATCTAACATGGAAATAATGCATCTAGGTTTATCCAAGTAAGATCTTCTCCCTTTTTTTGAATTAGGGGCATAGATGTTCATGATGTACCATCTTTCATTATCCTTTATATTAGTGAAATTCATAATCAACAAATTACCTTCTTCGTGAATGATTTCATCCCTAATGAGTGAAGAGTTCCACAAATTCATCACACCTCCGGGGGCACCTTCTAAACTTGTTACCACCCTATCCATAGTTTTCCAAAATTTAATGCGTTCAGGTTTTTCCCTTTTGATCTTAGTTTCCTTGATAAGCATTATATATAACCTATGATCCCTAATCATATTTCTTACTACATACTGCTTGTGTGGCCCACTAAGTCCACAAATGTTGCAAGATATTAGCTTCATTTATAACTCGATGTGTAGGTGACCTGGATGGTCTTTTGGGTTCAATCCACTATATTCTTGTAGGATTCTTCTTGTCAGATCTGGCTCAATCTTTTCAACCCTGGAGTTTTCATTTTAACACCTAAATCATCTTTTTTCTTACTCCTAGTTGCTGCTGGCGAAACCAGGGAAGGGTCCTTGCTGCTCTTTTTCTTTCTAACATTGGTCCATTCTCCCACCATCCCTTCCTTGTATTTGGTAAAGAGTTCTTCCATTTTTTCAAATTTCCCAGGGGTTACTGAATTTAGTAGTTCTTCCATATTGAAAACCTACTCCAGATGATCTAGATCTGAACTAGGGATAGATATATAAGTGTTCTCACCCTCCATATTGTTATGTGCATGTAGAAAAACCCCAAACTCCCAAGAAGGTTCGAGGCATCTCAGATCTAAAGAAGAGAAGTTCATCAGACAAGGGGACCCATTTCCACTGCCCAGCTCTTCTGTAGCTTTATCCTCTCTTAGTTATTCAAGTGTTATGTTACCTACCAAGTCTGGTGTAGTCTCCACCAAGGGAAAAATCTCCACACACTCCATGACAAGAGAAGATAGCTGATTAGATTCCCCCATTTGATATTTATAGGTTTCTTCTATTTCCTCTTTTTTCTTTTGCATAACAGGGATAGAAGATGTTAATTCCTTTTCCTTCCAGACTTTGGTACTAATACCTGAGGTTCTCACTTCGGGTTTCTCTAAATTTGGTGCTTCAGTACCTTGGTTCTTAGTTCTTCCTGCTGACCTTTGGGCCTCCCTTACTTTTTCCTTATCTAGTTATGGGCACTTTCTAGCCATATGTCCTTTCTTAAAATGAAAGAAAGCCAAAGGCACACTTTCATATTTTAGTTTCTATAATCTTTTTCCTAGTTTAGAGTGAATCTCTATGACCTTTGGCATATATTTCCCCTCTTCCACTCCTATGCATACTCTAGCATAGGTAAGGAACCTTTTGTCCACCGTCATTGGGTCAATCGAAAGAAGCTCCCCAAAGGATCTAGCAATTCCAACAAAGATATCTTCGAACCAAAACTCTAGAGGGACCTCAGGATGCCTTACTTAGACCGGGGCTTGGATATAAAATAAATTGTTTAGCTCTAGATTGGGAGACCACTTTTGCAGAGCCAGAGAGGATTTTTAAATAAGCCACGCCCTAGCACAAAGAATCTTGGCATAGTATTCTTGGGAAGAAAACTCAAAGGATAGAAAACCTTTTTCCATGGTTTTTATTTCAACCTGGCCCTTTAGGTTCCATTTTTTCTTAGCAAAAGTTATAACTTTCTCAATATTAGGCCTGGACCCAGAAAACTTGCCCACCAAAGTAAGAGACATGGTAGAAATATTATTGTCAATTAATTTGTTCAGTAAAGATATGGCATACCTTCACTTTTTCTTTTCAGATAGGTCTTTTATATCTAAGAATAGAGACTTGCCTTTGGGTTTGATCCCGAATAAATTTGACCAAGGATGGTGCTAGGAAGAATCTTCCTTGACACAGGGCAGAGCCTCTAATTGGGAAAAGGTGTTTCCCTTTGTCCCCACCTCCTCTTTACCTGGATCCTTTTGTCTATCACATGGGACCCCATCCTTTTTTGTTGTGTCTTTCTTATCTTGGTCTACCAGAAGACCACCATCACATGCTCTTGGAGCAACATTCCGGCCTTGAAAAACTAGTTTCTCGCCCGCTGCCAAATTTGAAATTCCTCCCGCTCCTCTTGCATCCATCATTTTTAAGTGTTTTTGTTTCTTATGTTATTTTTCATTATCTTTATGATTTATAGTACATTAATTTATATCCAATACATGAGACTTTAATGGTTTTGTAGTCACCATTTGAGTTATCTTATCCTACTCTTTTGTGAGTTCATTAGCCATTACATCAAGAGATGATATTATGTAGGTATATCCTACGGCATATTTACTATCATTTCATGTAGAAATAAATATTGAATTGGTAGGACCCAGTTTAGAGAGAATATTTAAGATCAATTATTTTTCATCTTTCTTAATTCCACATTTTTTCAACTACAATATTAAATGGCCTTTCATTTTTTGAA
>MU223820.1:153712-169513 GCA_018584345.1 Thuja plicata | reverse complement strand
AAGAATCCTATAGGATTTACCTCCTCCTCACTTTGTTTGAGGGTTGAGACATCATAATCATGAGGTAGCTTGACCCCGTGTTGTGCTAGAGTCATGAAATATCTCTCTTTATTTGTTTCAAGCACTCACTCCATAAGCCTTTGTAAACTAGGATTTTGCAATGCTTCTTGTACTCTTTCATCCAAAAGTTCTTCTTCTTCTTCATTGTGAGCAACATTATCATGGTTGGTGTTGTTTTTATTTTCATTGTTTTTGTTGTCATTGTTGTTGCTATTCCTAGCCCACTCCTCCTCTTGATTCATGTTGAGAGAGTTTTGTTAATCAATTGGTTGATTTGAGTCAACTTGCGGTGATGGATTGCAAGATGGTCTTGTTTCCATAGTAGATTCTCTGTTGTGATTATGAATAGTTGTGAATTTATAGGACCTTGTTCTAACAGGCATGAAACTAATTTTGAATCACTTTTGAGTTAAAATTCAATTGTGATCGAGCTTTGACAACTAAGGATAAATAAATGTTCCAATTATGTTTGATGGTTCCAAATGAGATGTGTCTAAAGGGAGTCTACATAGGAAAAGATGTATCCCTGTGGTGAAGACTCTTGATTAACTTTGATCTCTTGGGTTCTAGGAGAAAGGATTTTTTACCCCTTGATGTTGAACTCTCCAAGATCAAGAATCAATGTTTATTTGATGACACTTTCAAGTTGATTTGTTGAGATGATTAGTAATTTTTTATCCAAAATGTTTTACCCAATTCTAATATTTTACTCTAAAGTTGTTTCATAGCTCCAAGGTTTCTTTGTTTTCTAAATTTTGGATGATTGTTTTGCAACATGACTCTTAAATAGGAAGGTAATTATGAAATTGTCCATAAACACATAAGGATGTAAACAATATGTGTTAAAAGAAGTCAAGTTGATAACTTGTGCGAAACAAGTAGGAGTATTACAAACACACGCTTTTCAGGTTGTTGATGATGGATGATTTCTCAGTTTTTATTTCAAGCACAAAACACACATCAAACACTTCTTTTTGTCTTAGATTTCTACAACAAAGAGTGTATGTTCTTGAATCATTTCCATTGGTATAAAAAAACAAATTGTTGACGGGGTTTTGCTGACCGGGTTGGCCAACAGTCATAAGTTGTCACCGGGTTCCAGGGATACTGGCCAACTCCGCCTGTAAAGGTTGTCCAGGAGAATAAATTCCCTTAGCCTTCAAGCACCTGGGTGTCGAGTCACAATGGTGCGGGGCTCGGTTGGGAGAAGTGACTATTTTCGAGGGGGATAGCTGGTTTCTTCAACTCATTTCTCTGGAGATTCGATAAAGTAAGGTTTCCCCTAGCACTCTACCCTTAGCAAATAAAGAGAAAAAAGATCCTGCAGGGTTAGAAGTATTTCATCTAACTACAATCATGCTGAAATGTCTAGAACATCGATAATACTCTCATAGACTACACTAAATACCAAAGAAATACATAACCATCGGCTGGCATTATATCAGTAGCGGGAATAAAGAGGTCATTAATCTACTTTAACATATCAGACTAGAAGACATAAAGAACATCAAAACATGAAATACCATTAACTCAGAAGCAGAAATGCCAACAACATCATTGCAGAGAATTCTTCCTTCTTTATTAATATTCCTTCTAGCAAGCACTGGTGTGTGATACAATGGTGGCTCCAGGGGAGCATCTAACTATTGAGAACAGATTAATGGAGCATTGAGCTCTACAAATTGAAAAGAGAGAAATCACTTTGCTATTACTATGGACAAAAAAATCATCAATTTCACCGACCCTTGGAAATGGGCTGGTTTGCTTATTTATATAGCTCTTTTCTAACCCTAACCCTGTTTACATAATGCTCTAATAAAATACAATATCCACGGGCCGGTACTACCTGCACCACCCTACAAAAGACCTAGAGATGGAATAGGTCTGCCATGTCAAAAGAATAAGATAAGAATATACATCGGAAGAATCGATCTCAAGAAGAGAGCCAGAAAGGAGAAAGAAGAAAGTAGGTCCCCCAGGAACCGAGGCTACATGCCTCATAAATGGGAAATGCAACACCTTGTCTCCAATGTGCCATGTGTACCTCTGAGCGGCGCTTTGAGAAGATGACCCTGTCAGAAAAATAACTGCCAAGACAACACCTGTTGATGTGGCCAACTGCCCTCTAATAGCCTTTATTAACCACCTCTAAAAGTGACTGGTCGGCCTCAAGGACCGGGACACAGACCACTTTAAAGAATACAAAATTTTAGATCTGGGACTCCGGGATCCGGGGACTTACGTCCCCAAAAGAATAAAGAATACTCAATGTGAGTTTTCCCCGGCCTCTGGAGAAAGCTCAGGGTTGTTTATTGTCGTTCAAGGCCTGGAGGAGGTGGGAAATGCCATCTTCATCTATATCTTTTAGGCTGGCCCTTCTGCTCTTGGCCACCTCAACTTGTTCCCCTAGGGCTGGAACGTTTTCTTTAAATTCATCTACCATCCTCACAGCATCATGACCCTTAAGTATCAGGCTGGTTAATATCACCATCTGGGCCCCATCTATCCCCTCCGGGGATTGATATCGGGATTTTATTATCTCATCAAAACTTCCAAAACTGAATCTTTGGGGGTATATGTATCTGTGCTAAGGGGATCAGCCTCGGAAGCCTTTATTACAAAAGACTTGTATAAATTAGAAGAATATTTCATGGTATTTACCTTTTCTTGTAAGGACCCTACCAGTTGCTTGGTTACCTCCAATGTGAGGTCAAGTCTGGAGTGTTGGGTTCTTACAAAATCAAATGATTCCTCACCTAGAATTTTGGATTCAGAAACTATATCTTCTCCCAAGGTGAGGAGCTCTTCGAGTTCCACCTTCCACACTTGGTAATTTTTGGTGTCACTCTCCCACTGCTTAATAAGTGCTTCTGCCTGATGAATGACTTGTCGGGCCATGTTTAGATCTGGGAGGGTGGACACAGGAAATGCTAGGTGTTTCCTATCTGCAGGGTGACCCACTCATCCACTACTTGGGCCTTCTTTTTCATTACCCACAGGGAGTCTATGTCACTCTGTAGTAGTTCTTCTTATGTAGAGGTCTCCGGAGGAGCGGCATTGATGGGTCGGGCCAGCTCAGTAAGCAACCCCATAAGGTTTGCATTCTTTTCTTTCTCAGCCTTGAGCCTCTAGGCCTCTTTCTCATATTGGGCTTCCACTGCCCTTGCTACCTCCTTTAGTAAGTCTACCTCAACTTGCTTTCCCCTTTTGCCTAGGGATACCTCTGCAACATTGTAATCTACGAGGTTCACGGTTGCTTCATCGGTGTCTGGGGGAGGAGTTGCCACAACGGTAACTATTTCTCCGCCTGGCTCAGTTCAAAGAGTGTGAACTATCTGGGCTTTCTTTTCCTTTGGTGGGGCCTGAGCTTGGGCCATCATTTTTGCAAGGGAGAGAGGAATCATTGGAGCGGACTGAGCCTTTCTTTTCTTACTCTCTATTAGCCACTGAGGTGGGAGAGGTGGCCTTCTTGCTAGAGTTTGTTCATCTAATTCTTTCTCGGTGTCCTGTGGCTGTTGCTCCTCTTCAACATGGATCTCATTCGTTCCTCTCCTTGCCTCAATCTCTTCTGTAGCAACATTATCTTCAACCTCCATCTCCTCAGCCTTGTCCTGTATGTCCATCATTGGGGCCAGACCTTGGTAGGCTTCCTTGGGGGTTTCTTCTTCTAGCTGCTCCTCTTACTGCTCTACTTCTATCAGCACCTCTTTTGGTAGTAGGGGAGGTATCAGGACAAGATTTAAAGTTTGGGCCACCGTGATCACCTGCCCAAAGATCGCTCTCGAGAGTGGCCCTTGGAACATTGCGGTTGGGTTTACGGTTATTCCCGAAGGTCTGGTTTCCCTAGTGGATGCCACTTGTTCACTTTGTTTTTGTTGGCCCACCACCGGACCTTGTATCATCTAAGCCCTAGAGATAATCTCTGGCCTTGGCTCCTCTATCTTCTTTTCCTATTCCTGTGCCAATTTTTGTTCAGGAGCCTCCTTTTCTATCCCCAGGACTTCTATCTCTACTTGTGTATCGTGCCCCTGTAAATTCCCAAACTCATCAGTTGTAAATATATCAAATTCTTCTTCTGAAGGGGCACTAGCCTAGACCTCTGTAGACTCTGTTTCTTTCTCTAGCTCCGGGGAACTGGAAGAAAGAATCTCCACTTCTCGGGGGAGGGACGCCTCCTGCACTGGTTCTACCTTAGGTTTTTTGCTAATGATGGGGAGGAAGGAGGACGAAGAGGCCCGGTCATAAGTGGTGGGGTGGCCAGCTTCATTATTAACTGCTCCCTCATTTGTTGGGAGGCCGCCACAGACTATTTTATTTGTTCTGCAATGGGGAATTATTGCACAGAAGGGGTTGCAGCTATTCTTTTCACTTTATTTTCCCCCTACAAAGAAGTCCCAGCCCTCGGGGTTAACCTTGGTACCGGTGGTGGAGTTAGTTTTGGCACCCGCTGGGCTGCTCAACGAGTACTCCCGGGGCAGACATTCTTGAAATAGGCGTGGTTTCTCTCAACCACCTCTTGATTGAAGTCTTCAATAGTGGGCCCTTCTTGGGAAGCCCAATTTACTAGTGGAAGGGCCTTCTTATCAATCCCCCTTTCTTTATAATGGGGATCTTTAGTGGGGGCGGCGTTTGAGAAGTTCGCTGGGAACTTCCAGAGCTTCAACTTTTGCATCATTTCGGCTGTCATTCTGACATAGTGCCTGCTCCGCACCTCCATGTCATCTTGGAAATCTTCCCAGAAGTCCTCCATGTGTATTCGATGGGGCGCTAAAGCCCAGGGCATTGTCGTTGCAATTCGGCCATGCGGATCAAAATTTTTCTGCACCAGATAAAATTCTTGTAAGTTATAACTTTTTAGCTCATTATCCGCCTCCTTCGCGGTGGCCAGACTGCAAGTGTAGTTCCCACATGTGATTGGAAATGGGACGTTGGGGACCTTATTGAGGGAAAAGAAGGCATGTAACTCCATTATTTATCTGCAATATTCTAGCAGCATGATCTTGTCCCCACAATGCTTGGGCAACAAGTAGGGTTTCCTAGAGAAGCTGACAAACCTAATGTATGTATGCTACTGGAACTGAATATAGTAGTATTTGTAACTACAGAATAACTTCATCACCTCAGTAGATAGGCGGTATCCAACATCCTGGGTGGGTGTAAGCAGATGGTAGTAAATGAACATGTCATTTACCCGACAGAAACTGGGGAAGCTGGCCTCCCATTGAATCTGTGGGAAATGGTCCCTTAGTGCTTTTTGTCCCAGGCCAATCCTAAGTTTGGCGTCAGTGAGTAGGTCATGCGAATGGGGCCTTTGCTGTGCCAGGGCCAGAAAACATAAGAAGACATATAGAAATTCTTCTTACAGTTTAACTACTAGAACTGGGAGTCGACATGGTTGGAGATTATTGTCGCCCAGTCAAATAATTCTCCCTTGGTGGAGATGTCGAGGAGGAAATAGTACATCCATTTGGCAAACTCTTGGGTGGAGGATCTCCCAAAGACCCGGGCTAATGCTATCATTCCCATTTGGATGCTCTCCTTGAATTCAGAGCGGGGAATCTCTATCTTCATTCTCTTCGGGTCCCTCTTTGGGGCCTTAAGCCAGTGGGTATTCATATATACCCGGGCAACATCCTCTAGCTGCATAAACTGAGTTAGGGTATCGGTCCTTATAACCACCATGGCCCTATCAAATTGTGGGATACCTAGGCTTGCCTGGAATTTGACTGGGTCAAGGGACACCAGTGGAGTGGGGTATCCTGTGGGTTTTGCAGTTGCGAGCATGACGGCCCAGACAGAGGAGTTGTAGTTGCTCGCCAATGTCAGGATAAGCTCCAGAGATTGCATGGAGCATGGGAAGCAGGCAGCCCAGATAATTTTGGAGCCTCTGACGTTGATTTCTATTTGGTCTCCAGCCTGTTGCTGGATGTGCATTACCTTCACCAAAGCCTGCATTTCTGCCCAGGTTCCGACATTGGTGTCAGTCATCAATTTTACCTTGGACTAAATATTTGAGCCCACGATGACATTATATTATACAAACTTTATGCTGAGGAGAAGCTTTTCCAAGGCCCTTTCCATCTTGGACTTTACAGCGACCCTAGTCTTTGTTGTGGTTGGTAGTTCCGGGCTTCCAGGCAGAGATGATGCTGATGCTTCGGACATGTTTGGAAGATGAAGTTCGGGAACCTGCAAGGAAAAGTGACCATCAGAACATGTTTATCAAAATAATTATTTTAGCATTCAAATATCTTACCACCGTGGTGTTTACTTTCCTGAAAAGTTAGTATCATGCAAAGGTAACTAAAAAAGCAAAATATATCATAAACTTAAGTTTATTACACATCTGGGTCTGGGGAATTTCATCACACTTGGCGAAGACATAGGACGGATGGTGGAAAGAGGTCCGAGGCCTAGAGAAATGACCATTAGCAAGGATGTATGAAAAGGCAAGTTGTCAAACCTACGTGGGTGCCACGTGCGTTAGCATTAAATGGATGTAATGGCAATGACGATAGAGCCAACTGTCTGAATGTGCGAAAAGGGAAAGCCACTTGGCTGGAATTGATTGCGTGCATGGGATGTAAATGAGCTTCTGACAGACTTCATGGAGGAGAGAGAAAACTACCTGTTTGAAACCGGCTAAGAGCTGAGTTTCAAACAGGTGGTTTTCTGCCCCAAAGCGAGTTTAGAGGCAGAAAACCAGAAGCAGAGGTGACTCGGCTAGCTAGGGAGCCACCTAGAAGGATATACATAGAGCTGAGGGATATACAAAGGTTATATATAGCTATTATACATATATACATGAGTATACAATGCAGGACGACGCCCGTAGGGAAAACCAGACAAGGCAGAAATAGTTATGCACAATTATCTACACATTTACACTATTTACACTATTTACAAAAACAACTCCTACACAGAGGGTGGACAACCCTCTGGCAGAGCTGACCAACCAATGGGCGGCAAAACTAGAAGACAACGGACCAGACAAGATAGAAAAACAAAACAAAACGAGAAAAATAAAAGCAAAATGAAAATCAAAGAAAGCCAGAGAAGCGGGAAAACAAGAACACCAACCTAAGAATGAAAAAGATGGAGGAAAAAGAAGGGTTACCATGGGAGCTCTGCAATATCTTGAGTTGTCAATCAGTCAGGATCACCACCACGAAGCACTTGCACCTGCCTGAGAATGACTGAAAATTGTTAAGAGTTGATTATCATAAACTTTCTACAAATGCTCTGTTTAGCTCTTTGAAATCGCTCTTTAATTTGCTCAAAGTGCTCAAAGGTTTTTAATCATGATAAGTGTGAAAGTGACAGATGACCTCTATTTATACCCATGGTAAAAAGGGGAATCCTCCTCCTTTCGGCGATCTCTAGACAAGAAAAACCTCTGGACGCTGGGCCTAGGGATTCCTTATGATGATGTCCTTAAGAACATCATGGCAAAGAATCCCGGAGTCTGGAATCTGATTCCCACCGAAGGACAACCTCCGAGACCAGAGTCCCGGAGGTGAAAACCAGAAACAAAATAGCACACCAGGGAAGAAAACCCCGGAGAAAGAAAATAAAAGGGAAAGAAAGACAAGACAAAGCCTCAAACAGAGAGCAAACAAAAGAAAAAAAAAAGGGGGACCCAACATTTTGCACATGAAATGTAGGGACGGAGATGCAGGGCATAACAAATGGCGACTATCTGGGACAAATGTCTCATCTTATTTGAGAACTATAGAATCTCTGGTTAGCAGAACCGAAACAAGCCGCCTCCCGCAACGTTTAACAAGAAAAGAGCAACATATCTGAGAGAATCCAACCACACAGGAGTCAGTCTGTAGTCTTTCATCAGTGGTGTAGTGTGTGCTTTGGAAGGAAATCAAGTCGATGACCTCTGGGAGGAATAGAGAAGAGGCACTAATTACATCAAACTAGTCATCAATTCGCTCGCTTCCCCCGGAGACCGGAGTTTCATCCCACTTTTCCTCTTTTATTATTTTGTTTGTTTCTAGATGGGTAAGGTGGTACTTCTTTCACCATTAAGCTTAAAATTAGCTAATTTTAATGGCAGTACTTCTTTCACCTGTCCACCTATATTTAGATATTTGAAGAGAGGATAAAGCTCCAGACCCGGGAAGAATATCTTTAGATTTTCAGACATGGACCAACCAATCAGTACAGCCAATCTACCCCCAGTGTGTCTGATTACTTGTTCCTTATATTATTTGTGCTCACTGATTGCCAGACCCCCAGGGACACCCAATGGAGATTGCTCAAAATGTGCCATAGCCCGTAAAAAAACCCTAAAGACCGGGTTGACTCCACCGTGTTAAAGATAGATTCTAAAGTTCATCATGCCATAGACATTGTACTAGAGGCCAAAGTTATGTGAAGCATTCCAATTCCTGTAAGACAGAACAAAATGTCAGGACCGAAAGAAAACTAAAAATGAAAAAAAAAATAGCAAAAGAGGACTATCCCGGAGGACAGTCGACAAGAATATTTACAAGATAGGGTACCTCACAACGACGCACCTAGAAGAGACATTTACAAGTGGAAGGCTTTACACATCATACAACTTAGGATGAACTTACCCTACTCAAAATAGTGTTTGAGAAACTACCCATTAACGGGCAATGTGACAGGTTCCCCAGTCAAGGTGTTAAGGCGGTAAGTATTCATCCCGTAGAATTTTGAGATCAAGTATGGTCCGAGCCAGAGTCGCTGGAACTTGGTATGCTTTCCTTTCTTCTCCCGTGCCTTGTCCCACAACAGGACTAGATCCGAGATCTGAAAAGCCATATATTGGGCTCTTCTATCAAACCATCATTTTACCACTGCTTGATGATGCATGAAATGTTCAAGGGCTACGTCTCACTGTTCTTCCATTCGCACCAGATTCAAGAGTCAAACCTCCATAATGTTGTCCCCGTTGCTAAATTCCTGCATAAACTATAAAACTAGAATCTGTAAATTGACTGGGAATATAGGGTTCTGACCATAAACTAGATGGAATGGGGATGTTCCCAGGGTGGCTTTAACACGAACGTGATCCGCCCAGAGGGCGAATCTCAACTTTTGATGCCAATCCCAGGGATTCTGTTCTAATAGGTGTTTGATCACTTCAAGTAGATTCTTGTTTGTTGATTCAGCAACGCTGTTTCCCTGGGGATAATAGTTGCTGAAAAACTTCAGAGTGATCTTCCGATTGTAGGTCCATTCGAGTAACTGCACCGAATAAAATGCCAGACCATTGTCACATACCAAAGCAAAGGACATTTCAAACCTTGTGACGATGTTTTCTTCCAAGAACTTGATAACTACGTCTGCCATGTTATTTTTGCAAGGTATAGCCTTAGACCACCGAGTGCAATAACCAGTAGTAGTAAGTATGTATCAGTGGTTGGAAGATGATTTGGGGTTGATTTCCCTGATGAAGTCAAATGCCCACTAGGTGAAGGGTCTAGCCTCATAGACTAGTTGTAAAGGCATAGCTGGGTTACACTCACGATGCGCTGTAGTTTGGCAAGTATGGCATTTCTTAACATGAGCATAAACATCCCTAAATATACAGGGCCAATAGTATCTAGCCCGAAGGATCTTATGGGCAGTGGCATTGGCTGAGCCATGCCCAGTTCCAAACTGTCCATAGAATTCATCAATCACTTTCACAGATTGGTCTTTGTCGATGCACTGGAGGTACACTCCCTTGTAGTTTCTGCGGTAAAGTGCAAAATTTTTTATCATGAAGTGGGTGCTTTTCATTTGTAGGGCGCAGCGTTTATGCGGAGGTAACCCCTCTGGGCATTTTTTATTTAGTAGAAAGTATACCAGATCGGTGTACCACAGATCCTGGGTAATGGACTCCACCGTGTAAGTCTGACATTCTATGTGGGGAGTCTCTTCTGCCATCGCTCGACTTAGTCCCTGGCCCCGGACTATCTTCATGGGATGCATTTCTAAGTCATATTCCTGGAGGATGGCCATCCATTTCCCCCATCTCTCGCCCAATTCTCTCTGCATCAGCAGAGACTTGACGGCCTGGTCTGGAATGATAGCATGTACTTTACTCTAGATAATATAATGCCAGAATTTCTTCACGGCCAAAACTAGAGCAAAGGCCTATTTTTCTAGTGGTGAATACCAGACTTCGTTTTTCTTGAAGGGGGAACTCATGAAAGCTATTGGTCATTCCTCCCCTTCAACCTTTTGGGTTAGCACTACCATAGAAGAATGCGGTGAAGCAAATGAGTAAATGTAAAACAAAAGGGAATAGTCCAGACTAGCCAGGATAGGTGCCTCCATTACTATTTTTTTTATTTGGGAAAATGCTCACTTTGCCTCAGGACTCCACTCAATTTTGGTATCCTTCTTCATCATCTCGTTGAGGGGTTTGACTATCTCTGCAAATCGTGTGATGAATCGTCGTACAAAGTTAATCTTCACAAAGAAGGATTGTATCTCTTTCTTGCTGCCAGGCATTTGTAAGTTTAGCAATGCTTTGACTCTATCAGGGTCTATGGATATACCCTTCTCAAAGACAATATGCCTAAGAAACTTCCCCTCGGTGACCCTAAATATGCACTTCTTGGGGTTGAGGGATATTCCATACCAGCAACATCTCTCACAGATTTGAGCGAGGTGGGCGGCATGGTCACGCCTGTCTCGGGAAAAGATGGTCAAATCATCCATGTAGATGATTATGCACCGATTCACAAGGCCCTCGAACACAATGTCCATGGCCTTCTGAAATGTAGCCCCTGCATTGATTAAACCAAAGGGCATTGTCCTGTACGCAAATGTTCCCCACTTGGTGGTAAATGTTGTTTTCTCTCTATCTTCATACTTGACCATGACCTAATTGTATCCTGAGTATCTATCCAAGAAAGACATCATCTGGGATCCATTCACTATCTGCAACACCTCGTCCAATGAAGGGAGAGGGTGATTATGTTTTTTAGATGCCTTGTTCAAATTTCAAAAATCCACACAAAGGCGGATCTCACCATTTTTCTTCCTGATAGGGACTAGGTTGGCAACCCATGCAGTGTGCCGGATTGGGAATATTATCTGGGCTGACAGTAATTTTTCTACCTCTTGACGAATCAGAGGCTCTATCAGGGGGTTGACTGGTCTTTTCTTTTGCCAGAAGGGCTTAGCATTGGGCTTCAAGGGAATGGTATGGGTCATGATAGATGTGTCATATGTCTTTAAGTCTTCATAACCCCAAGCAATTACATCGATGTATTCCTAGAGAACTACGAGAATCTTCTCCTTTTCCTTAGGGGAATAGGAGGTACCGATATGAATAGTCTTCTCTTCACTAGGTTGGTCAATGTTAACCCTCTCAAACCTCCCTCCCTCAGGGGAGGATGACACATTTTTATGGGCCTGAGGGTCTAAGTTGAAGATTCATTCTAGTGCAACCATCCCCTTTGGGATGGTATTAGTGGGTAAGTCCATGATCCTATCGTATTCATTACCCTGCCCAGTATCATCATGGTCTCGTTCTTCCATTATCTAATCTTCGAAGACACCAAAATTCACCATGGAGGCCAAGATATGTTGATCATCCTCAAAAACCTAAAAGTGGGTGACATTATCTGGAATGGACAGGGTGGGGACCATCTCAACTAAAAATCTCCGGAGTCGCGAGCCAGCCATTGGCTCAAGTATGCTGGCAAAAATGGCGAGGGAATTCGGGACATAGTTCCATCGTTGGGGGATGAGGTCAATGCCAAAGGCATAAAAATATTTGATAAGGCTCCAAGCCTAGTTGCGGTATGCGGCCATCCTTTTGTCGTGACATGTGTATTGAATCCGGACTTGTTTAACAATCAACTCTGAATCACCTAGAGCCGAGAGGCGGGTGATACCTTTCCTTAATGCAAGTAAGAGTCCAAGGACCAAAGCCTCGTACTCCATGACATTGTTTATATAGTTAAACTATAGCCTGTAGGATGTGAGGAAGGACTTCCCTCGTGGGTTGATTAATTCTACCCCTGCCTCATAGCCTTGTTTGGATCGGGACCCATCAAACTTAAGGGTCATGTTGGTACCCAATATAGACCCGGAATTTAAACTTTCATGTTTGGGGTCTTGAATCTCCTTGAACTACTTTGAACCAAGGTTCAAAGAGATTCGAAGTGGTTCAATCATAGGTTCAAAGATTCAAAAACTCAGAGTTGCAGATTCAAGGATTCAGCTCAGAGTTCAAGTTCGACATCACAGTTTTGATGATATGTTCTTATATCAAAGACACGAATGATCAGTTCAATGTTTAAATCTCAAATTCAACAAGGTACGAAGGGTACATCTTGGCATGGCATTTAGTAATCTGTTTGGAGGTATTTGTTGTGCAATTATCTTAGGGACAAAGGTAAATAAGAATATATCAAAGATTTCCAAATCCAATATACATTACAAAAGCACTCATACAAAAGAACAGATAATAATCTTTTCAAAAGATTTCTTCAGCAATCTATAATCATGAACTTTCTGACAGAAAAATTGGGTATCAATGCTGGGAGCATATATTTTCTTTCAATCATTGGAATTGGCCAAGATTTTAATATGTTGTGCAAAGGATTGAAATCTATGTAGTGATTGCAAAAATGAGGCTGAGTATTTCAGTTCAGATTGGAGATTTCAAAGTGATCTCTGAAATGAAATATGTAACAAGTAACTGCCAGCTGGAAGCCCCTAGAGTGCCATATGTTGAGACAGATAAAGCTACATGGAAGATAAGTGGTTGTGGAGTCCAATTTTGACATCAACACCCAATTTGAAGGCCATTGTCAAACATCTTTAAAGCCTGGTAAGATACTCCTAAAATTATGCTGTGATTATTGTCATTGGAGGATATCGTGACCCCTCAAATCACTGAGAAATAAGACATTTAAGGTCAAGGAAGGAAGTTTCTTCAATTCTGAACTTACTGATGAAGATGGCATCGAAATTCAAAGAACTATGTTCAAGGAAATGACAGATAGTTTTCAACACATCTTGCGAAACAATTTGAGTCTGATCTTTGCAGAAATTCAGAACCATTGGTAATTGGATGTGAAGGGCAGTTTATGGACAAAAACGTAGATTCAATGCCAGTTGCATCATTGGAAATTGTGTTTTAGCAGCCCAATGTGCCTAAAATTTTTGAAAGTAATCCACTGCTTGACATTATATATGAAGAATATGGCCTCTACTGATCGACATTCAGATTACAAGCTTAGTATAAAGGTATGCATGGATATGGTAAGGAGATCTTAAATGAAATTAATTGGCATTCAACTCAGTCAGTTCAGCATGTTGCATACCATTCGAGCACACAATGTGGGGATCTCAATGGTTCAATCAAACATAGAAATCTATTCCACAAATATGAAAGCCATTGTTTTCATGCTTTCCAATTCCAATATTGGAATCAAGGTTGTCGGGAAACCCAATCCAGGAAATTGTTATATTATTTGATAAAGTGGTTCATTTGTATCTCACTTAGTAAACTAATGCATATGATAATTCTTGAAGTTATGAAGTAAAGATAATGCCTCGAGTTCATCTGGTAGTGATGTACAGGGATGATTATAGGTTTGCACCCATTTATGAATTCATTGATATATGTCAAAGGTAAATGCCTGAATTAACACATTTCCTATTCCAAGTGCCACGACAGGTTGAAATGCCTTGTTGCCAGTATTTGTATACTTGTATCATGTTTCGAGGTGCAGTTTTATAGCTTCATCAAAGTATTTCACCCAATGTCTATGGCCGTAAGCATCAAGATCCAAATTTGATTTGGAAGCATAGAGACCGCATATGATCTGTTGATAGAATGCTTGAAATCTAATGTGCTCATCTCTACAGCTGGGATACACAACCTGCCCCTATTCCTGGTGATGACTGCCAATGCAAAATTAGAGACCCGTAAGGCATAGATCACAGTAATTGAGCCTACAACATCGATGCAAATATTCAAAACAAAGGATCGGGCCCATTGATTGAAGATCAGTATGTGAACAGATCGTATATGTGGAAAGATATAGGTAAATCATTTGATTGAAATGGCAATTCACATATGTTGCATGTAGAAGCCCTGGATGGTTGAAGTCATAGTTCGATTTATCACCCAGATGCAAGACTTCGAGTAGTTAGTATATAGATTTTAATGGATGGGTGCCAACATTAAAATTATACTCATTTGTCAATGGGGATAATACGGAATGACATGACATGTCCCTCTAGAAATGCATCAAGCCGACCATTCTTAGGCAGATAATCTGTGATCAGGAAAATAAGCTAGTGATCGATAAGATCAATGTCTTCTATGAAATAATATGTCACCCACATATTGATATATTATGAGCGGTCCTCATGATAAGAAAATAAGGTGCGGGGAGCTTAGAAGTGAGTTTCAACCATAAGGTTCTGGTATGCCAGTGAAGAAAATATACATAGAGGGATGAAGATTGGCGGTGAACTGCTTTACAGAATGTATGCCAACACATTTCAAAACTAATTGGAGGTGTGTAAGCCAGAGGACATCGAGATGGGCCGCAGTGAATAACATGGCTCGCAAACTATTTTCATGGAACATCAATTCTATTGTGGACAAGTTGGATACTTGAGCTCGAAAGATGCACAGAGTAGTAAGGTATATGAAGGGTATCGTGAACATGAAGGAATCATATCATAATCATGATTCACAAGCTCATGGCAAATGTCAAGGTTAAATCTCCAGGTTTGGTGGAAGTCAAAAGATTTATATATTCAAGCAAGGGAATACCATTTGGGTCTGAAAGAAACTTTGTATCATGTCAATAAAGCCCAATGCATAACAGACAAAAGGAACTGTGCTGCACAAATTTGGAGACTCCCCGCTGTCCCTATTTTCGTGTATCTGTTTTGGATGGTAGAAGTATGGCGATCGACATTCCCACAATAAGTTTGAACTGCTCGATAAATCATTTAAATGACATATGCCAAGCACTAAAACATAAAGGCAACGGTGTTAAAGGAAAAAGATAGACTTCATACTCGGGAGCTCAATTTCAGGAATCAGTTATGATAACTAAAAAATAGCACCGAGAGATAAGTAGAGCAAATATATGATAGGCAGAATGAGACTAAAAGGGTCTCCTTTTTCACCATCGATGTCAAAATTTTCCACCTATCCAAGGATGTGTATGTTTCTTTTGAAATAGTCTCTAGGCCTCGGTCATAAGTTTAATGTTTTAAAAAGCATCAAAGTCTTATGAGATGGAGGAGGAGTAAAGTGAAAAGGAATCAGTTTTCATAACTGAAAAGGGGGTTATTTCAAGAAGCACTTATCGAAGCTGAACAGAAACCAACAAGGGAAAAGATAAATATGCTCACAGATGACAGAGCAGGGGTTCTAGTTTTCTGGGTTTTGGCGGGGAGACTTTGAGCTACAGCATAACAGAGAACAGAGGCTGTGAATACAGGGATAGGGGGGAAGATTGGATTTCTCTGAGACTTTGTGCTGCAGATGGTTTTATTCTTCCAGTTTTCCAAACCCGAGACTTTGTGCCGGGGAAGGAAATAGATTTGAGTTGTAATGTAGAGTAGGGTAAATATTATTTTCCAGATAATGATTAATGTATAGGCACAGCATAGCCTTTGTTGTTTTGCTACATTCAGAGAAGGAATGTTTGCATATTAAAACTTTGATTTTAGACGCTCACTTCCTGATTGATGTTCATCTTCGAATGATATCAATTTCTTTTGAAT
>MU223820.1:136785-151006 GCA_018584345.1 Thuja plicata | reverse complement strand
CCAAGATTTTAATATGTTGTGCAAAGGATTGAAATCTATGTAGTGATTGCAAAAATGAGGCTGAGTATTTCAGTTCAGATTGGAGATTTCAAAGTGATCTCTGAAATGAAATATGTAACAAGTAACTACCAGCTGGAAGCCCCTAGAGTGCCATATGTTGAGATAGATAAAGCTACATGGTAGATAAGTGGTTGTGGAGTCCAATTTTGACATCAACACCCAATTTGAAGGCCATTGTCAAACATCTTTAAAGCCCGGTAAGATACTCCTAAAATTATGCTGTGATTATTGTCATTGGAGGATATCGTGACCACTCAAATCACTGAGAAATAAGACATTTAAGGTCGAGGAAGGAAGTTTCTTCAATTCTGAACTTACTGATGAAGATGGCATCGAAATTCAAAGAACTATGTTCAAGGAAATGACAGATAGTTTTCAACACATCTTGCGAAACAATTTGAGTCTGATCTTTGTAGAAATTCAGAACCATTGGTAATTGGATGTGAAGGGAAGTTTATGGACAAAAATGTAGATTCAATGCCAGTTGCATCATTGGAAATTGTGTTTCAGCAGGCCAATGTGCCTAAAATTTTGGAAAGTAATCCACTGCTTGACATTATATATGAAGAATATGGCCTCTACTGATCGACATTCAGATTAAAAGCTTAGTATAAAGGTATGCATGGATACGGTAAGGAGATCTTAAATGAAATTAATTGGCATTCAACTCAGTCAGTTCAGCATGTTGCATACCATTCGAGAACACAATGTGGGGATCTCAATGGTTGAATCAAACATAGAAATCTATTCCACCAATATGAAAGCCATTGTTTTCATGCTTTCCAATTCCAATATTGGAATCAAGGTTGTCGGGCAACCCAATCCAGGAAATTGTTATATTATTTGATAAAGTGGTTCATTTGTATCTCACTTAGTAAACTAATGCATATGATAATGCCCGAAGTTATTAAGTAAAGATAATGCCTCGAGTTCATCTGGTAGTGATGTACAGGGATGATTATAGGTTTGCACCCATTTATGAATTCATTGATATATGTCAAAGGTAAATGCCTGAATGAACACATTTCCTATTCCAAGTGCCATGACAGGTTGAAATGCCTTGTTGCCGGTATTTGTATACTTGTATCCTGTTTCGAGGTGTAGTTTTATAGCTTCATCAAAGTATTTCACCCAATGTCTATGGCCGTAAGCATCAAGATCCAAATTTGATTTGGAAGCGTAGAGACTGCATATGATCTGTTGACAGAATGCTCGAAATCTAATGTGCTCATCTCTACAGCTGGGATACACAACCTGCCCCTATTCCTGGTGATGATTGCCAATGCAAAATTAGAGACCCGTAAGGCATAGATCACAGTGATTGAGCCTACAACGTCGATGCAAAGATTCAAAAAAAAGGATCGGGCCCATTGATTGAAGATCAGTATGTGAACAGATCATATATGTGGAAAGATCCAGGTAAATCATTCGATTGAAATGGAAATTCACATATGTTGCATGTAGAAGCCCTGGATGGTTGAAGTCATAGTTCGATTTATCACCCAGATGCAAGACTTCGAGTAGTTAGTATATACATTTTAATGGATGGGCGCCAACATTAAAATTATACTCATTTGTCAATGGGGATACTACCGAATGACATGACATGTCCCTCTAGAAATGCATCAAGCCGACCATTCTTAGGCAGATAATCTGCGATCAGGAAAATAAGCTAGTGATCGATAAGATCAATCTCTTCTATGAAATAATATGTCACCCACATATTGATATATTATGAGCGGTCCTCATGATAATAAAATAAGGTGCGGGGAGCTTAGAAGTGAGTTTCAACCATAAGGTTCCGGTATGCCAGCGAAGCAAATATACATAGAGGGATGAAGATTGGCGGTGAACTACTTTACAGAATGTCTGCCAACACATTTCAAAACTAATTGGAGGTGTGTACGCCGGAGGACATCGAGATGGGCCGTAGTGAATAACATGGCTCTTAAAATATTTTCATGGAACATCAATTCTATTGTGGACAAGTTGGATACTTGAGCTTGAAAGATGCACAGAGTAGTAAGGTATATGAAGGGTATCGTGAACATGAAGGAATCATATCATAATCATGATTCACAAGCTCATGGCAAATGTCAAGGTTAAATCTCTAGGTTTGGTGGAAGTCAAAAGATTTATATATTCAAGCAAGGGAATACCATTTGGGTCTGAAAGAAACTTTGTATCATGTCAATAAAGCCCAATGCATAACAGAGAAAAGGAACTGTGCTGCACAAATTTGGAGAATCCCCGTTGTCCCTATTTTTGTGTATCTATTTTGGATGGTATAAGTATGGCGATGGACATGCCCACAATAAGTTTGAACTGCTTGATAAATCATTTAAATGACATATGCAAAGCACTAAAACATAAAGGTAGCGGTGTTAAAGGAAAAAGATAGACTTCATACTCGGGAGCTCAATTTCAGGAATCAGTTATGATAACTGAAAAATAGCACCGAGAGATAAGTAGAGAAAATATATGATAGGCAGAATGAGAATAAAAGGGTCTCCTTTTTCACCATCAATGTCAGAATTTGCCACCTGTCCAAGGATGTGTATGTGCATTTTGAAATAGTCTATAGGCCTCGGTCATAAGTTTAATGTTTTAAAAAGCATTAAAGTCTGATGAGATGGAGGAGGAGTAAAGTGAAAAGGAATCAGTTTTCATAACTAAAAAGGGGGTTATTTCAAGAAGCAGTTATCGAAGCTAAACAGAAACCAACAGGGGAAAAGATAAATATGCTCACAGATGACAGAGCAGGGGTTCCAGTTTTCTGGGTTTTGGCAGGGAGACTTTGAGCTACAGCATAACAAAGAACAGAGGCTGTGAATACAGGGATAGGGGGAAGATTGGATTTCTCTGAGACTTTATGCTGCAGAGGGTTTTATTCTTCCAGTTTTCCAAACTCGAGACTTTGTGCCAGGGAAGGAAATAGATTTGAGTTGTAATGCAGAGTAGGGTAAATATTATTTTCCAGATAATGATTAATGTACAGGCACAGCATAGCCTTTGTTGTTTTGCTACATTTAGAGAAGGAATGTTTGCATATTAAAACTTTGATTTTAGAAGCTCACTTCCTGATTGATGTTCATCTTCGAATGATATCAATTTCTTTTGAATGCATACCTGTATTTCTGATCATCAACATGATCATCTACGGACTTTGTGCTGTAGCTGTTTGTATATTTGGAAAGGATATTTTGTCTTTCTTTCTCAGTTTCTTCCTGTAGTGCAGTTTTTAGGTAGATATTTTCTTGTAGTTTTTTAGTGTTAATTTTATTTCCAGTTGGTTAAATCTTTTGCTTCTATTTTGTGTTTACAAATAGAAGTTTGTAAACCTTTATTGCTTTTAGGTTAAAAGAATTACCAGTTTTAGTGTAAACTTATTCATTGTAAATCATATACGGGGAGCTGTATCTGGATAATTTAGAGGGCGCTTACGCTCTTCAATAGCGAAGTGACCCAACTGTTGGTGCTGGTTGTGTCTTCTTATTTGGGCATTTTGGGGTCAATTTGTAATCATTTTCTTCAAAGACAAATCTGTTAACGAACAGGTCCATAGGTCATTGTTTGTAATCTGGGGCTGGGGAGAGGGAGTAGTCTTCTTTGGATTATTGATGGGAGACTTAGGGATCCCTTCCCAAACTACCAGTGTAAAAGTAGAATTTCCCTCTGGAGACGTTTGGATTTGGGGTTCCCGGGGAGATGGCACCAAAGGAGCGCATCCCGTAGGAGTGCTGGGTCACAGGGAATCAGTTATATGTTTATTTTGGAAGGCATCAAGTTGTCAGGTAGTGATTGAGAGACATGGCTCACACTCATGTTCTAAATATTTTTTTTAGTCCACTTGGCACCAAGTGCCAGACAGGAGTGTGGCAAGGGTTGCTGTGGAGCCTTGAGAGTTAACTTCCATTCTCACATTTTCTTCTAGGTCCTGTGCTCTTTGCAGCATGACAGGATCCTCTCTAGGGATGAAATCAAATGTTAAGATTTCAAGAGGTTGGTACACCCCCAGAGAAGTCTCAGAGAAAAGGACTTCATTGACCCTCCCAACCTGGGTAAGGGCCTATTTCATCCAGGGCTCACTTTCAACCCAGATCTTGTTTGATTCTCCTTCCCATGGAAGCCATAAATGGGTGAAGTCAGTCAAAAATTATCCACTCAAGGACTTAGACCAATTCTAACTTAGTATCATCCCGTAGGTCTCTGGGATATCCACCACTTGGATGTCAATGATGCTGGCTATCCTGGGGTCCTGGATAAGGTGTATTCAAATGTTCTTCAATTCCCCCACCATTTTTACAGTAGTCTTATCTAGCTGGATCACTGCGCCATTAGATGGGGTGGGGTAGAATTAAAGCTTCTGACAAATAGACAAGGGCATGATGTTACCCGAAGCTCCAGAGTCTACTAGGAAATTATGTATATTTTTGCCATGGATGTTCAGGCCTAGTAGGAAGGGAGGATCCTCATTTTTTCCTTGGAAGACGGCCGCATTAGCATCTTCAAAGGAGACAACCTTGGGTGGGCGGCTAACGAATTCTAGGTTCCCTAAAGGCTTCAGAAGAGACTTCTTCTGCTCGGGACAATTTAGAAAAACCTCCATCAAGGTCATGGAGGTGGTGGTCTACTCTAATGCCTTCATGATATCAAATCTTCCCCCCAAGAATGGGTGATTTCCATTGGCAAGGTCTTTTTCTTGGTTAGAGCTAGGACCTTTTGGAGGAGCGGGTCGATCATTTGTATGGTTCCAGGGAGGAGGAGTGTCTTTGATAGGAAGTGTGTGCATACAAGCTAATCCTTTACCAACCTGGCTCCGAGTATTGTATGGAGTTTGTGGGTTAGTAAAGGCATTGACCTCGAAGGGTGGGATAGATTCGTCGAAGAATCCCCGCAATTCAAATTCTTCTTCATCCTCCCTGGAAGTTCTGAAGAAGATGGTGTCACAAGTGAAGGCACTGTGTGATGGCTCTTAGACAGGGGGCTCTAGAGGGGGAGCGTCATGCGACTACTGCCTGTCCAGCTGGGAGATCATGATGACCTTCTCTAATGTGACACAATTCAACTCATTGTGTGAGCCTATGTCGTGCAGTCTACATCAATTGGTCATGGGCTAGAAGTCTATGACTGGTGTGAAATGTGATGGCCCAGCACCATTTTGGTTGGTGTTTTGGTTCAAAGGTAGGCCTTCGGTGTTCGTGTTATTATTCCATTGCTACTGATTCGGCCTAGGCCCATTGTTGAAGTTTTTTCCTCCTGCATTGTTATTTCATTGGCTAGAGAAAATGTTTCCCCTCTGGAAATTTGAACTCTGGGGTGCATAGGGCCCTGCCTTTAGTTGGCCCATGTCCATGGTCAAGGTGGATAGTATTCGCTAGAGGGATTCAACTTCGGCATTCAACTGAGTGTTAGCATCACAATGTGATGGCTATGATTATTGTTGGCTTCCCGAGAAGGTAGTAGTATTGGTCGGAGTCGAGGGCAGCAATCCTCCGGCCGCAGATGACTAGAAGAAGGGCACTCTGGATGATTGTGTCTGAGGTTGTCATGCTTGCTATGGCTGGTTCCAAGGGAAAACTTCCAGACCCAGTACCGTTTGGGTCTGGGTTGGGTAAACATACCTTGCCTATTGGTCTATCAAGGGTGGTGGAGGATTCATTGCCATTGAGGGGGCACCTATTGCCAAATTGGGGTTGTACCCCCAGCATACATAGTTCCACCGGGGATCATGTTGAAAGGTGTACTCTGCCCAATCCCACCCAGGGATTTTTTGAGACCATGGGACAGTTCTAGGGCTAGGTTGTAAACTTTTTCCAAGGTATCCCGATCGCCCGTGGCGGTTGTTCTCCAAAGGAGAGTGGCAATGAAAGAGTCCATCGCGTTAAGATAGGTCTGTATGGTTACTTCAAGGGATGGAATAAAAGGGCCCGTGCACCATTTTAGGGCACACTGGAACCTATGATTGAATGTTGTAAGAGGTTCATTGGGTTCCTTCCTGATGGAGATGAACTGGCTATGGGACCAGGCTGGGTCTACATGCACATGAAAGGCAGCCAAAAAGGAATCCTCCATGTCTTGCCAACTATTTATGGAGTTGGCAGGAAGGTTAAGGTACCAGTTCAACTTGCCTTGCCCTAAAGATAAGGGAAACATCTGAGTCACAACATCTTCATGTTGGATCCGGTGTTGGTTCATGGCATCTTTGTATGCCTGTAAGTGTTCTTCCGTGGTCTGTGAGCCTAAGTGCTCATATTGTGGGAAAATCTTCTTTGGGTGAGAGGGTAAGTCATTGATTGCGCCCGAAAAAGTTCCCATTGGGGACCCAGTGTTCCTGAAGTACGCAGCCATTGGAGGAACTATATGTTGGGTAGTTTGGACACTAGTTCCTGGAATTATCTAAGAAGTTTGGGTATTCTGAGGTATGGTAGATCCCCAGACAATAGTGGCTAGTGTGATTTTTTAGGTCTATTTCTTTCGAGCATGAGGCTCAAGTTTGACAAACCTTCCAAGATTCGAGGCAGACCTAAGGACTCTTTCAAATTTAGCTGGAGAGAAAGATCCAATCCCGCTTAAGGCTTGCCTCTTGAAACTATGACTTAGGGAACCCTCAGGAGGTGTAAAATCAAAATCTCTGGAAGGGGATGAGTTCATGCCCTCCTTCTAGCGCCAGTTTCTGTTGACAGAGTTTTGCTGACCAGGTCTGCCAATAGTCATAAGTTGTCACTGGGTTCCAGGGATATCGGCGAACTCTGATTGTAAAGGTTGTCTGGGAGAACAAATTTCCCAGGCCTTCAAGCACCTGGGTGTCAGGTCACGATAGTGAGGACTCAGTTGGGAGAAGTGACTATTTTTGAGGGGGATAGCTGGTTTCTTCAACTCATTTCTTTAGAGATTTGATAAAGTAAGGTTTCCCCTAACATTCTACCCTAAGAAAATAAAGAAAAAAAAGATCCTACAGGGTTAGAAGTATTTCATCTAACTACAATCATGCTGAAATGTCTAGAACATCGATAATACTCTGATAGAATACACTAAATACCAAAGAAATACATAACCATCAGCTAGCATTATATCAGTAGCAGGAATAAAGAGGTCGTTAATCTACTTTAACATATCAGAGTAGAAGATATTAAGAATATCAAAACATGAAATAACATTAACTCAGAAGCAGGAATGCCAACAACATCATTGCCAAGAATTCTTCCTTCTTTATTAATATTCCTTCCAGCAAGTACTGGTGCGTGATACAATGGTGGCTCTAGGGGAGCATCTAACTATTGAGAACAGAACAATGGAGCATTGAGCTCTGCAACTTGAAAAGAGAGAAATCACTTTGCTATTACTATGGACAAAAAAATTATCAATTTCACCGACCCTTGGAAATAGGCCGATCTGCTTATTTATACAACTCTTTTCTAACCCTAACCCTATTTACATCATGCTCTAATAAAATACAATATCTAGGGGCCGGTACTACCTGCGCCACCCTATAAAAGACCTGGAGACAAAATAGGTCTGCCATGTCAGAAGAATAAGATAATAATATACATCAGAAGAATCGGTCTCAAGAAGAGATCCAGAAAGGAGAAAGAAGAAAGTAGGTCCCCCAGGAACTAAGGCTACATGCCTCATAAATGGGAAATGTGACACCCTGTCTCCAATGTGCCAGGTGTACCTATGAGTGGAACCTCGAGAAGACCACCCTATCAGAAAACCAACTGCCAAGCCAACACCCATTGATTTTTTCCAACTACCCTCTAACAGCCTTTATTAACCACCTCTAAAAGTGACTGGTCAGCCTCGGGGACCGGGACACGGACCACTTTAAAAAATAAAAAATTTTAGATCTAGAACTCTAGGATCTGGGGACTTACGTCTCTAAAAGAATAAAGAATACTCAATGTGAGTTTTCCCCGGCCTCTGGAGAAAGCTCAAGGTTGTTTATTATTGTTGAAGGCCTAGAGGAGGTGGGAAATGTTGTCTTCATATATATCTTTTAGGCTGGCCCTTCTGCGCTTGGCCACCTCAACTTGTTCCCCCAGGTCTGGAACATTTTCTTTAAGTCCATTTTCCATCCTCGTCATGTCATGACCCTTAAGTATTAGGCTGGTTAATTTTTCCATCCGAGCCCCATCTATCCCCTTCGGGGATTGATACCAGGATTTCATTATCTCATCAAAACTTTCTAAAACTAAATCTTCAGGGGTATATGTATCTGTGCTAAGGGGATCAGCCCCGGAAGCCTTTATTACAAAAGACTTGTATAAATTAGAAAAATATTTCACGATATTTACCTTTTCTTGTAAGGACCCTACCAGTTGCTTGGTTACCTCCAATGTGAGGTCAAGTCTAGAGTGCTGGGTTCTTACAAAATCAAATAATTCCTCACCCAGAATTATGGATTTAGAAACTATATCTTTTCCCAAGGTGAGGAGCTCTTCGAGTTCCACCTTCCATGCTTGGTAATTTTCAGTGTCACTCTCCCACTACTCAATAAGTGCTTCCTCCTGATGAATGAATTTTTAGGCTGTGTATAGATCTGGGAGGGTGAACACCAAGAAATGCTAGGTGTTTCCTATCTGTAGGGTAACGCACTTGTCCACTACTTGGGCCTTCTTTATCATTACCCGCAGGGAGTCTATGTCACTCTATGGTAGTTCTTCTAATGTGGAGGTCTCTAGAGGAGTAGCATTGATGGGTCGGGCCAGCTCAGTAAGTAACCCCATAAGGTTTGCTTTCTTTTCTTTCTCAGCCTTGAGCCTCTGGTCCTCTTTCTCATATCAGGCTTCCACTACCCTTGCTACCTCCTTTAGCAAGTCTACCTCAACTTGCTTGCCCCTTTTGCCTAGGGATACCTCTACAACATTGTAATCTACAAGGTTTGTGGTTGCTTCATCGACATTTGGGGGCGGAGTTGCCACAATGGCAACTATTTCTCCACCCAGCCCAGTTTGAAGAGTGTGAACTGTCTAGGCTTTCTTTGACTTTGGTGGGGTCTAAGCTTGGGCCATCATTTCAGCCAGGGAGAGAGGAATCATTGGAGCAGATTGAGCCTTTTTTTTCTTTCTCTCTATCAGCCAATGAGGTGGGAGAGGTGGCCTTCCTGCTAGAGTTTGTTCTCCTGATTCTTTTCTGGTGTCGTATGGTTGTTGCTCCTCTTCAACGTGGACCTCATCTGTTCCTCTCTCTGCCTCAATCTCTTCTGCAGCAATATTCTCTTCAACCTCCATCTCCTCAGCCTTGTCCTGTATGTCCATCATTGGGTCCAGACCTTAGTAGGCTTCCTTGGGGATTTCTTCTTCTAGATGCTCCTCTTTTTGCTCTTCTTTTTTCGGCACCTCTTTTGGTAGTAGGGGAGGTATCGGGCTAAGATTTAAAGTTTGGGCCACCGTGATCACCTGCCTGAAGATCGCTCTCGGGAGTGGCCCTTGGAATGTGGCAGCTGGGTTTACAGTTATTCCTAGAGGTCCAGTTTCCCCAGTGGATGCCACTCGTTCACATTTTTTTTGTTGGCCCACCCCAGACATTGTATCATCTAAGCCCCAGAGATAATCTCTGGCCTTGGCTCCTCTGTCTACTTTTCCTATTCCTGTGTCAATTTTTGTTCAAGAGCCTCCTTTTCTGTCCCTCGGACTTCTATCTCTACTTGTGTATCATGCCCCTACAAATTCCTAAACTCATCGGTTGTAAATACATCAAATTCTTCTTCCAGGGGGACTGGCTAGGACCTCTATAGACTTTGTTTCTTTCTTCGACTTTGGGGAACTGGAAGAAAGAATCTCTACTTCTCGGGGGAGGGACGCCTCCGGTGCTGGTTCTACCTTAGGATTTTTGCTGAGCTTTTTCTTCCTCCGGGTAACAAGAGGGGGGCCCGCATCTCTTATTGCCGCTACTTCCAGCGAATCCACCCCCGTTGCCTTGACCATTAAGGCTGCTAATGACAGGGAGGAAGGAGGAAAAAGAGGCCCGGTCATAAGTGGTGGGGTGGCCAACTTTGTTATTAATTAACTGCTCCCTCATTTGTTGGGAGGCCGCCACCGACTATTTTATTTATTTTTCAATGGGGAATTCTTGCACAGAAGGGGTTATAGCTATTCTTTTCCCTTTATCTTCTCCCTGCGAAGAAGTCCCGGACCTCGGGGTTAACCTTGGTACCGGTGGTGGAGCTAGTTTTGGCGTCGGCTGGGCTGCTCGGTGAGTACTCCCGGGGCACACGTTCTTGAAATAGGCATGGATTCTCTCGACCACCTCTCAAGTGAAGTCTTCAATAGTGGGCCCTTCCTGGGTGGCCCAATTTACTGGTGGAAGGGCCTTCTTATCGATCCCCCTTTCTTTATACTGGGGATCTTCAGTGGGGGTGGCGTCTGAGAAGTCCACTGGGAACTTCCAGAGCTTCAACTTCTGCATCATTCTGGCTATCATTCTGACATAGTGCCTGCTTCGCACCTCCATGTCATCTTGGCAATCTACCTAGAAGTCCTCTATGTGTATTTGATGGGACTCTGAAGCCCTGTTGGTTAACAGTTTGTCCTCCCTTAAGATTTATAATCTCTGACTCTTCACTGCACCCAAGGTGAAAGAACAAAAGGATGTTTACCAACAAACAGGTCAGTGTATGTCTTCTATCACTGCCCTGTAAATTGATAGGTACAACTCCCTAATTATGTATGATATTCAATGAATTTTTTTTTATGATGATCACCAGGTTTATTCCTTAGGAGTTTTAACCAAATTGCTTTTAGGCACAAAAAATTCAGGCAAAGATAAGATGAAGATAATCTACAACCCTTAGTAGAATGTTGATTATAGATCATCACCTGATTTTAACATCTAAACTAATCCTATCCTACTCTCTTATGAAATGTAGGATCTATTTGGTGAATCAAAGCAGACCTATATAATGAAAGGCAAATGGAATCACCGTTATTGTAATATGCTTAACAAGAAATAGAATTCAGGAAGAAATCACAGTCTCAAAAAATAGATGTACTTTCCATTCAGAAATGCAACTAAGATGAAGAGTGAATAGAGGCAGAATTACAAATGAAAGACCAACTAGAATTGATCGCACCACAATCTCTGATATGAAATGGCATTCATTAAGAAAAAGTAGTTTCACTTATAATTGTTCTTTTATTCACCATGCAACTAGACTATGAAAAGTGGAACAACAAACAGGAATTCACCTTTGTAAATAGAATCACCGTGCTTCACTAACAAGTTTTCCAACCTTGTACACAGAATTCTTTTCATAATTTATAGATTTTACAATACATCCGGCTTCTAAGAGCCAATGAACTTCCCTCTTCTTTGAATACAAAGAGACATAATACAAAGGGAAAGGCTTTTCAAATCTCAGAACTTGAACAATTATTATGAATCTGAAACTCTTCATCTTCAGCTAGCATTATCGAGCTGAATCCATTGGGCCATGGAGTTGAAACATCATTTTCCTACACTGCAAGATAGGAGACAGCGGGTTTTGGTAAACTGAGTGCGCAAATGGATGCAGAATACCTGATTCTAGATATCCCGCTTGGACCATCTATGAGCACTTATTGCAGAAAAATTAGAAAAGTATTTCTCCATTGTGGAAAATTAGAAAAGTGCTTCTCCAGCGGAAAATGAGAAAAGTGCTTCTCCAGCAGAAAATGTAGAGGAAGGTGTGAAATCTGCATAATGTGAAAATCCTTCTTTGCGGAAAATCGCCAAAGGAGGGAAAAAACCCGCCGAGCTCATTCTCTAAACAAATTGCTCGTCGTTTGTCACATTAGGATTGTTGAGACCCGTAGGATCGATCCACGCCAGTCTTTGATCTCTTCTTGAGAAAACACATCAATTAGAGCACAAATCTTTGCCAGGTTGGGATCTACAACTTACCCAATATGAAAGGATCTCAGGACAACCCACCCGATTAAGAGAAGGAAAGGCAATGAAAGGGAAACCTGACAAACATAGCCTACCTAAGAAAGACTTAGACATAGACTTGGACTAACCAGACTGACTATACATGATCATATGACTCCAATATTGCAAAAAGGGGTGACTGAAAGTCAGACAACAGCTAGCTCCGACTGTGGGATCATGTACTGTAAAGTGCATGAAGAATTCAGCTACTCTGGTTTCGTAAATGCCTTATCCATTAGGTTGCAGAGTCTAGACTGAAGAGAACAACAAGAAAAATCATACAAGGAGAGTAGAGGAGAGCAGGGCAACTTGAAACAAAGTGAAACTAAACTCAAGGAAAACAGTAGCAAAAATGAAAAGCAACTGCTAAAACTATGACACAAAAAGAACACCTACCTAACTAACTACTACGCAGGGGTTACCTGCTCTTCAATTATGCATTTGATATAGCTTCAAATCTTGCCTGTTATAGGAATATGGTAGGGACTCTCCGAAAGGATATTCCAGTCTGAAAGAATTATTTTGATTCACCTGAATAATATGGAATGGGCCTTTCCACAAAGATTGAAACTTAGAGTGCATTCCTTTAGGTTCACGCCTCTTATCCCACAGTAGCACCATATCATCTTCCATGAAATTTTTTGGCCTTGCTTTGTATCAAATAACTTCTTCACTCTGTTCTAATGTTTAGTGATCATGTCAACCATGTCTTCCCTTTCTTCCTGCAACTTGGTCAAGTACAAAATTCTTTTCTCTAAACCATCCTTAAAAACATCATCCTCAATGGCAGCTTTCAACTTACATGTAGCAAGTTCTAAAGGTAATGGTAAGTTGGCTTCAACTCCATATACCAACTCGAAAGGTGAAATTCCTATAGCCCTCTTTGGAGTAGTTCTTTATACCCATAGAGCATCATGTATTTTCTTATGCCAGTTCTTCTGATTGTTAGCCACCAATTTCTTCAAAATATTAATCAGATTTTTATTGATTGACTCAGCCTGTCCATTACCTTGAGGGAAATAATCTGAAGAATGTCCTATCTGAATTCCATAATCATAACAAAAGGCAACAATTTCTGAGGAGGAGAATTATGAGGCATTATCCATGATCAATTTTGTTGGAACCCCAAATCTGATCAGAATCTGTTCTTTGATGAATTCACACACTACTTCTGATGTAGGCCTTTTCATAGGTTTAGCTTCAACCCATTTGCTAAAATAATCAGCGGCAGTCAAGATGTATGAATGCCCTTGACTTGAAGAAGGATTGATTGGTCCTACAAGATCCAAGCCCCACTATTGAAAAGGAGCATCTATCACCACCGGTTTCAAAGGTAAGGCAACCAACTGAGGCTTTCCTGTAAACAACTTGCACTTTTCACAATTAGCCACCCACTTGTAGGCATCTTTGAACATTCCAAGCCAATAATAGCACTGCCTTAGGATCTTGAAAGCTATCACGGTAGATGAGAAGTGACCTCCACATTCTTCAGCAACTTTTCTTGCTATTCTTTATCAACACATCTCAGAAAGGTGCCATCAATTGCTTTCTTATAAAGAACATCATCATGGATGACATACTTCAAATATTTATTCCACAAATTCCTCCTTTGTTTAGCAGTTAATCCATGCATTCACCATAAGTCAGAAAATACGCAATATTTGAAAACCAAGGATCTTGTAAACTTACCATCAGCACTCTGTGATCATCTTCTTCAGCTTGCTGGTTTTCTGCTATGGCCCTGCAAAGAGCATTCCCTCTTATGAGTTTTGTTGGCCTGACATCTATGTCATACTCCTGGACCTTTGCAATCCAAGTTCCTCTATGGTTACAACCAACATCTTGTTGTGTTAATACACTTTTTACAGCGGCATCAGACACATAGATGACTGAATGTGAATGCAAGATATAAAATCTGAAATTCTTCAATGCTCTCACCACTGCATAAGCATGTTTTTCAACTTGAGAATACTTCAGCTCATGATTTTTCAGAGGCATGCTCATGAAAGAAATAGGGGCTTGTATTCCTTCTTCATTTTCTTGCATCAGTATTGCTGACATAGTGTGTTTAGATGCATAGCAGTATATAATGAACTCTTTAGTATAATCATGATGAACCAAGATAGGAGCATTTGCAATAGCATTCTTTATATCCTTGAAAGCTCTTTTACCATCATTAGTCCACTTAAATGTTTGATTTCCTTTCATCATGTCAACTATGCTTTGCATAATCTCAGAAAAATCAGGTACA
>MU223820.1:83513-102862 GCA_018584345.1 Thuja plicata | reverse complement strand
AGAGAGAGAGAGAGAGAGAGAGAGAGAGAGAGAGAGAGAGAGAGAGAGAGAGAGAGAGAGAGATTAAAATGAATAATTTTTACTTCTTCATAAACTGATCGGGTTTAGAAGAAGTGAAAATTATGCATTTTAATCTCCAAAACCCAGTTGGGTTATGGAGTAATTGAAAATGTAATTTTTTCTTTTCAGAACCCGGTCAGGTTATTTTAAATTTAGAAACCCGATTGGGTTATGCCTTGAGAATAGGCTTGGAAAATGACCCAAAGGCTTGGAGGCTCATTTACCCTCCATTTTTGTTCTTCTCGAAATTTTTTTATCTTGTAAAATGAATTCTCCACTTTATCTTCATCAGGTTTGCAATTTGTCAACAACATAGTGTTGACGAGACTTTGTGACCGGGTCCACCAATAGAGGTAAGTTATCATCGGGTACCTAGGTACTGACCAACTTTTCCTGTAAAGGTTGTTCGAGGAAATAAGATTCCCCGGGCCTCCAAGCATGTGAGAGTTAGGTCTCAATAGTGCAAGGATCAGTTGGGAAATGTGACTATTTTTTATGACGGGGATAGCTAGTTATCTTCAACTTGTCCTCTCTGGGGATTCAAGTGAGTGGGGTTTTCTACAAGCATGAATTCACTTAACAAATAAACTTCAAAAGATACTACAGAGTTAGAAGGATTTCATCTATCTATAGTTATACTAAACATTGAAAACATCAACAATGCTCTAACACACTAGACACTAAATACCGAAGAAATATACAACCATTAGTTCATATTTTATTAGTAGCAAAGGAAAGGAGATCGTTAATCTACTTTAAGTATCAAAGAAAAGGACATGAAGAACACAAAGTATAAAATACCGTTAACCCAGAAGAAAAAATGCTAACAACATCGAGAGAGAACTCTTCCTTCTTCATTAACATCTTTTTCCAGCAAGCACTGGTGCATGGTACAATGGAGGCTCCAGGGGAGCATTTAACCACTGAAAGCTTAGAAACTATGGAGCATTGAGCTCTGCAACTAAGAACTGAGAAAACCAAATTTCTATTAAGTATGGACTACAAAATCATCAATTTTTTTGACCCTTGGAATGAGGTCAGACTTATTATTTATACACATCATTTGACCTAAAACTAACCTAACTTATTTTACACTTTACAATATAATACTATTTTTTGGTTGCCAGTACTACCTACACCACACTACAAAATACCTTGAGATGGAGAAGGTTTGACATGTCAGAAGAATAAGACAAGAAAAGTGGAGTGGAAGAATCAGCCTCAAGAAAGGGTTAGGAGGAGAGAGAAGAAATATAATCCCCCGGGGATCAAGGCTACATGCCTTATAAATGGGAAAGCAGTGCCATGTCTCCGATGCGCCAGTTGTAACATTGAAACGATGCCTTGGGAAGACCATTTGTCAGGAAACCTCTTGTCGATCTAACATGCCTTGTTGCGGTTACCCACCCTCTGAAAACCTTTATTAACTACCTTGAAAGTGACTGGTCGGCCTTGGGAACTAAGACACAGGTCAGTCTAAGAATACAAAAATGAAGGATCCAAAATTTTAGGATCTGGGAACCTGTGTTCCAAAAGAATGAATGAATACAAAAACACATCTTCCGCTGAACATCTCCAGAATCTAGAGGGCTTTATTATTCCTTATGATTTTTCACAAGCCTATAACACTTGGCCTATACTTTCTTCATCAACATCTTTGATGCTATCCCACCGGCTGCAAACAGCCTCCACTGCTTCCTCAATGTCTTCGGCCCCATTCTGGAATTCATCCACCATCTTGATGGAATCGTGTGATCAGATCATTATCTTGGACAATCTGGATAGCCTTCCCTAGTCCAAATCTCTGGGAGGTAGATATAGGGACTCCATCCACTCATTGAACTTGCTAAAGATGTAGTCCTCAAGGGTACATGTGCCGGTGGTTAAGGGATCAACATGCAATACCCCAGCCATGAATGTTTCAAATAAGCCCAAGGGATACTAGGGTGTTGTCACCTTCTCTTTCAGGGCCTTAACTAATTCTTTGCACACCTCAATTTTGAGGAAAAGTATGGAGTATTGGGCCTAGAGGGAATCATATGATTTGTCTCCCAAACTTCTAGACTCTGTGGTGACTTCTTCACCAATGTTGTGGATCTCTTCTAGCCTGGCCTTCCATTTTTCATACTTGGCTATATCTTGCTCCCATATAATAATGGAGCCCTTTACCTTCTAGAGGAGGGAATTGACCCGATAAAGGTCTAGGAGGGACGCCATCAAAAATTTTCTCATTGCGGTCACCTTCTCAGTGGCCCACCCATCCATAGCTTGTGCTTTTCTTTTCATGATCTGTAGAGAGTCCACATCACCTTGTGCAAGCATTAATCTAGAGGAAGGGGTTCTAAGGTTGAATTCAGCTAAAGGCTATGTTAGTTCTGCTAGTGGTGTGTGGAGATTGGTATTTGTTTCTCTTTACTCTTGCAGCTTCTAGCCCTGTTTGAGGTATCTAGCCTCTATTACCTTGGTGGCTTCTTTCAGCAAGTGCAATTCACCTTGCTTATCCCTTTTCCCCAATGCTGCTTTTGTTATGTTGTAGTCTTCAGGCCTTATGGCCATTGCATCTGCATCAAGAGGGGGTGTTGTGATGGTCAAAACTATAATATCGGTGGGACCAGTCTAGAGAGTATGGACTACCTATGGTTTGTTGGGCTTCTTAGCCTCTGTATTCCTGGCCATCATTTTGGCCAACAAGAGTGGAGTGCTTATGGCAGCTGCCAGGGTTTTCCTCTTCTTGAATTCCACCAGCCATTGGGGCATCTGGGGTGGCCTAGATGTTAATACCTATTCATCAGGATTCCTTTCAGAATCTGGTGGCATGTTCTTGGAATGCACATTATCTTTAGGCTCTTTATCCACTTCTCATTCTGGTTCCTCCTGTTCTTGTTCTTTTCTTGTTTCCTATTCTTCAGAACCTTCAACATTTTTTGCCATACTGGCATCTTCCATTGTGTTATCTGGAACATTTCCCCCGGTCTCAATATCATCTGTATTTTTGGGGACCTCTTTATCCCTCCTGGTGTCAGCTATTTCTTCATTTTATTTATATGGGACTTCTTGGTCCATTTTTTGTTGTTGTTCCTGGGCCACATTGGCCTCTTTTGTTAGGAATTTTTCCTCCACCAGGACATCTTCTAGAGGTGGGTAAGGTCTCTGGCTGAAGTTTAATAAGGCAGCCATCATTACTACCTCACCAAAAGTGCTCTGGGGTACTTGGTCACCCAGAATTAACAAAGGCATTTAGAGCATGACAGTCGAAGGTATAGTTGTTCCTATGGGTCTAGGTTCCCTGACAATCAGTTGCTCATCTATGTGTTGCCTTGGTGCATTTTTGATCTCTTAGACTGATACTCTCTCCTGCTTAGGTTCTGTCTGTACTTCTTCCTGAGCCTCTTTCTTTGATGTATCCATTTTCACTAGGATTTCCTTCTCTATAGGGGCCTCTTTGTTTTCCTATGTCGCAATCTCCTCCACCGCATGACCTATACCATGTTGAATCTTTAGGAGCTCCTCCACCGAGAAGGTGTAATCAAAATCATTATGCAGGGGTGAAGTGTTTGAAATATCTTCTAGTTTGAGAGAGTCCAAACTTACATCCACTGGGGGCATTTCTGGCATACGGAGTGGCAGTTGCGCTAGGTGTAGGTGTCACCTTCATTTTCTTCTTTCTTATAAGTGAAGCCATGGTATCTAGAATGCTAGTAGACTTTGCCTCAGCAAAATTCTATCTGCTCATCATCATAGCCAATGATGGGGATGCTATCAGGCGAGTGGATGCCACTGGAGCTACAAGAAGTCCAGAGGATACTTGCATACTTATTTGCTAACTGGTTAGCTTTTCCAACTCCATTTTTTGCTGCAATTGACCCATTAGAAGGGTAGAAATCTAGAGAGGTTCCTTGGGAACTGGGGAACCCTTTTTTCTCTTTCCCTCTACTCATGCTTTCTTTAGTGGCCACAACAGATGAAGAAGGACTGGCGTTGGCTGAAGAAGGGATGGTCTTCTTGACCATTGATTTATTTTGGGTGCTTTTGTGACACACATGGGAAAATTACTGGTAACTTGCCTCTATAATAGGGTGGCATACCCCTTTAATCGTTAGATCCTCCTGGGTGGCCCAATCCACCAGAGGAAGATCCTATTTATCCAAGCCTTGTCCTTTTGTATGCTGGATGTTCTAGCAGCATGTCATCTTTGAAACTCTTCAAGAAAGTCTAAAGGTTGAGTGCTTTCATGAGCCCTTTTCTCATCCATGTGTGCTGATGGGCCCAGAGATCAAAACTATCTTGATAGTCCACCCAGAAGTCCTCAATGTCTTCTTCATGGGGTGGGGATTCCTGAGGTAGTGCTATGGCAATCTTTCCATGGGGATCATAATTTTTTTGAGCGTGGTGGAATTCCACTAGCTCTAAGCTCTTTAGTTCATTGTCTACCTCCCGGGCTGTAGCGAGGCTACATGTATAATTCCCACAAGAGAAAGGGAATGGGACATTGATGACATTCTTCAACATAAAGAAGGCATGTAGATCCAAGATATGCCTGCAAAATTCTAAAAGAATAATTTTGTCCCCGTAATACCAGGGAAGAATATAGGGCTTCCCATTGAAGCCTGTCACCCTAATTTAGGTGTGATGCAAAAACTAAATAAAATACTAGTTGTAGGAGTTGACAAGAGTCATCACCGCCTGTAATAGTCTTTACCTGGAATCCTCGGTAAGGGTTAAGATATTGTAGTAAATAAACGCATCATTTACTCAGTAGAAGTTTAGGAAACTGAGCTCCCACTGTAATTAGGGATAATGATCCCATGGTGTGACCTACCCTGGACCATTCTTGAGTTTCCCAGTTGTTCCCAAACCTTGAAAAGCTAGTCTTTGTTGGGCTAACACCCACAGCACATACTATGTCATGTAAAATTGGGAATTCTGGACAACTGTCCTCATTTGTGTATCTACGTGATTACCTATAATAGCTGCCCAATTGAAATTTTGGTTGTGGGTTGTGATGAAGTATAGAAAATAGTACATCCACACCAAGAATTCCCAGGCATGGGGCCATCCAAAGATCCTACATAGAAATATTATACTTTCTTGGATGGGCTCTTTGAAATACCCGCGGGGAATTTCCAACTTCATTCTTTTGTGGTCTCGCTTTGGAGACTTTTGCCACTAATTGTTGAGGTGTTGCCAGGAAATGCCTTTGGCCTTGTTGAGTTCCTTTAGTGAGTTGACCTAGGTGATGATAGTGAACCCTTTGAACTGAGGAATCCCCAACCTAGAAGTGAAAGTTGGAGCATCTAAGGTGATGCTTGTGGTGGGGTATTGTAGCAGTTGGGGATCTAAAAGTAGAACTGTGTGAGTAGGTGCATTGTATAGTATTGCTAGCTGCTTTATTATTTTTAGTGACTACACTGAACATGGAAAGTTTGTAGCCATTATGATGCCATAGGTGGCCAAGTAAGTGGCCATTTTGTCTCCTTTGTCCTTTAACCTATAAATGGACTGGATCAGACCTTGCAATTCAACCCAATTTCTCAGGTCTATATCTATTATTTCCTAGACCTTGGAATCCACCTTGGACCCCACAATAGTTCTCTCCTTTGGATATTTGGAAGTTAAAGGTAGCTTTGCTAATATTCTCTCCATTTTGGACTTCGTAGCTACCCATGTGGAAGTGATAGGTAGTTTCAGACTATCAGGAGGGGCAATAACATTAGAAATCTTTGATCAATCTATTCACAACTTGCAAGACCAGAGAACTGTTAGGACATATATAAAAATAAGTTACAACTCAGGGAGATTCTTCACCAATCTGCACCAACAAACAGGCATTAGTACACACATCAAAATTTATGAGCTATCTAGAATGAACATGACTTAGCATTCTAGAGTGTGTTAACAAGGTGGTAGGAAGAAGCGGAAGACAAGGTCTTTTCAGAGGTCTAGAGATCAAAACAAACTAGCCATTGGTGATGTGACTAGCAATAAGCCATACTTTGGTCAATGTGTGTTGGCACGTGGTGGGGAAAAAAGTAGTGTTAAGACATTTATGGTGTTAGGTGGGTAGACATGAGGGAATTAAATGCCAGATGGGACATGGTTTAAATTCCTACTTGTGTGAAATTAATCCCACCATTAAGGTGATGAGATAGAGGGGAGAGAAAGCTGCCATGGATCAAACTAGTGAGATGCCAAGTTTGAACTGTGGCAACTCTATTTCAACGAGTTTGGTCCCATGAAGCAAAATGCATGAGAGAGTGTGAGGAACTCATGAGCTCAGAAGGATATATAGAATATATACACAAAGAATATAGGAGGGCTGAGGGCCAAAGTATATATACATGTGATATACATAAATAAACATCATTTATAGATTTTTACATAGATATAAACAATATTAACACATGCACAAAAGCTACCCTAAGACAATATATAAAATGTACACTACTCTACAGTTGCGCAGAGGGCAGACAACCCTCTGGCAGAACCAACACACCAACGGGTGGCAAACTAGAAATAGAAAATGCAGAAAATAGGAACACAAGCCAAAAAAAAAAAAACCAAAATGAAAACCAAAAGAATGAAGGCAGTAACCAGAGGACCTACCTAGAAATCTGAAGAATGGCAAGGAGAGAAGGCACTAGGACCACTATGCAACAAATTTTACCTTTAGCAATCACAAATAGTCACCAAAAATCAACTCATAATTATCCACTAAGCTCAGAGTAATTCACACTTAATCACACTTCAAATCACCAAGGAATTACTCTAAAAGCTCTAAGTGTTTTAATCATGGTAACTGTGAAAGTGACATGTAATTTCTATTTATACCCAAGGTAAATATAAAGTTACCCTTCTCTCTGCAAACTCCATAACTGGGAAACCTCTAGAGTCTGAACCTGGGGATTCCATGCAACCATACATCTTCACGAGGAAGAGACATCATGGTGGAGAATCCCAGAGTCTGGAATCTAGCTCTGGAAAAGAAACAACAAACTCCAAGACCGGGTCCTAGAGACACGAAAGACAAAAGAAAGAGAAAACAAACCTCACAGGAAGGAAAACCTGGAGAAGAAACAACAGAAAAAAAAGGACAAAAAATAAGGCAAGAGCCCAACAGTGAAAAAGGAGACCAAACATTTTGCACACAAAATGTAGGGATGGGTATGTAGGGCATAACAAATGGTGACTATCTAGGATGAATGCCTTAGCACATTTGAGAACAGCAGAATCTCTAGTTAGAAAAACCATAATCAATCATTATTCGAAGTATCCTTCTTGCTAGGTGTGAGGAGTTTGAGAAAATCTGGCTAAGAAACAATGTGACCCTTGGTCTTTTTTCAGTTGATAAGTGTGTTCTTTGAAAGAGAATCAAGCTGATGACCTCTGGGAGAAGCAGAGAAGAGGCACTAGATATATCAATCCAAAGTCATCAAATTTGCTTGTTTCTCCTGAATACTAGAGTTTTCATCCCATCTTTTCCTTCTTTTTTCTTTATTCTTTTCTAGATGAGAGGGTAGTACTTCTTTCACCATTACACTCAAGCTTAGCTTAATTCAGTGGTGGTAATTCTCTCACCCTTCCATCCACTTCAATTTGTTGAATGGGGGAGGAAAACTCTAGACCCAGAAAGAATTTTAAAAGTTCAGACTTGGGCCAATAAACTAATGCGACCGATCTACCCTCAGTGTGTCCAATTACTTGTTCCTCTTGATTTTGATTTAACTGATTTCCAGAATTTCAAAGATAAATCCAATGAAGATTACTCATAGCCTGCTACCAAAATCACACAATAACTTTGGACACCAAACCAATTCCACCATGCTAACAATAGATTTTGAATTCAACATGAATACGAAAGGCACCATCCTGGAGACTAGATGTTATGCAAAGCATACCATCCTACAAAGGGGGAGAAAAACACTAAAAACCCAGGGAAGAAAGAACAAAACAAAAGAAAAAAAAAGGAAAATGGTCGATCCCAGAGGACTGCCAGCAAAACTATTTACAAGACAAGGCACCCCAAATGGGACACTAGGAAAGAAATATTTACAAGCAAGAAGATTTACATATAATACAACTCCAGACAAACCTACCTCACTTGAAATAATGTTTGAGAAACTGTCCATTGATGGGCAATGGGATAGGTTCCCTGGTCATGGTACTAAGGTGATAGGTATTTTCCCTACAGATCTCTAAGATCAAGTATGGTATGAGTCAGAGCCATTGGAAATTACTGTGCTTTCCTTTCTTTTCCCAGGCTTTATCCCACAAGAGGACCAAGTCCACAATATGAAAGGCCCTATAATAGGCTCTTTGGTCAAATGAATGTTTTACTACTACTTGGTGATGCACAAAATGTTCAAGGGCCGCGTCTCTTTGTTGTTCCATCCGCACTAGATTTAGTAGCCGAACCTCCACAACATTTTCCTGGTTGTTGAATTCATGCATGAACTGTAAAATCAGGATCTATAAGTTAATAGGGAATACTAGGTTCTAGCCATAAACTAGATAGAATGGGGATGTCCCCAGGGCTGCCATAATTTGAATGTGATCTTCCCAGAGGGCGAACCTTAGCTTTTGGTGCCAATCCTGGAGATTCTGTTCTAACAGGTGTTTGATCATTTCAAGAAAATTTTTGTTAGTTGATTCAGCAACACCATTGCCTTGGGGGTAATAGTTGCTGGAGAACTTCAGAGTGATCTTCTGGTCATAGGTCCATTCTAGTAATTGTGCCAAAGAAAATGCTGGACCATTGTCAAACACTATAGCAAAAGGCATTCCAAATCTTGTGACGATGTTTTCTTCATATTATTTGATAACTGTCTGCCATGTTGTTTTTACAAGGTATGGCTTCATATCACTAAGTGTAGTAATTGGTAGCAGTCAAGATGTACTGATGATTGGTAGATGAGTTGGGGTTGGTTTCCCTGATAAAGTCAAATTCCCAGTGGGAAAAAGGTCTAGCTTCAAAAACCAGCTGCAAAGGCATAGTTGGGTTACGCTCACGATGTACTACGCTTTGGAAAGTATGGCACTTCATGATGTGAGTGTAGACATATTTAAAGATATAGGGCCAATAGTATCCAGCCTAAAGGATCTGATGGCCAGTGGCATCAGTTGAGCCATGCCCAGTTCTAAAATACTCATGAAATTCTTTGATTATCTTTGCAGCTTGAACCCTATCAATGCATTGGAGGTACACTCCCTCATAATTCCTATGAAAAAGCATGGAATTTTTTATCATGAAGTGTGTGATTTTCAACCACAGGGAACGATGTTTTTTTGGAGGCAATCCCTCCAGACATTTGTTATTTAACAATAGGTACACCAAGTCCGTGTACCATGGATCTCATGTAATGGACTCCATCGTATATGTCTGACATTTGGTGTGGGGAGTCTCTTTTTCCATCGCTCTACTTAGTCCATGGCCTCAGACTATTTTCATGGGTTGCATTTCCAAATTTTATTCCTAGAGGATGGCCATTCATTTCCCCCATCTTTCACCCAATTCACTCTGCATGAGAAGAGAATTCACCTTGCTCCGGAGAATGTAATGCCAGAAGGATGATGGCATGCACCTTGCTCCGGAGAATGTAATGCCAGAATTTCTTCACAACATGAACAAGAGAAAAGGCCTATTTTTCTAAGGATGTATACTAGAGTTATATATTCTTGAAGGGGGAGCTCATGAAAGCTATTGGTTGTTCTTCCCCTTTGACCTTTTGGGTCAATACTGCCTCGACAGAATGTGGAAAAGCAAAGGAATAGATATAGAAGGGAGGGAATAGCCCAGGCTAGCTAGAACTGGTGCCTCCATTATCATCTACTTAATTTGGGTGAATGCCTGCTTTTTCTCCAGGACTCCACTCAATTTTGGTATCCTTCTTCATCATCTCGTTGAGTGGTTTTATGATCTCAGTGAATCCAGTGATGAATCACTGAACAAAATTAATCTTTCTAAAGAAAGACCTCATCTCCTTCTTGCTACCAGGAATTTGCAGGTATAGAAGCACTTCAACTCTCTCAGGGTCAATGGATATACCCTTCTTAGAGACAATATGCCTGAGAAAATTCCCTTTAGTGACCCCAAATATGCATTTCTTAGGGTTGAGGGATTTTCCATACCGGTGAAATCTCTTGCAAATCTGGGTGAGGTGGTTGGGGTGGTCACGCTTGTCCCAAGAAAAAATGGTCAAATCATCCATGTAGACGATTATGCACTGGTGTACAAGGCCCTCAAATGCAATGTCCATAGCCTTCTAAAATGTGGCCCCTACGTTAATCAGGTCGAAGGGCATTCTCAAGTAGGAAAACGTTCCCCACTTGGTGGTAAATGTCATTTTTTCTCTATCCTCAAATTTAACCATGACTTGGTTATATCCAGAGTACCCGTCCAAGAAGGAAATCATCTAAGATCCATTCATGATTTCCAATACCTCATCCAACGAGGGGAGAGGATGATTGTCTTTCTTAGAGGCCTTGTTCAAATTTTAGAAATCGACGCAAAGGAGAATTTCACCACTTTTCTTCCTCACAGGGACGAGGTTGGCCACCCACATAGTATGCTAGATTGGAAAGATTATCCTAGATGATAGCAGTATTTGGACCTCCTGATGAATCAGAGGCTCAATCAATGGGTTGACCGGTCCCTACTTTTTCCAGAAAGGGTTGGCTTCAGGTTTGAGTGGGATAGTATGAGCCATAATGGATGTGTCATAGGTCTTCAAATTGTCATACCCCCACGTGATCACATCAATGTATTCTTGGAGAACCATGAGAATCTTCTCCTTCTCCTTGGGGGAGCAGGAGGTGCCAATGTGTATCATTTTCTCTTCACCAGGCTGGCCCCTATTGACTTTCTCAAATTTTCCTCCCTCAAAGGAGGATGATATCTTTTCCCAACCATAAGGGTCTGAGTCAAAGATTTGTTCAAGTGAAACCATCCCCTTTAGGATGGTGCTAGTTGGTAGGTCGATGCTCCGATCATCTTCATCACCCTGTGCAGTATCATCATGATCTCTTTCATCCATTATCTGGTCTTCAAAGATACCAACATTGGCCATGAACGCCAGGATATGTTGATTGTCCTCAAATACCTAAAAAATGGGTGACATTATCTGGAATGGATGGGGTGGGGATCATCTCAATAGAAAATCTTCAGAGTCATGAGCCGGCCATGGGCTCAAGTGTACTGGTAGAAATAGCAAGGGCATCCAGGACATAGTTCCATCTTTGGGGAATAAGATCGATGTCGAAGACATAAAAATCCTTAATAAGGCTCCATGCCTAGTTGTGGTATGCAGCCAGCCTTTTATCGTGATAGGTGTATTGACTCTGAACCTATTTGATAATCAACTATGAATCACCCAGGACCCGAAGGTGAGTGATTCCCTTCCTTAGTGCAAATAGGAGTCCAAGGACCAAGGCCTCATACTTTGTGATGTTGTTCATGTAGTTGAACTATAGCCTATAGGATGTGAGGAAGGATTTCCCCCATGGGTTGATTAATTCCACTCCGGCCCCGCAACTTTATCTGGATCAAAACCCATCAAACTTAAGGTTCGATAAGTCATTGTTTGTTGTCTAGGACTGGGAAGACAAAGTGGTCTTTGGATTGTTTTTGAGAGTATTGGGAGGATTTTCCTCTGGTTTTGATGGTACGTGGTTGAGGTTTACCTCTGGAGAGACTTTTGGAGGTGATTCCCAGACAAACGGTGCTGAGGAAACACTGTCAGTAGAAGTGCTGAGCCCCTAGGAATCAACTGTGTGTTCTTTTCTCTGGAGGGCATCTATGTTCCAATTGGCAGTGGCAAGGCAAGGCTCACACTCTAGCTCTAAATGTTTCTTGTAATGCACCCGGCACCAAGTGCTGGAAAATAGTGTGGCAGGGGTCGCTGTCACACCCTGAGAGTTAACCTTAACCCTCAATTTTTCTTCTAGGTCCTGGGTTCTCTGTAGAACTATGGGATCCTTCTGGGGGTGAAATTGAATGTTAGGATCTCAAGGGGTTGGTAAACCCCAAGGGAAGTCTCAGAAAATAAGACCTCATTCACCCTCCCGACTTTGGTGAGGGCTTGTTTCATCTGGGGCTCACTTTCAACCTTGATCTTGTTAGATTCTCCTTCCCAGGGGAGCCATAAGTTGGAGAAGTCGGTCAAAAAGTATCTGTTTAGGGACTTAGACAAATTCTGACTCAATAACATCCCATAAGTCTCTGGGATGTCCACCACTTGGATGTCAATTGTACTGGGTATTCTGGGGTCCTAGATGAGTTAAATTTGGACATTATTTAGTTCACCAACCATTTTCATCGTAGTTTTAACCAATTGGATCACTACACCATTAGACAAGGTGAGTTAGAATCTGAGCTTCTAGCATATAGATAGGGGAATGATGTTTCCCAAAGCCCTGGAATCTACTAGGAAATTGTGTATTTTTTTCCCTTGTATGTTTAGGCCTAGCAGGAAGGGGGGATCTTCAGTATTTCCCGGGAAGACAATCCCGTTGGCGTCTTCAAAAGAGATAGTCTTGGGTGGGTGACTGACAACTTTTAGGTTTCCCAAGAGCTTCACAAGAGACTTCTTCTTCTTGGGGTAGTTCAAAAAAACCTCCATCAAGGTCATGGAGGTGGTGGTTTGTTCTAACACCTTCGTGATGTCAAACATTCCTCCCAGGAATTGGTGGCTTCCCTTGGCTAGGTCCTTTGCATGGTTAGAGCTAGAACCTTTTGGAGGGACAAACCAATTAGTTGTATTATCCTAGGGAGGAGTGTCCTTATGAGGTGTGGGCATGTAAACTAGTCCTTTACTAGTCTGACTCTGAGTGTTGTAGGGAGACCATGGGTTGGTGAAGGCGTTAGCCTCAAAGGTTGGTATTGACTTATCAAAGAATCCCTATAGTTCAGATTCTTCTTCATCTTCTCTGGCAGTTCCAAAGAAGATGGTCTCATAGGTGAATGCATCATGAGTGGGATCTTGCACAGGAGGCTCTGGGGGTGTAGGATCAGAAGCTTGTTGTCTGTCCAACTGGGAAATCATGATGACTTTCTCCAACGTGGCATAGTTTACCTCATTGTGGGAGCCTGTGTCATGCAATCTACACCAATTGGTCATGGGATGGAAGTCTATGAATGGTGTAAAATGTGATGGTTTAGCACCACTCTGATTGGTGTTTTGGTTTGAAGGGGGACATCTGACATTGGCATTGTTATTCCATTGTTGTTGGTTGGGCTGAGGCCCATTGTTGAAATTTCTACCTCTGGCATTGTTGTTTCGTTGGCCAAAGAAAATATTCCCTCTCTGGGAATTGGAATTCTAGGGTGCGTAGGACCCCACCTTCAGTTGACCCATGTCCACCATCAGGGTGGACAACATTCACTGGAGGGATTCAATCTTAGCGGTTAATTGGGTATTTGCATCACAGTGTGAAAATTGTTATTGTTGGTTCCATGGGAAAGCGGAAATATTCACCGGAGTTGAGGGAAAAAATTCTCTAGCCATGGAGGACTAGAAGAAAGGCACTCCAGGTGGTTGTGTCTATAGTTGTTGCATTTTCTATGGCTGGTTCCAAGGAAAAGATTCCACACCCAGTATTGTCTGGGTCTGCGATGGATCTACATACTAGGCCTGCTGGTCTATTGGTGGTGGCGGGGGATTCGTGGCCATCATAGGGGCTCCCATTGCCAGATTGGGGTTATATCACCTAGTGTAAGAATTTTTGCTAGGGATCATGTTGAATGACGTTCTCTGCCCAATTCCGCTTGGGATTTGTTAAATGGGACAGTTCTAAGGCAAGGTTCTAAACCTTCACCAAAGTATCTCGGTCGCCTGGGGTGGTAGTTCTCTAGAGGAGAGTTGCAACAAAGGGGTACATCATGTTGAGATATGTTTGAATAGTCACTTCTATGGATGGGATGAAGGGCCCTGTGCACTACTTCAAGGTGCATTGGAATCGGTGATTAAATGCTGCAAGAGGTTCATTAAATTCCTTCCTGATAGAGATGAACTGGCTATGAGACCATGATGGGTCCATGTGTACATGAAAGGCAGCCAGGAAGGTATCCTCTATGTCCTACCAACTATTGATGGAGTTGGTAGGAAGATTAAAGTACCAGTTTAGTTCATTTTGTCCTAGGGATAGAGGGAAGATCTGGGTCACACCATCTTGATGTTGGATCTGGTGTCAATTCATGACATCTTTATATGCCTATAGATTCTCTTCTATGGTTCATGAGCCTAAGTGCTAATATCAGGGACAAATATTTTCTAGGTGCGAAGGTAAATCATTGGTTGCACCCAGAAATTTTCCCATTGGGGACCTAGTATTTCCAAAATATGCAGCCACTAGGGGCATTGGATTTTGATAGGGTTGTATGTTAATTCCTAGGATCTCCTGGGGAACTTGGGTATTTTTTGGTATGCTAGATCCCCAGACAATGGTGGCTAATTTAGCTTTCGAGGTCCATTTCTTTCTAGCAGGAGGCTCAAGTTCAACAAACCTTCCAGGGTTGGGAGCTGATCTAAGGACTCTTTTAAATCTCACTGGTGAGAATGATCCAATCCCACTGAAGGCTTGACTCCTAAAACTATGGCTTGGGGGACCCTTGGGCAGTGTAAAATCTAAATCCTCAGAGGGGGATGAGCTCATGCCCCTCTCTCTAGCGCCAGTTTCTGTTGACGAGACTTTGTGATTGGGTCTGCCAATAGAGGTAAGTTGTCATCGGGTACCTGGGTAATGACCAACTTTGCTTGTAAAGGTTTTTCATGGAAATGAGATTCCCTAGGCATCCAAGCATGTGAGAGTCAATTCTCGACAGTGCAAGGCTTAGTTGGGAAATGTGACTATTTTGTTTGAGGGGGATAGCTAGTTATCTTCAATTTTTATTCTTTGGGGATTCAAGTGAGTGGGGTTTTCTGCAAGCGTGCATTCACTTAACAAATAAACTTCAAAAGATACTGCAGAGTTAGAAGGATTTCATCTATCTATAGTTATACTAAACATTCAAAACATCAACAATGCTCCAACACACTACACTAAATACTGAAGAAATATACAACCATCAATTCCTATTTTATTAGTAGCAAAGGAAAGGAGGTCATGAATCTACTTTAAGTATCAAATCAAAGGACATGAAGAACACAAAGCATAAAATACCGTTAACCCAAAAGACAGAATGCTAACAACATCATCGAGAGAACTCTTCCTTCTTCATTAACATCTTTTTCTAGAAAACACAGGTGCATGGTACAATGGAGGTGCCAGGGGAGCATTTAACTACTGAAATCTTAGAAACTATGGAGCATTGAGCTCTGCAACTAAGAATTGAGAAAACCAAATTGCTATTAACTATGGAATGCAAAATTATCAATTTTTCCAACCCTTGGAATGAGGTAGAACTTATTATTTATACACATCATTTGACCTAAAACTAACCTAAATTATTTTATACTTTATAATATAATACAATTTTTTGGTTGTTGGTACTACCTACACCACCCTACAAAAGACCTCGAGATGGAGAAGGTGTGACATGTCAGAATAATAAGACAAGAAAAGTGGAGTGGAAGAATTAACCTCTAGAAGAGGGCCAGGAGGAGAGAGAAGAAATTTGATCCCCCAAGGATCGAGGCTACATGCCTCATAAATGGGAAAGCGTGGCCTTGTCTCTGATGCACCAGGTGTAACATTGAAGCGGCGCCTTCGGAAGATGATCTGTCAGGAAACCTCTTGTCAATCTGGCATGCCTTGTTGTAGTTACTCACCCTCTAAAAACCTTTATTAACTACCTTGAAAGTGATTGGTTAGCCTTGGGAACCGGGACATGGGTCACTCTAAGAATACAAAAATGAAGGATCCAAAATTTTGGGATCTAGGAACCCGTATTCCAAAAGAATGAATGAATATAAAAACACATCTTCGGCTGAACATCTGAAGAATCTGGAGGGCTTTATTACTCCTTATGATTTTTCCCAAGCCTCTAACACTTGGCCTATGCTTTCTTCATCAACATCTTTAATGCTATCCCACTGACTACGAACAACCTCCACTGCTTCCTCAATTTCTCTAGTCCCATTTTGGAAATCATCCAAGATCTTGATGGCATCATGTGACTAGATCATCATCTTAGACAGTCTAGATAGCCTTCCCTTGTCCAAATCTTTGGCAGGCAGATACAGGGACTCCATCTGCTCATCAAACTTGTTGAGGACATAGTCCTCCAGGTTATATGTGGCGGTGGTGAAGATATCAACTTGTGATACCCTAGCCAAAAATGTTTCAAATAAGCCCAAGGGATACTCAACTACTGTCACCTTCTCTTTTAGGGCCTTAACTAGTTCCTTAGACACCTCAATTTTGAGGATAAGTTTAGAGTACTGGGCCTTGAGGGAATCATACGATTCATCTCCAAGAATTCCAGACTCTTTGGTGACTTCTTCACCAATGTTGTTGATCTCTTTAGCCTGCCCTTCCATTTTTCATACTTGGCTAGATCTTGGTCCTATATAATAGCGAAGCCCTTTGCTTCGTTGAGGAGGGAACTGACCTAGTAAAGGTCTGGGAGGGTTACTGCCAGAAATTATCTCATCACGGTCACCTACTTAGTGGCCCACCCATCCATAGCTTGTGCTTTTCTTTTCATTATTCAAAGAGAGTCCACATAACCCTGTGCAAGTGGTAATCTAGAGGAAGGGGTTCTGGATGGACTTTGTCTAAAGGTTGTGTTTGTTCTGCCAGTAGCATGAGGAGATTGGCATTTTTTTATCTTTCCTCTTGCAGCTTCTAGCCCTATTTGAGGTATCTAGCCTCTATTACCATGGTGGCTTCTTTCAGAAAGTCCAATTCACCTTGCTTATCCCTTTTCCCCAATTCTACTTCTGTTATGTTGTAGTATTTGGGCCTTACGGCTACTGCATCTACATCAAGAGGGGGTGTTGCAATGGTCACAACTGTAATATTGGTGGGACCAGTCTAGAGAGTATGGACTGCCTACACTTTCTTGGGCTTCTTAGCCTCTGTATTCCTAGCCATCATTTTAGGCAACAAGAGTGGAGCACTTGTGGCAGCTGCCAGGGTTTTCCTCTTCTTTGATTCCACTAGCCATTGGGGTGGCTGGGGTGGCCTTGCTGTTAATACCAATTCATCAGGATTCCTTTCGGAATCTGGTGGTGCATTCTCAGAATGCACATTATCTTTGGGATCTTTATCCACTTCTTGTTTTGGTTCCTCTTGTTCTTGTTCTTTTCTTGTTTCATATTCTTCAAAACCTTCAAGGTTTTTCGCCATACTAGCATCTTCCATTATGTTATCGAGAGCCTTTCCCCCGGTCTCAATATCATCTATATTTTTGGGGACCTCTTTGTCCCCCCCGGTGTCAACTATTTCTTTGTTTTCTTTATCTAGGACTTCTTTGTCCATTTGTTGTTGTTGTTCTTGGGCCACATTGGCCTCTTCTGTTAGGACTTTTTCCTCCACTGGGACAAGTTCTGGAGGTGGGTGAGGTCTCTGGCCAAAGTTTAACAAGGTGGCCACCGTTACTACCTCACTGAAAGGGCTCTAGGGCACTTGGTCACCTATAGTTAACAAAGGCATTTGGAGCGTGATTATCGGGGGTAATGTTGTTCCTGTGGGTCTGGGTTCCCTGATCATCAAATGTTCGATATGTCTGACTGGTATCCAAAAGAAAAAATTGATTCTCTGGGTCCCTGTCTGAGAATCACATTTTTCTCAGAGAATTTCATGAGATATCTATTGTGAAAGAAAAAAAACCACTTATTTGATCTTTTTGGTGGAATCTCTATATTCTCAAAGGTTGCATCACCTTTTTGGTTTCAACATGACGAGTATTAGTTGTCAAAAGCGTAAACAGAAGAGGAAGCTCATAAATGAAGAGATTGAAGTCTATAGAGAAATGGATAGGGTTGCCCATCAGAATAAGAGACAAGGTATGTTAAATTTTAATGAAGATGTGGGCATAAGCCCGCCCTTAAATGCGGTTTCAAGTGAAGAAGAACATGAATTTGAAATTATTTATGACAATAATATTGAAAATGAGAATGTAGGGATTGAAGATGAAATTGTAAGTTTTGAAAATGAACATGTAGATGTGGACAATGGAAGTGTGGACATTGACAATGACAATACACTATTCGAATATGAAGGAATTGACAATGATAATGGTGCACAAGAACCAAATCAGTGTTACACATCTCCAAATTATATGAGAAATGAAGTGCGTTGTGAGGAAGAAATACAAACTTCAAATTTTAGACCTTTAAGAACAACAAAATGGTTACTTGAAACTGATGAGAACATAATGAGAAATTTTGATGGCAAGTGATCAGAAAGAACCATTCAGTTGTGGGTTTCAAAAATTTTTGATCAATATTTTATCCATAAGACATTGGTTGAGCAATGTTAATTGTTTATGCAATTGTTAAAGATGCAGAAGATGAGACCTATTATAGAAAAATTGAAGATTAGTGTGAACAAGAAAAAGGAGAGGAATGCTATTATTGTGAGAAATATTTTGAGTGCTCTCAATTCCATTGGGAAGACTACCAAGCAAAAAGAAAAGAGAGCTGCTAGGAGGGTTATTACAACCTCCTTAGTAAGTCATCATTTGAGAAAGGCTCATTTGATGAGACAAACTTGTGTTGAATTGAACCTAAATCGTAAAACTTTGGATAAAGCACTTGAAAGAAGAGAAAGACTTGATGATCCTCTTCAAAATGATACATGGGCTTATGGTGGGAGATTTACATGTTGTGATAAGAAGCTTACCAATGATGTGAAGGATCAAATTCAACTATTTTGGAAATCTAATTCAAGAGTGTCACCAAATGTGAAGGATGTCTTGAAGTTGAGAATTAACATTCGAGACCGCACCCCACATCCAAAACATTATTTGGAGGTGAGTCAGTCAATGTTGTTCAATAAATTAGGTGAGACACATCCAACATTGCAAATATCAAAAAGAGCTTTTGAAGAATTGAAGCGTTTTTTTGTGTTCCTCTAAAGATTTGAAATACATGTTGTTGCAAATATCATGTGGAGTTTTCAATGCATCATGAATTGTTATGATCCATTCATTTTACTTTGCATACTAGTGAAATGTTGGAGGAGTGTGGTGAAAGTGCTCTTCCAAAATAATCAAGAGACTTGCTAGATCATTTTTTATGTCCTGGAGATGATGGATGTTTCTTTTATAGACAAGATTGCTTAAATGAAAAGTGCCCAGAGTGTGGTGGGCTAGTGAAGTTTATTTCATGTTTTCATGAGGGCTGCGAACA
>MU223820.1:54629-83463 GCA_018584345.1 Thuja plicata | reverse complement strand
TGGAGGTGAAGGCTCTAGATGTGAGTTGGTTACAAAAGAATGCAATGTAGCTGATTTTATTTCAGATTTCAGGAAGAATCTTTTTTACAAGTATGCAAGGCATAGTCATAGGTCTCAGTGGTTGGATCAAAAATTCAGGATTTGTAAGAACACTTTCCCGATTGGCACTATTATATTGGTCATTGAATTTACAAAGAACTATACATTGCAGCCCCAAAATGAGTTGCAAGCTCAATATTACAATTCCATTCAAGTTGTTATTTTTGTGCACATAACATATAGACATTCCCCTGATAGTACAAAAGATGACCAGAAGATAATCTGAGAATACCATTTTTATATGAACGATGATAAATCTCACTCTCACGAGTATGTCCAACATTGCTTTGAGAACTATTTTTTGTGGGTGCAGGAAAATGATATTTCTATGGATAGACATCTTATTTGGTCAAATAATTGCATAGGTCAATTCAAAAATGCTCATATGTTTTATTGGTTATGTAGAATGCATGTAGAGAGAGGTGTACCTCATATTTGGAGTTTTTTTTAGGCTAGTCATGGAAAAGGGGAGAATGATGGAGCAGGTGCATGTGTAAAGAGAGCTCTAGTTAAGGAGCAATTGAGGATTTTAGGTGCAGAATTTTTTGATGCTCATTCTATTGTTGATTGGTGTACTTTAACATTGTCAAAGGGGGGACTCTTGATTCAGTGGTGCGCCGATTATTTTGGTTGGTTGAGTTGGGCACAATTGGAGATAGGTTGGATTGTCAAACCATGAAAGATTCTTCAAAAATACATTCATTTCAAAGCTCAGATGCCATTTGGACACGAGAGTTGGCTTGTTTTTGTCTGAGGTGTCTTCAGTGTGATTGGGATCAATGTGAGTCAAGTGAGTGGGTTGATACATGGGTTCCACATTATCTAACTCCTTTATCTATGACACTCTCTATAATAAATGATGACATGGATTGTTCACTTGACTACAACCATCTTTCAGATCTTCTACAACCAGGACATGTTTTTGCATTGGTTGCACCATAGGGAAATGATGAGAGATCAGATTACTGGTTAGTACGTTGTGTACAAGGAAAGAAGAAACTTGCACAACCAACAACAGATGATGATATGTTCACATATACAACAGGATCACATGTTTTCATGGGAAAATGGTTATGCACATACATGATTAGAAATAATGGTATTCCCGCATTTGAAGACTACAAGAAGCAAAAAACCATTCTCATGTATTCACACCTTGTTATAGCAGCCAATGTTAAGTTGCTGAAACATCAAGAAAACCAAAGATAAAGGAACTTTGGACTATTAGTACTGTTGATCATGAAGCAATATTTAATACCCTCAAGCAGAGAGATAACCCTTTAGGAACACTTCAGTAGGTAAGTGGAACTCACTGTAAGGCTCTCCATGTTGATTATGGTTATGTTCAATACATGTTCATTGTAGTTTTCTACTTTAAACTTGGTTTTGTATGTGGATTTTAAGAGCAGTTGGATACATATATGATAGACATAGGATATTGAGGTGTGCATTTGATTAGCCTGGATCTTTTATGATGGTAAACTTCACTATACATTGGCTAGTCATGTTCTTTGGTTCATTTAGTTACTTATACATTCATAATCTTTTTGGCTTGACCTATAAAATTATTTGTTTATTGTGCCTTCTAAATGCAGGGATTGGAATGTAGATGTCATCAAGTACCATGTGTTAAACTTATGCACTTTAGGAGCGGAAATGACACTTAAAATTTTGATATATATAGTTCTCTATCGAAGATTTTGAAATTCTATATCTCAGACTTTTGATAACATTGATATAATCAAACTTGTATAATGATGAAACATGTGCAAGAATGCAAATATTAACAAAAAATTGTCAAGGTTTTACTTCAAATGTGTTAGATAAGATGTTTTACAAATTCTTGTACAATAAAATATGAGGCTTTGTTGAATGTTTTCAAAGTAGTAAATTATGGAACCGTACAATTTCAAAAAGTCACAGAATTACATGAAAAATTCATCCGTATATAGAACACCTTTTCTATTTTTACTTCAAAATATCCCAAAGGTCTTGGAAATTAATTTTATGATCAAAGATTACTAGTTGGGGTAGCACTTTTCCCAAAAGGACAAGTCTTGAAACATTGGACAACTCCTCTAACTTAGGAACCCTCACTTTGGCTTGGAAGGGGTAATTGGCGTACTTAATGAAGGAAGTACCCATCAAACCTTGAACTTGACCAATATAACACTTGAGCTACCTTGGAACACATGAGAAAATATCATTTATCCATTTTTGGTTCTTGAAAAAATAACCATCAAAGGTTATGGGGAATCGAGCATGTAGTCTATGCTTCTATGCCAGTCACATACCACTAAGAATTCGAGAGCATCAAGAACCATTCATCGTGGGACTAAACCATCAGCTCCATTGGCTCCAGTTTTCTAGGTAAATTGTAGGGGAGACCTTTCTTCACTCGTGTAACACCAAGAACATTCTGGTGAATGTCAGATCGAAGTGTTCCCAAGGTGCACTAAGCCAAATTTGGTCGAGATTTTTGGAGATCCATATCTTGGACCTCCTAATAGATATCAAATATCTGTGAAGTGTGCAAGGACCATCTTGGGAAGGCCTACAAGCACTTGGATTATTTTAGGGAAATTACACTGATTCCATTTGGTGACCGGATCTCAGTTGGTGCAAAAAGTGACATTATTGCTCAGTTGAAAGCTGCTCAATGGTGCATCTTTCAAACCATTTATTGTGGGACCAAACTATCAGCTCCATTGGATCTAGTTGGTTGGGTAAACAATAGGTGATACCTTTCTTCACTTGTGTAGCACCAAGAATGTTCTGGCGCATGTGAGGCCGAAGTGTTCCCAAGGTGCACTAACCCAAAATTGGCAGCAATTTTTTGAGATCCATATCTCGGACCTTGTGACAGATATCAAAGATCTGTGAAGTGCATAAGGACCATCATGAGAAGGCCTAAAAGAATGTGTCTTGGTTCTAGGATATTCCACTCTGATTCCATTTGGTGATCGGATCTCGGTTGGTTCAAAAATTGACATTGTTGCTTAGTTGAAAGTTGATTCCATTTGGCGACTGGATCTCGGCTTGTGCAAAAAGTGACATTGATGCCTGTTGAATGAAGGATGCATAACATGGAGTTTGGAGCATGATTGAATGGTAGGAGTATGAAGAAGTATGAAGTATCACATTACATTGATTGCAAGGATTATAAACAAAACATGAAAAGTACTTTTAGATCTATTCAAACATGGTGTAGCACTAAAATAATAACATTAATCAAATGAAAACCAGATCTATAAAGGATCAAAGGTTGTCTCAGTGGGCTTTCCAAATGTATGAATGAAGGAGATTGAAAACCAAATCAGAGGTTTAGTTATCCCAACATCACAACAATGAAGTCTTTCAAATAAACACATGTAAAATAAATGTTAAATAACATAATGCATTTCATAAAACATTTATTAATTGCACTCCTAGCTACCATGAATCTCACAATCAACATTTTGGTGCTCTCAAAAGTATAGTGCACCAGATGGCTAATGGAGAATGAAGATGTAGTATAAAAATAATACATACATACAATGAATGGAAAATATATAATATAAAAATGAACGCACATACATAAATACAATTCATGACAAAGACATAATATGGAAATAATACACACATACAACACATTTCAAAGATATAATATGGAAATGATACATACATAGTACACATGAAAAATATAAAATAATAAGAAATGAATATGCAAATATGTATATATGTGAAATAGTTTTGTACAAAATGTGGCATATGCCATCTCCAAAAATTTACAAAATCAGTTCATATCTAGATATAATATGGCATACGCCGTCTCAAAATATTACATATGGAATCTCAACATAATAATTTCAACTACAAATGTTTCTAGGACATCCTATTCTACTGGTGGATGATCAAAGTGAAGTCTCTTCGAACTACTCTTTGGCTCTGATGGATCCTGTATTCAAACACACAAGTAAAACCCCAAGTTAGATTACTTAATTTATATGGTTTCTATAAATAATAAATAAAAATTTAAAATCATATTCAACAATAATAAATAACTCTCATGTACCTCACCTCTATGTCTCCTTAGGCAGTCACGAGACCTAATATATGTCATTGGTAGCGAAGGGACAATGCCACCAATGTCGACTCCGACCTGTATATATGTTTGCAAACATGAGATTGATGTACGACGTATAATATTTAATGTTAAATCTTTGGTAGAAAATACATATTTTAAATATAATTGAATTAACATTAAAACTTACCTGTGTTGAACTTTCTTCAAGTAATGTCGGTTGGGTCATCAATGATACAAACCCTTGGCGTGGTACCTCCCTCAAACTAGGGGTGACCTACAAAATTCAAATAGATAAGTTTCATACAATCATGAATTCATCATATTAAATATATACTTGATAGTAAAATACAAAAAAATAAATTTAGAAATATACGTACTATGGGGCTATCAGTATGAATTGAGATGCGTGTGGCTCTATCATGGCGAATCAATCTCACGACATCATCAGACACCCCCCTCTGTCAAATAGAACATATAATTTAAAATGAGTACACACAAGTGACAAGTATACTATGTATTCTTAATCAATCTAAAATACTTAATTACCTTCCCCTTTTCAATATGAGATGCCTAAACCCCCTCACATTGCCCCCCAGTGGCAACTAGTGAAACCTACATTAGTATGTAATAAGATGATCATAAAAATTTGAAAATACACAAATACAATATTATAATAAAAGGAAACTAATGATTACATTAAAACATATGTACCATGGAAGTGTCAAGGCCAAATGAAATGGCTGAAAGCGTGGACCCCTCCACCTGTGTCATCTCCTCCTCTTTCATCACCTAGACATAAATGAAAGACATAAAAAAATATAAGTGGGAAATCATTATAAAAAAATTCTATTAAAAATACAAACGTTTAAAATTAAATGTACAATGTGATAAGTTAACTATTTACTCTTACTATAACAGTAGGAGTTCATGGCTTTGTATACCCCTGATGCACAGGTCCATGGGGTGTTTCAGTGCCTATAGTGTGTTGTGTAGTATCGTCCACCTCGAACACATAGTTATATGCTTCACTATCATTCAGGGGACCCAAGCACATATTCTTACACATAACACAATTATGAGGCACACAAACATGTGAGCTCATGGAGGATGTGGAAGGGCTAGAAGCATCAATATGAGGAGGAAACAATGCCGCACTCTGCCAACCAAGTAGATCACTCAAATGGTGAATGGCTTGAATAGTCTATGAGTCAGCCTTAGCAATAATGTTAGGATGCTGCACTGTGGGAGGTGGTGAATTCTTGGGAGGGGGGACATATGTGCAGGATTCATTCAATGTGCCCCTGGCCTGTCCTGGGGAGCACCTAAGCCCACACCCTAGTTCTGTCTCATGCCCAGTAATTGAATTTGTGATCGAGCACAAATTCAGCATACAATTTATGTATGAAATAAAATGGGACATCCAAATTGCTGTGGGGTGGTCTATCAAAAACCATCCAACAATGATCCCAAAAGTTGTTATGTATTGCCTCATTTGTACACCATTTAATTGACAACTTGGTTTTTTTGGGGTCCACTTTTAAACTAGTTTTTGGATCAACAAAAATGCTACATATGTCATGTTTTGTTATGTTTAGATCAGTAACTTGATCATAGTCAAGCCCATCATCAAATTGGGCGTGCATGGATTCACACCAAAGAAGTGCGGCATTGTGTTGTTCTGTGAGTTTCTCCATGCTCTCAATAATGGAGGTCAACATGGAAAACATGGGACACAAGGTGGGGATATTCACATATATTTCCTGGTATCCTCTAAGTTGATTTAGATTATCTCCTATGAGATCCTATATTGGTCGAGGGTTTGAGAATGGTTGGTCTTCTAAAGGTGGGGGATTGTTTTGTTGTGGTTCTAGATTGTTCATGGAATGAGAGGGAGGTTTTTCAGATTGGTCTGAATCCATGTCTGATTCAAAAACAATATACAATAAACAATATCAATTTCAACTCTAGTTTATCATAAATTTTACAAAATAATACACAATATCATATAAAACCTAGTTTTAAAAAAAAACAATAAATTTTAATGCAAAAACAAAAACCAATAATGAAACAAATATATTTCACTTACCTGGTGTATTGGAGGAAATCTTATATCAGATATCTATCTGATATACAATTTTGTTGGCTCGGTATCGCTGCTTCAACATTTTCACAATGAAAATGTTGAATGCAGCCGTGAGCAACAATATATCTCTACTGATGGATATCGGATATTTGATATTATCTAACATCCAATATTATTAGACATCTGATAATTCTTTAGCTTTGGCTTTTGGCTTGGCCAAGTGTATTGACACCCAGGCCTACTCAAAAGTCAACAAACTTTTGGGTGCAGTTTTGGACAAGTGAAAAACTCATTTTTTTCATATCGCCACTTTTTGGCATACCATGATCCTACACAGACCCTACCACACTAAAACAATGAATGCACATAGAACCATCAGTTCATACATATTCAATAGCGATGGGAAAATAAGGCCATTAATCTACTTTAAAATATCAGAGAAAGGGACATCAGAAACATACAACACAAAAGAACGTTAATCTAGAAATCAGAATGCTAACAAGATCATTGCCAAAACTCTTCCTTCTTCATTAAGAAGTTTTCCAGTGAGAACTGATGTGTACAATAATGTCTCCAAGGGAGAATCTATCTACTAAGAACATCTAAGAACTAAGGAGCATTGAGATCAACAACTACAAGTAATGAAATACTGAAATGTTATAGCTATGGAATGCAAAATCATCAATTTTTTTGACCCTTCAAATGACGTTGGACTTTCTATTTATACACATATTTTCCCTAAAATTAACCTAACTTATCTTTACACTCAAGAATAAAATATAATTTCTGGTGGCTAGTACTACCTACACCACGCTACAACAACCTCGAGAAGAATAGAGGTCTGACATGTCAGAAGAATGAGACAAGAAAAGAGGTATGGAAGAATCAACCTCAAGAAGAGAGCGAGAGGGAGAATAGAAGAAATCTAATCCCCTGGGGATCAAGGCTACATGCCTCATCAATATAAAAGTGGCCCGCTATCTTTGATGTGCTAGGTGTTATGTTGGAGCGGTGCCTTGGGAAGACCACCTACCTCAAGCTGATGTGCCTTGTTGGGGTCACCCACTTTTTGTCACCCTTATTAACTACTTGATAATGACTAGTCAGCTCTAGGGAACTTGGAAATGGGCCATCAAAAGAGTGCAAAACCGTACATCTAAAAATCTCAGATCTAGGAGCTTGCGTTCCAAAAATAATTAATATAAAATGTGCTCTATTGGTGAAGATCTCCAAACTCCGAAGAGCCTTATTGCTCCTTGTTGTCTTTGAATGTTTCTAGGAGTTGGGAAATTCCATCCTCATCAATGTCCCTGAGGTCGACTTGATGGTACTTGGTCACCTCCACCTGTTCACCCAGATCTAGATTTTTTGCCTTGAATTCAGTGGCCATCTTTGTGGCGTCATGGCCCTCGAGAACCATGTGAGATATACGGGACATTTCCAATACATCAATTCCTTCTGGGGACTGGTATCAATCTTCCATTAGCTCATCAAATTTACCTACGACATACTCCTCTAGAGTACATGTCTCAATAGTGAAGGGATCAACTCTTGAAACTCTTGTAATGAATGCCTTGTATAAATTCAAAGAATAATCAATCTCTAGCACCTTGTCCCATAGGGCCCCTACCAGTTGCTTGGTTATCTCTAATGTGAGATCAAGTCTGAAGTGTTGGGTCTGGACAAAATCAAAGGACTCCTCTCCCAAAATTCCAGCTTCAGAGATAAATTGTTCCCCAATGCTCATCGGTTCTCCTGACCCACCTAGCCAAGCCTCATACTTCTTGACCTCTCCCTCCCAGATGGGAATGGTAGCTTTAGCCTGATGCACCAAATTCTTGGCTACATACAGGTCAGGGAGTGTGGCCACTAGGAAATGCTAAATGTTCCCTACTTGTTCTGCTACCTAATCATCAACCACTTGCGCTTCCTTTTTCATACTCCTAAGCACATCGATGTCACCCTATGGGAGCAGTGCTCTAGATGTGGAAACTTTTGAAGGAATGACATTGATGGGTTGGGAAAGTTCTATCAAAAGTTCAACAAGATTTGCATTCTTCTACTTTTCTACCTTGAAATTCTGAGCCTCCTTTTCATCGCGGGCTTCTACTGCCTTGGCCACTTTTTTAGTAGGTCTAACTCACCCTCCTTTCCCCTCTTCCCTAGAGATACCTCTGTGATTTCATAATATTTGGCCTTCATTGTTGCCTCATTTGTGTCTGGGGAAGGTGTTGCGACTATCGCAACTATATCTCTACCCAGCCCAGTCTGGAGGGTATGGACTATCTGGGCTTTCTTTTCCTTGGTGGGATCTTGTGCTTGCATCATCATCTCTGCCAAAGAGAGGTGGGCTTTGGATGACACTGGGGCCTTCCTTTTTCTTGAATCCACTAGCCATTGTGGAGGTAGGGTTGGCCTTGCTTCCAAAGTTTGATCTTGTAAATCCCCTCTGAGGTTTTGTGGTGCATCCCTTGTATTTTGAGTCTCTCTAGACTCTTTTACTGTATCCTTGGGTCCACTGACACAATCCACCTTAGTGGCATTAGTATCATCTACCACTATATCCATGTCTTTAGCAGCGTCGAATTCTATATTTATAGCCTCAGGGTTCTGCCCCTCATCTTGTTGTTGTTGTTGCTATTGTTGTCATTGTTATTGTTCTTTGGTCTTGTCTGCTAGGATGTTCTCTCCTATAGGAATGTCTTCTAGAGGCAGGTGAGGTACCTGGCCAAATTTTAGCAATGCGGCTACTAAAACTACCTCACCCAATGTTACCTTCTTCGGGGGTGGCATTTGGAGCATGGTAGCTGAGGTTATGGTTGTTCCCATAGGTCTAGTTACCTCAGAAAATTTCAGTTGCTGGTCTTGTATTTTCTTGTCCCCCATGGTTCTTACAACCTATATCTTCGGGATGTTACAGATGTGAATCTCTTCAGGCTCCTTTTCTAGTTCTACCCAAACTTCCTACTCTTGGGTAACTTCTTTCTCTGAGGTTTTCTTCTCAAGAGGGATCAGCACTTCCTCTTGGGTAGATATTTCTTCTATTGCCTTCCTGATATCCCCTTGTAAGCTCACCAGTTCATCCATCCCAAATATGTCATCAAAATCATAATGTAGAGGGGAGGTCTTGGGGGATCTTCGAGTGGATTGTCTAGCTTCAAAGAGACTAAGGAGACAATCTATATTTTAGGGATGCTAAGCATCTCAAGCTCTAGCTCCACCTTTGGCTAAGGATCATTTGTCCTTTTCTTTTTCCTCCTTGTTACCAAAGGGGGCCCTACATCTAACATGGTTTCCCACTCTTCCTTCACCTTGGTCCCTGTTACTCAGACCATTAATGCTGAAAGTGAAGGGGAAGTGGGAGGGCAGACAGGTCCACTCATAATGGCCGGGGTGGCCAACAAAGTGTTTAAATTTTATTTCATTTTCTAGGAGGCAGCCAACATTTGCTGCATTTGTTCCACTATGGGAGCGACAGCTGAGACTTGAGACGGGGTCCCTACTTTCCTCTTTCCTCTGTCCTCACCCTGTGAAGAGGTTCTGACCCTGAAAGTTGAACCTCACAGAAATGAGACAACTTTACGTGTACTCCCTAGGCATGCCTTCTTGAAATATGCATGACTGTGCTCGATCATGTTGTGGGTGAGGTCCTCTACTATTGGTCCCTCCTACACATCCCAATCTATCGGAGGGAGGGCCATTTTATCAACTCCTTTTTCTTTGTATTATGGGTCTACTATGGACCTAGTATCTAAAAAATCATCTGGGAACCTCCAAAGCTTGAGCCTCTTCATCATTCCCATTGTCATCCGGATGAAAGGCCAGTTTTGGAATTTTAAGTCATCCTGGAAATCTTCCCAAAATTCGTCCATGTGATACTTGTGGGGCACTAATGCCCAGGGAAGTGTCATTGCTATTTTGATCAGTGGATCAAATTTCTTCTTCTCTAGAAAAAACTTTGATAGTACTAGACTTTTGAGCTCATTTTCTACCTCTTTTTCTATGGCCAGACTACAAGAGTAATTCCCACAAGTGATTGGGAATAAGAAATTTATCACCTTCTTCACTATGAAGATGGAGTACAGGTCCAGGATCTACCTGCAATATTCTAAAAGGATTATTTTATCCCCATAATGCTTGGGCAATAAATAGGGTTTTCTAGAGAAGTCGATGACCCAAATGTAGGTATGGTGTTGAAATTGAATATAATAATGGCCATAAGTTCTGACCACGTCCATTGCCTCCTTGGAGAGCTAGTATCTGACATCTCAAGTAGGTGTGAGGAATTTGTAGTAGATAGAGGCATCATTCACCTGACAGAACCTGAGGAAACTAGCCTCCCATTGGATCTATGGGAAATAATCCCATGGAGCATTCTAGCCTAGGCCAATCCTGAGTACATCAACTATAATTAATCTATAAATGATTGGGTGTTGTTATGCCAGAGCCCATAGAACATAAGACGTCATGCAGAATTTGGACGACTTGTTGACCTAGAGAAATTGGGAGTCCAGTTGATTTGCAATAATGGTGGCCCAAGCGAAGTTCTTCTTGCTAGAGGAGATTCCCATAAGGAAATAGTACATCCATGCCAATAATTCTCAGGCATGGGGTTGTTTGAAGACCCTACATAGTGCGATAATCCCCATCTGTATGCTTGCTTTGAATTCGGTCTAGGGGATTTCAAGCTTCATCTTTCTGAAGTCTTTCCTTGGCACCTTAAGCCATTTGTTGTTGAGGTACTGTTAGGCCATGTGCTCTAACTTCTAAAATTCTTCCAAGACCAGCGCTGAGGTTAGGATGGTTACATCATCAAATTGGGGAATCCCCAGTCCTGTCTAAAAAGTCACGGCATCCAGAGACACCATAGGTGTTGGATATCTGGTTGGGATTGGGGCAGTAAGCACGATGGCCTAGACGATGGTATTGTAGTCTCCTGCCAGAGTGAGAATGAGCTCTAGGGCTTGCACAGTGTAGGGGAAGTAAGAAGCTTTAAGGATCCTAGAATTTCCCATATTGATGGCTAATGGATCTCCGACCATTCATTGAATAAACATCATTTTAACTAGGGCCTGCATTCCGGACCACATTCTAACACTAGTGTTGGTGATCAACTATAGTTTGGAATCAACCTTTGATCCCACAATGGTGTCTCCCTTCAGATACTTCTTTTTCAATGGGAGTTTCTCTAGGGCCTTCTCATTCTTTGATCTGACAACTACCCAAGTGGCAGTAGTGGTGGGGAGATCTAGAGTCCCAGGTGGAGATGATGCAAAAGATTTTGACATGCTTAATGAGTGGTATTTTAAAAACCTACTAGGCCAGACGATCATCAGTATTTATATAAATCAAAGCATTATTTTGGATTCTAGAGATCTTACCATCGCATCGCACTTGTGCCTAAAAGAATTGTTAGCTCATGTAAAATGCCAAAAAGATACAGACCCAATAAGAGTAAATTAAGACTATGACCTCTTCCCAGACCTTCGGGGACTCCAACACATGTGATGAAAAAGAATCAAAGGAACAAATAAAGACCTGGGACCTGGAGTCCAAAAAACTAACCATTATTGACGGGACTAAAAATGAGTTGCATTAGGCTGACATGGGGGTGTTACGTAGCCATCCAGTAATGGGAGTTATGGCATTTACACTGACAACTGTCCGAACATGTGAGGAAAAGAATGCCACTTGGGATATAATTCAATGCATGTGTGGGAGACTTAACCTGTCATTAAGACTGACTTGATGGAGGAGAGAGAAAACCACCATAGCCAAACTAGCGAGGTTCTGAGTTTGAACCAGGCAACCATCTTTCTCAGATGAGCTCTACATTTGGGGTTCCTAACACACAAAGCGCGATGAGCTCACCACTAGGAAAAGTGCAAAATATACAAGAAATGAATAGAGCCAAAGCACAGGCAAGGGCCAAAGCATGACTCGCAGGCTGGCTTAAAATGGACATATATAAAGACATAGAAAACAAACACATAATATACAACATATACATAGATATACATAAATTTACATGTAAACTACACTATGTACAGAATATACAGAGACACCTAAAGATACTCTACAATAATGTACAACTTTATAGATTAAATTACAACTACACAAATGGTAGACAACCCTCTAGCAGAGCCAACCCACCAACGGGAGGTGACAGAAAAGAAGAACCAGAGGTGGGAACAAAAGAAAAACAAATCAAAAACAAAAATAAGTGAGAACCAATAAACCACGAACCAGAGAAAGAAGAGCCGAAGGCTTACCTGGAAACATGGGGGAAGTGAGAAAGATGAGCACGGGAGGCACTCTACAACAAGTTCACCTTCAAATGACCATGTACAAGCATTGAAGATCACTATTCAATTAACCACTAAGCACAGGGAGTAGTTTGTTATTTAATTTCCTTAATCACCATTGAAATCACTCTGAGTGCTCTAAGTATTTGATCATGGTAAATCTAAAAATGATAGGTAACTTCTATTTATACCCCTAGGGTAAAAATATGTTGCACTCTTTCCGCAAACTCTAGGACAAGCAAACCTCTGGACTCCGGGCCTGGGGATTCCATGCAACCATACCTTCTTGCAAAAGAAGACATGATGGAAAAGAATCCTGGGGTCCAGAATCTGGATGACTCAAAAGAACAAACAAACTCTGTAACCAAGTCCCAGAGACAAAAGAAGACAAGCAAACAAAAGACAACCCTCATGGAAGAAAAGCCCAAAGGAAAAAAAAGAAAGAAGAAATCAAAGGAAAGAGAAAAAATGAAAAGGGGGACCCAAGATTTTTCCTACAAAATGTAGGGATAGGTATGCAGGGCATAACACCTTGTCCTCTATTTCTTTGTAGGAGGTGGAGGTGTATAAGACTGAGTTGCCTTAGAATCTGATTTTTGCTCATCTTACCCTTTATCGATGGTACCCTATTCATTGGTTTCCTCAGTTTGTTCTTGTTCTTCCTCATTAATCGATAGAATATTTTTAAGATTCTTAACCATCTTATTCTTCTTGTTGATAGTCTTTTTGATTTCTAGGCCTCTTTTTATCATTGACCTAGCCTCTTCATAAGTGCCAAACCTTGGTTGTTTACTGTCAATTGGCTCATTGATCAATGCATCAATAGCATTGGTTGCTTGATCTATGTTAATTTGATAATCAAGAGGGGATAGCTAAGCTATCCTTGGTACAACCAATTTTATGTGGGTGAAGTATGTATCCACCATAAAACATATCTTATCCCTATGTTTTTCAATTAGTTGCTCAGGGATCCTTGCTCTTTCCATCATATTTTCCTTGAATTCAAGGAAGTATGCAGTCATAACTAAATCAAATTTATCTCCTAGTGACTTAATTAGCTCACTAATTTGTAGTGTGACTAGATTTGTAGTATCCCATTTTACTTTTCCTACTGAAGGAAAGTATTCTTGAAAGTAGAAAAATATACAAATGATAAGTGAGCCAAACTTACATGTGTTAGTCTTTGCAGACCTTATTGTGTTCATGTTCTCATCAAGTTGCTTTAGCAGGATCTCACACAGATCCATCTGAATTCCATTTGTCACTATCTTGAAAGCTATGCTTACTAATGTGGATGATATGTTGTTTAGACTTTTTTCCTGAAAGATCTTGTAACCAATCACACATGCACTGAGTCTTAGTTCTTTGTCAATGATGGTGTTAACTTTAAGACCTCTATTATCCCATTCATCTTTTGTGATATTTTCAACTTCTAGCCTTGAAGGATGCTTATGTGCCTTAGGCTTGTCAGTTATTGGATAACCAGTGATAGCATGAAGTACATCCTTAGTAATTTTCTTAGGTTGATCTAACCATAGCTTCTTATCATGCATTGTGCTAAGTTCCAACCTAATCCAGTCAGTTTTGAAGTCCATCAGGAAATATAGGGCATTTATTATTCCCTTTACTTGCAGATGTTGATGTTCATCTTTTAGGTTTCCTTTTGCACCACAAAGCTTCTTGTAAGCTTCATCCATCTCTAGATCACCTATTTTAATGATCTTGTAGTGAATGTAGGACCTTACTTCCTCTATCAGCAAAACCCTAGGTGGAATATTAGAAAATGCCCCAGTTTCATCAGGTTGTGATGCAATCTATGAGCATATCTTGTATTTGGGATCTACACAAGTATTATTCTTAATTAACCTAACCACATTCTTCTTATCATTCTTCATCTTAGCAGTTCTTGAAGTGGTTGCCATCATTTTTCAAATTTTAGGGCTTTCTTGAAAATAACGACAGAGTTCTTTGGTGCCCTTAGTACTTACTTTGATCCATGATACTGGTGAATGATTTGTTTATTGTGTGCATGATCGAGTCGAGGTCACTCTACTGAATGCTCTTTTATCACTCTATTTTCACTCTACTTTTTCTCTTCAAATCACGGGTGCAAAATCAAGTTCTTCTGTTGAGTATTTATAGACTTTTGCCTTAAGTATATATTAAATGCTTAATGAATCATCAGGTCATGAAGATGGAGTTTTTCGGGAAGACTTTCAAAATCATCATCGGTGTTGTCAAGATGCTCGGGATGGGTGTTGAAGACTTTTTCTTTCACTGATAGATATCGGTATTCTGTCATGACAACTTTATAACTTTGCTTTCTTACCGACGGGTGTCAGGTTACATAAGAAACTTAGCCATTTTATGTGTTGACTAACAATTCTCGATAAGTGTAGACAACTTATCCTTTATATTCACCGATGATTTTTGGTATGTGTTTATTGATGGGGTTATTTTCTTAGAATTGTAACAAGTAACATAATATGCATCTTTATTCATGCAGATTTTGACTATGTATCAATTTGTATAATGGAACTGATGCAAAATATGACTTGTTGTAGTGCAGTTCCATACTTGTTCAACTTAAGCAGGGGTGGTGATGTCAACAGATCCATTGGATGGGGTGTCACCATTTGCATTTCTTGAAGCTTTTCTCCATATTTTGTCTCTAGCCTTCCATATATCTTCAATGGTGTTTCCATTGGGACATGTGCTTGTCTATGTCATTCATTCTTTGCAATATTTCTTGAGATGACCAACTTTGTGACAGTGTAAGCATGCCATTCTGAGGTTTGGCTAGCCTCTAGACCTTTTGGTCCATGCCCTCATGCAATTTGTAGCAATGTGACCATATCTACCACATGATGTATAGTTTGTCCATGTACTATAGTCCCATACATATTGATTACCGATTCTCTTTGGTTGATAGGGAGTTTCTTGACCTTTAGGCTTCCATGCTTGCATTTTATTTTTCCAGAATTCATTTGTTGTGTTCCCATTCATCTTGCATGTAGGACAGTATTTTTCCATGTAGGTTTCCTTCTTTGGGGTTTCCATAGATTAGACTTACATTCATATGATTTTTGTCCTCTCTTGTTACATTTATAACAGAATACTATGAATGAAGATGTAGATTTTGGAATACCTTTCATTTTGCCTCTACAGACATTTGATGTGTGGCCTTGCTTTCCATAGTATTTTCATGTCATCTTTATTGGTATTGTATTTTCATAGACATTCTTTGGATTAGATTGATTTGATGATTCTCCATTTTCAGTAAAGCCTAGACCGTTGTTGTTGTTTTGTCAACTCTTCATTGTCCTTCAAGAAAATCATCTATTCTTTTATTTCTCTCTTTAGCCTTTCTGATAATTTCATTATGCTATTGTTGAACTCTAACCTTATGCTTTAGTTTTTCATTCTCTTCTCTTAGTTCACCAATATCCTGTATTTGTTCAATGAGTTCTATATTCATTCTATTTTCTTCTTGACTCATAAGAATAATTTGATTTTTAATCTCATGGTGATGATCAGCATGTCTTTGAATTTCAAACTCCATTTCTTGTAGCTTCTCTGTAATCTTTCTCCTATCATGAATAGATAGTGTTCTTTCTGTTTCAACGTGTCTAGCAGAACTCATCACATCAATCATTCTTACCATCTGGGTCTCTTGACTGATTTGCAGCATCTTTATTTGATCTGTCAGATGTTGATTGATCTCCTTTAGACTGGTGATGTTCTGTTCTGATGTATCTGATGCATTACTATATTTGATCCTGAAGATTCAAAGAAATCTAGAATCTCTTCTTCTTGATAATCTTTTTTATTGCTTCGAGTTTCCATACCTTTTCTCTCATCCAAAAACTCTCTCATTTTGACTCTGTCTTCTTTATACTATTCATAGAACATCTGTATCTCAAGATTTTTATTCTCAATATTATTATCAAGTTTGTACTTCTTCATTATATGATATTTTATCTTAAGCCTTTAAGCTTTCCAAGAAGAGACTTAGCCCTGATACCAATTGTTGGGATTAATGGGAAGTAAGACTGAGAGGGGAGGGGTGAATCAATACCTCTAAAATTTTTAATACTTTTCAACTTTGATCATTAGCAATCATTCTTTACTATATTACCGACCATTTCTGATGTTATTCTTATGTATGTAATATTAATTCATAATCTTTAATTGTTTCCATCATTCATAGAAACATTCATGAAAGTAATAAAAACATAACAAAAGATATGATATCACATAAAACTATTGTTAGGAAGTAAAAAATGCGGTGGGGATGGCACCTAAAAAACTTCACTATCTGCAGAATGGAAGGGAGCTGATAAAGGCTTATAATTGATCACTTCTAATGATCTACCCTGTTAGGAGTATTAAAGTGGAGGCCTGTTAAGAGCTACTCTGTTAAGAGCTTTACAAACACTGATTTAAGTGGGCACTTGGTTAAGAGATTTACAATAGGACTGTTAGATCCACCTTTCTTGAAAGGATTTCTTAAGTGTACTATACTTGTAAGAATGACTACAATATGTTTGACCTGACTGTATGCAAGCTATAACTTCTGATCATGGATCCATTAAAGCTCTCATAATATGAATATCACCAATAGTGATTGATGAAAATTTTCTCTCCTCATCGATAGCCTATGTTCTATTCTTGAAACTGATTTGATCATTTTCTATCCTTGTGCATGAATTATCTTGTTTGATCCTTAGATGCTCTTAGTGGCTACAATCATCATCAAACAACATGTTCATAATAGATTGAGCATCTATTTATACAAGTATTTGACCTATTATAGAATCACACATTACAAAGTTAACTCTAGATCCAAGGTTTGCAACTTGACCTTGATCTTTTAGTTTGCATGTTTTAAATTAGTTAAACTAATTAAAAAAATAATAATTACATTGCTTCCTTTGCACATAATGCATTTAAAATAAATCAAGAAGCTAAATATACAACTTCAGTGTTTTATCTGACATGGAAAGTTAGATCCACTTTTTGCAGGATGTAACTGACTTTCGGTTCTTGGTCTTTGGGTTGAACTAAAAGTTTGTCAACATTCCTTTGTTGAACTAATCATTGGGTTCCCTTCATCTGTCAAGTTCCTCTCTTTTTTGTTTCACCGGGTTGCACTGTTGTTACTCATCAGGTTCCTATATCCTTTTTGTCATTAGGTAATATTGAAGTGTTTGTCAGGATGCTTTGTACTTGGCAGTATCAGGTAACCTTAGCATCAGGTAGTGTTGTGCCCTATATGTCAATGTAGTGTAAACCAATGATGTAGATCATGGTTTTTCTCCTATATACTAATGGAAAAATATAATGTGTTCATGTGTGTGTGTGTGTACACACACAATGATAAAAGGCTTATAACCTAAACTATATATATTAAAAAGTAGGAAATTATAACTAACAAAAAATATTGTATACCAAAGCCACTTTACACAAAGAAGATTGAAAAAATAAATAACTAACTACTAGATAGCCCTCCTATTAGACAAAGACAAATTTGAATTATCAAGGGGAAGCGTACATCAAAAAACCAAAACTATTAGAACCCCAAAATTTCTTTGTCCTTTGATATCAAATATAAATAAGAGAAGACCTAGACTAGGAAACTGTTAACTAGAAATACAAGAATTTTCCCTTAATTCCTCACTGAGATGATAGGAAGGACCTACGAGATCTTTAGGAGCATCTTCATTATGATCTTTAACCCTTATCACTAGTTATAATCAAGGAAGATGATGATTATCTAGAAGATGGTGTATTTCATAAAAGACTTCTTTTACCTTGGATGCAAAGAGTGGACGAAATGTATCTTCAAGAACCCCCCCCCCCCCATCTCCTGATCAAACATGTGGTAGCTATTTGTTGCAAGTGAATTGTTTAAAACATCATATAAATTTCCATACATGGGCTTCTTTTTGACATAATTGGAGGGAAATAATTTTAAATTCATTTCCTTTCCTAAGAAAAGATCATAATTTTGTGATTCTTCTTTCAAAACAAACTATTCTATAACTGCGTCTCTTACAAATTGTGAAATAAACTTCTCCAATAAAGATTTATTTTTATAGAAACTCAAAAGCATGGGAGAAAAAAACCTCTAGTACTTGAGAAGGGAACAAAATTTTGGGAGAGTTGGAAATGAGAATTCCCTCCAATATTTGAGTTCAAATTCCATTCTCTATGCTCTATTTATCCCACTTGAAAACCCTTGGCATGTGAAAAATTACGAAAGGGCTGTATATTGGTCTCTCATATTGATTGGTGGGAACATACATATGTCTATTCAAAGGGGAGTAAACCATTATGGAAAACATATAAGAACAATCAAAGGAAATAAAAATCTTAGCAGATGATGTAGTAAAATAAGATTGATCACATCGAATCCTTTTGAAGACCCACAAACATGCCACTTAAAAGAATCAATAAAACCCGCTATGAATTCCAATAGAATAAGATATAGAATATGGAAAGCCTTCTCTTTTTGACCACACATAAAACAAGACTAATGATGAAATGGGTTGGGGGCATGACATAAGTAGTATTCTTTGAAACAAATAGAAAGCATTTAAAATAATTAATTAATGAGATGATCTGCTAGAGAATTTTCTAGAGATTTGAAAATATTATATCCATGTTGTGAGGGACTAGAGAAATAAAACCCATAGTGGAAGTAACTAATACCACACATGTGAGTGCATGTATCATTCTTTGATAAGTAAGAAAAGCATGGATTTCTACCAAATGTTATTATATTGAATCAATATAATTTGCATGTGTTAAGTATGCATGTTCTCCAATTGAGGTGATAGACCGTTCACTTCAATTATTTCCCAAAATATTTTGAATTTATTAAAAACTAAGAAGGAACCAAATTTTAAAATCAACTATAGTGTCATCCCTACAAAAAAGATTTCATTTCTAGATTTAAAAGGGTGATGTCATAAACTATTATGGAATAATGACATTTTCCAATATTCAAATTTTGAATGGTCCATCTTGTGACCCATGTTAGTCTGTTATGCATATCAAATCATTACATTTTTCCAATTGTGTGTCCTCATCAAGGAAAGGTCATCGATTATTTTAGAAATTGTAAAAAATAACATGCCAATAAAACCTTCCCTATTATCATGCTATTTTTAGCTCGATCTGATGTAAAAAATCCAATTCAACTCGTAAAAGACCATATCCTAATTAAGTACATTTTTAGAAGAAATTTTAATTGCAAATATTAGAGAGGAAGGGGTTATCTACATTATGCTAACCATTTGAAATTCCTAAAAGAGATTAGTGTTTTTAAATAGAAAATTCTATTTGAGAATTATGACACTCCATTACCTCCTTTACTATGAATTATTTTCTCTTGAACTTGTCAGGATCTTGTTTTTTTAATTCTAATAAAGAAGACACACATTATTTTGGAAGAAATACTTCAATCCAAAAGAAGAGAAAACTTGTAAATTATTTGTAGCATCCAATGAAGCCAATGAAACATATAATCCTTTCTTAGTTGTGTATTGCCCTTTTTTTGAAGGAGCCAAAACGAGTGTATCTAATTTATTAGACAAACGGAGATATTTTTCTTTGATAATTTAAGTTAACATATCTATCTATTGTGGTGGAATTGGGTGATCATAAACATCTTTCCATTGATATGAAAAAGTACAATCTAACTAAGAAATGACAAGGTAAACTTTAACTAATGAGCCCCAACTATTTTGTAAAACTTGTTTAGCTTCTAATAGACTTTTATTTGTAGACAATGGAGGGCTTTATCCCCTGGATGGACGACCCAAGAAAAAAATGGAAGTATCACTTCTCTACATTTGACTATAAAATTCCACATATGTGGGCCTTTAGGGGGATTTAAAATGTAGTAAAAATCCTCTCTAAAAGACTAGAATTCATATAAATTAACTTCATTATTTGTTCCCATTTAGAATTTGAATTACAATATATATTCCAAACTAAATTTGTACCCAAAGTAAGATTTATTTATAGTGTGTATACCTAACCCTCTTGCCTATTAAACTTGTAGATGTTTTCCCTAAAAATAAGAGATAGTTTGACTTTATTGTCTAAATTTTGTTTCCATAAAGAGTTTCTCATAACTTTCTCTATTTTTTCCACAATCAATATAGGTGATTGTAATACTAACATAACATAGTTATGAATGGTCTTAGTTTGTTAGAGTACTAGTCTTTTAGGTTATCTAGGTGTCAGCTAGATTTTGTTTTGGAAGCCAAATTTTATGTTTAGTTTCTCTTTGTTTTCATGTTGTTCCTGGGGGATTTATTGGTCCAACAGAAAAATTGAGAGAACCTCAAGAAAGGTCCACTAAAAGAGTTACTTCCTTAGCCTCCATCAGCTCCATGTTGTCCACCAAGTCCTTGAATTTTTGGATATCCTTCTCCAACTCCTTGTCCTTGGCCTTGTTGGTTCTAGCTTGGGTTCTCTTGCCCAGACCTTGATCAGGATCCTAATCTGAATCCACAACCATTGTGGCCACTTGCTTCCCCTTGATCTTTTCCTCCAGATTTTCAATGTAAGTATTATTGTGCTCCCTGGATGCTTTCATGGTGTTGTAGCTTTGTTATGCAATCTTCTTTAGGGTAGCATGAACCCTAGTCATGTTATCCTCCATGTTCTTTACCCAAGTACTCAAGTTACTTTGTTCCTCTGCATCAATATCCTTTTTGGCCTTGCTGGTACCCTTAACCATATTTTTGAGGTCTTTCATCTTATAGAAAAGCCACTTAATAGTCCTATATTGGTCAAGCATGTTGTTTCTAGTATTATTGAATAGATTCATGTCAAACTCCCTAGTACTATCGTTGAGCACCACCATAGATGTGTCAATGAGCTTGTCCAACTTAATTCGGCTTCCCTCTCCCTCCATGACCTTGGGGTTAATTATTTCTCTAGTTATTCCCATTTTTTCCACATTAACATTGAATTCCTTCCAACCTATGATCCTACCCTTTTACGCCATATAACAGCTAAAATCATTATCCTAGTCCTTCCCCATGTCATGAGTTTGTGGTGAAGGGTTGTTATCCTCAATAGGGGAAGCTCTATGATTGTTGTCCTATGGGATAGTCCTATTAGCAAATGTCGCCCTATCTTTACCCTTGTTGCTTGGTTAATTCCCAATCATGGAGAGATTTCTCTTTCTTCCTTTCCTTATAGTCAGGTACTCATCACCTTTAGAGTCCATGCCCTCCTCATTCTCATTGAAATCCTCCTCAAAAGATATAGTACTGGTGCTCTATTTTTTAGGGGTTGCGAATTCTTTTTTGACATTAACCAGACTGTGTCTTTTCTTCTTAGACATCAACCCTTGGATAATATTCTTTGTATCATGTTCCTCAATCTCTTCAAAATGCATTCCTTTGTTGTCTTCTATGTCCAAGGGGATATTGTCTGAGCCTGAGGCCTCTATCTCCTCTTTCTTGATCATCTCCTTACCTAAGGTTTGGGTTTTAAAGTACTCATAGACTAATAGAAAAAGCCCTTCATGCAAGGTAGGGTTGGCAATTGATTTCTCCCTATACCCATTTTTATTATCATTTATGGAAGAATATAAGTAAAAGGAAATAGAGACCAACATGCCATGGCAAAAGTGATTTAGTAGAACAAAGTATTAGGTCCAAATTCTATCAAACCTAGAGTTCAAAGTAATGTAGTAGATGATGGCACGGAGAACAAACTGCCACAATATTTTCAATCCTTCAGGTAGGTAATGGGTGCCGACTTTAATGAGCTCATTCTTCTCCTCAGGTCGTCTCTCACAAAATCACCAATAGCAGTGTCCAAAATATTTTAGTCTTTGTAGAAGTTTTTCCCAACAATGGGTATCCCCGTCATAGTAGAAATAACACCTACGGTCACCGTGAATTTTCTTCCCTCAATCTCTATGCTACCTTCATTCTATTTTTTGACGAACAATTTAGTAACAGTCGGCTTTTCGCCATGGATTCTTTCAATAAAGGTTGAAATCCCTCCATTTTGAAGGTAATTCCAGCCCTTTGTCCGCCTCTTCCATTTTTTTTTGTCCTTTGCAGGCTCCCTCCTATGTCTTTCCCCTCCCATCACTAAATGGTTCAAGGTAGCTAAAAGACTCAAATCTCTATGAAAACCATAGATTTCCAAGAATTTCCAAAAAGCTTTACTATGATGCCTTAAGCTGTAAGTTATTTCTTTACTTTTGGGCACCCGACAAGTGTGAGAGTTTTTATTGTTATTATTTCCCTTGTAACCTGTCTCATACTTACCATTTACGGTGACATTGTTACCCATCTGAGCTATCACAATCATGATTGATTCTTATATATCCTTCCTTCCTATGGATTTAGTCCAGATCAACTAAATACAAAGCATCATGTGGAAGATCTCTACCGCTAGGCCAGCGGATATGCTTGTCACTTTGCACCGCCCAGTTGGCGAACCAGTCAGCAACTTGATTACCTTCCCTAAACACATGGGTAATGTGCACCTTTTCAAAAGAAGTGAAGAGGCCACATGTCTCCTCTATCATATTAGTGATAGTCCACGAAGGTGGGTGGAGTTTTTTAAGACAATTGATAATGTTAAGTGAGTCACCTTCTAACCAGAGATGTTTTATCCCCATTTCCTGAGCTAGCTTTGTCAAGTGGAGGGCAGCATTTGCTTCTACATAGGGATTGGTTTGTGTTCCCAATGGGAGACTGATAGCTCTAATGCCTTGACCAAATTTTTTTTGAATAATCCCACCACTTCCCACCTTTCCCGGGTTTCCCTTGGCAGCACCATCAAAGTTGGCTTTAGAACAGCCTTCTAGTGGACAACACCAGAAGCAACTTTTTCGATCAGCCCTTGAATGCTTGGGTTCAGTAGCTCTTTGTCCTACAAAAGGGTTAGTATTTTCACACACAACCAAGTTTTCCAACATTGCATGATGAATATTTTCAAATATGACTTTTGGGTTGGCGTTACAATCCCTTAAGATGTAGTTGTTTCATTCTTTCCATATGCCCCATCAAAAGTGAGGTAGCACCCAAGACCAGATTTTTTGGAAGACAGTCATTTTGGAGGGTCAGGTCCATTGGTAGAACAAATCTTTGACAGATGAAGGGAAACACCAATAAAGGCAAAATAAAGCTAGAGTATAGTGTCAAGTAGAGCTAAGAAAGGAATAATGACTGAAAAGGTGATCAATAGATTCCACTTGATAGAGACATAAAACACACCTACTAGGAATTGGTATGCTTCACTTAATGAGGTTATCAATAGTAAGGATGTAGTTCTTAAGCAAGAGCCACTAAAAAACATTAATTTTTGGGATTAAACTAGGAATCCAAGATTTTGACCAGAATGGCTGGGCTTCAGGATGAAATTAAGAAGAATAAGTAGAAGCCATAGTATAAGAACCATTAGAGGAGCCTTCCCAGATCAAAACATATTGGTTTTGGAAAAGTGAAGTGGCGTTGAGAACCTTGAGTAAGGGAGATAAGTCTAGGGAGATATAATCTAGGTCCACCCAGGAATTACCAACCCTATAGTCACTGACCGTATCCCCAAAGATCATGGTGCAGTCCTCCTTCCACTGGTTGACATATTCAATATCTTTCAGTGGTTTAGTCAGAACCCAATTTTCATTCCAAAAGCTGATATTGTGGCTATTACCAACTTTCCATTTTGCTTTGTTCTTGGCCAAATCTTTAGCTTTAAGAAGGTCATTCCAAATACAAGAACCTTGCAGGATATCCTCATTCTCAATGAATAAACTTAGAGAATCATTGGGTAGGTATTTCTCCTCGAAGAAGTCCTGCCATTCCCCTTTTCAATGGAAGATTATCCATATCTGTTTAGCCTAGAGCATCATGTTAAAATACTTGATCCTTTTGATACCCAGTCCCCCTTCCCTTTTGGGAAGAGAAACTTTGTCCCATGCAATCAAAGGGATACACTTGTGTTCTTCCACCCCCGACCAAATAAATGTTCTTTGGATTTTTCCCAAGGCATCAACCACCTTAGTCGGGATGGAGAAAAGGCTGAGGGCATAGGTGGGGAGGTTTTGGAGAGTAGACTTGACCAATTGAATCTTTCCCTCTTGGCTGAGAATAATGCCCTTCCACCCTACCAAATTTCTATTAAATCTATTAATGAGTCTATTACAAAATTATTCCAAGGTTATAGCTTCTAGCGGGAGGCCTAAGCACTTGCAAGGAAAGGAACCAATGCCACACCCCATAATATTTGTCATTCTTTATTGTCTAACCTCAGGGGTTTTGATGAAGTATAAGGAACTCTTGTTCCAGTTGATATACTGGCTAGTGGCCCTAGTATAGGAGTTCAACAAGTTTCTGACAAATTTAGCCTCATTTACAGACACTTCCCCTCCTAATATGGTATCATTAACAAACTATTGATGAGAGAAGATGGATTTACTAGAAGATGGCCTAATGCCTTTAAGCTCCCCAGAAGACCTATGAGCAGAGATGGATCTTCCCAAGCATTCTGTCAAGATAATAAAGAGAATAGGGGATAGGGGGTCCCCTTATCTTAGACCACATGAAGCACTAATGACTGCCAAAGGAGATCCATTAACTAGGACTGAGAAGGAAGGAGAAGAGATAATCTAGTTAATAATGAGACACAATTTCTCATTAAATCCATAAGCTTGCAACACTTTCATGAGAAGGGACCAGTCCACTCTTTCATAAGATTTGGATAAATTGATCTTGAGAAGGAAACCTTCCCAATTTCCAACATCTAAGGATGAATTACTTCATGCACCACCATAATAGAGTCCAGGATTCGTCGCCCTTGGACAAAGCCAGACTGTTGTTGAGAAATAATGAGGGGGAGCACATGAAGAATCCTGATTGTGATGACCTTAGAGATGATCTTGTAGAATGAATTACATAAGCTAATAGGTCTTAAAAGATCCATGGAATCCACCCCCAAGAATTTCAGGATAAGCACAAGGAAGGTAGCATTAAGGTCTTTAAGAAGATTCCTAGACCCAAAGAATTCCTACATAGCTTTGACCAAATCATTTTTGACAGTATCCCAAAACATATGGAAGAAAAACATGGGAAATTTTTTGGGTCCTGGGGCCTTGTCCCCTAGAAGAGAGTCCAGGGGTTTTTTCACTTCCTCCATATTAGGAATAACACACAAGGCTTTATTATGAAGATGAGATATTACTAGAGGAATGTTGATTAATATCATCTCCTGGTCCTGATCAGGCAGGTTAGAGTCTTTTGAGAGGAGGGTTTTGAAAAAATCCACTACCACAATAGAGATACCTTTGTCTTCCCACACAATTTAATTCCCACTTCTAATGCTACTAATTCTATTGGCCACCCTATGTTTCATGGTAGATAGGTGAAAGAAGCAAGTATTTTGATCCCCTTCCTTAAGCCATATAGATCTAGACCTTTGTTTCTAGTACATTTCCTCCTTGCCTATCACATTATGGTATTTTGAAAGCATTATTTTTTCTTTATTTAAGTTATCCTCATCATACCCATCTCTCTAGATAACTTCTTGGATAGATTGAAGATCTGAGATGGCCTTGTATTTGGAAGCAAAGATGTCCCCAAAATCCTTTTTGTTCAAGAGCTTAATGTTGATTTTAACATTTTTAAGTTTTTTTGGCTATCTTGAACATTGATGAACCTTTGATATCAATATTCCACCATTTCAACATCTTATTATTTATGTTAGGCTGAGTTATCCACATTATTTCAAATCTAAAAGGGAAGTTCCTATGATTGGTAAGCGGGTCTAGGATGAGAGATAGGGGAGAATGATCTAAGCCAATTATGACCAGAGCAGAGAGTTTTGCTGCTATAGGAAGTCAACCAGTCAGTATTAATCAGGGCTCTGTCCAATTTGAATTGAATACAATCAGTGACAGATCTCCTGTTGCTCCAGGTGTAATTATCCCCTTGAACATCCAGATCTAAAAGACCTTGATCATTGATAAAGGCCATGAGATCTTGCCTACTTTCCTGGTCAAGGATGATCCTACCCAATTTTTCCCATTCTTTGAGGGGGGTGTTGAAATCCCCCATAATGATGCATTTAGAGAGATCCAGTGAGGAAATAATACTTCTAAGTTTGTCCCAAAATATTTTTCGCCCATGTTTAGAGTTTGGAGGGTAGATATTCAAGATGAACCAACTTTCTTTAGACTTAATGTTAATGAGATTGAGAAGAAAAATATTACCTTCTCCATAGATAGCATCTGCAGGATAAAGAGAGGAGTTCCACAGAGTCATCAACCCTCGTGAGGCTCCCTCTAAGTTGGTTGCAAATCTTTCCATAGACTTAAAAAAATTTATTCCTTCCAATTTATCATTTTTTCATCTTTGTTTCCTGGATAAGCATAAAATTAGGTCTATGATCCCTGATCATATTCCTCAAAAAATCCTTCTTGTGTGGCCCATTGGGTTCGTGAATATTCTATAATATTAGTTTCATTTATTACTTGGAGTAGGAGAAGCCTGGATGGGCTATTGGGTTCCATCTGCAATGTTTTTGTAGGCTTCTTCTTGTCAGATCTAGAACAAGGATTTTCTCCATGGCCCTTTCTTTGTACCTCCCAGATCAACTTTGTTCTTGCTTCTTTTTGTTGCTGGGGAGACCGGGGATGGGTCTCTGCTAATTTTTCTATTCCTTATACTAGTTTAGAATTGTTAGAGAGATTTTTTATTTTAATAAATTTTCTTGTTTAATGTATTTGATATAATGGCAGATGTGTTAAGACACTTCAAAGGAAATGATGGGCAGTTCTTGTGTCCATCAACTCAATCAAAGGAAGAAAAGATGGGGAGTATTATAAATCTTTATAGAGCTTCCTTAATTTCTTTTCTTGAGGAGAATATTGTTGACAAGGGTAAAGCTTCTACAACAACATATTTAAATCAAGCTCTACAAAAGAATGATACGAGTTCCCATCTTTCACAAGAGGTGATGGTGACTAGAGGCTAAATTTTTAACTCTCTCAAGACTATGGAAAAAATTTTCATTGAGGTCCTAACCCAAAATATTAACATGTAGATTAAGTACAACCTAGAGTATGGCTGACATGGAAATCTGCTCAGAGTAGAAGCGAGGAATTACATGGACATATATGGCGAAAATAGATCATGGAAGGAGTAATCACATTAGTTTTTTTTATTTTACCTCTTATGGCTTATCCTTCTAGGGCTTATTTTTTGTTTGACCTTGTAACTCTAATTTTCAGAGATGATAGTCGTGTGATGAACTTATGTGTTTCAATCCCTATTGAAATACTTTCCCACTTTACCTAAGGAGAAGGTTTGTAAGATAGTACATAGACAACATTTATACGTAAATTTCATAAAGAGTACAAATACACAAACCATACCAACCACACTATTAATCTATACTCAAGCTTTTCCTACATTTACTCTAATTAGTAAGGATGTCATTTTTTATATATTTTCATTTTTATACCAACTAATATATATATATTAAATATGCACTATGTGCATACATATATATAGATATTGATGTTGTTACAAGTAGTGGTTGTCGTTGCACCAAAAGATCAACCTTTTTAATGCTTGATACAACCACTAGACTTTTAGAATTTAGAGGAGGTTGTTAAACCATATCGTGAATCCTGCAAGGGACGTTGGCACACTACCAATAATCCCCCTCCCAACATCACTCATCATGGCCTGCGTGACTCGAACATGTGACCAAGCTCTGATACCACTTGTTACAAGTAGTGGTTATCGTTAGACCAAAAGATCAACCATTTAATTCCTAATACAACCACTAGACTTATAGAGTCCACAAGAGGCTCTTAAACCATGTCAGGAATCCCATGAGGGACGTTGGCACACTACCAACATATGTGTATTTGGCCTTGAGGATAATAGAAATAAACCTAAAAAGATGAAAAGGATTCAAAGGTTTACCCAAAAAAGGGGTTGTCAAATCAACTTTCAATGTTAAGGTCATGTATGGTAGACCACAAGTTGCAATAATCACGTATAATGATGGAAGTCATTGTGATGCCAATAGTGAATTTTTACATGGAAAGAATGACCCTTATAGTCATCTAAGGAGTAGATTTGCACCAAGATTTAAAAAAAAATGCAAATCATATAATGACTCTTTACTGCTAATGGGTATATGAATTGACACAATATGTGAACAACACTACATAAACTATAGTTTAACTGAATTGATGAATAAGAGATATGTGTTCTTGTTGATGAAAGA